>CM070009.1:29990091-30137591 GCA_036247105.1 Cirrhinus mrigala
CTCTTACAAAACTGTTGTGTTTTCTTGCAAACGGTTGCATTCTCGCAAAACTGTTGCATTCTCTGGCAAAACTGTTGCGTTCTCTCTCAAACTGTTGAATTTTCGCAAAACTGTTGCATTCTCTGGCAAAACGGTTGCGTTCTCTGGCAAAACTGTTGCATTCTCGCAAAACTGTTGCATTCTCTGGCGAAACTGTTGCGTTTTCTCGCAAACGGTTGCATTCTCGCAAAACTGTTGCATTCTCTGGCAAAACGGTTGCATTCTCTTACAAAACTGTTGTGTTTTCTTGCAAACGGTTGCATTCTCGCAAAACGGTTGCGTTCTCTGGCAAAACTGTTGCATTCTCGCAAAACTGTTGCATTCTCTGGCGAAACTGTTGCGTTTTTTCGCAAACGGTTGCATTCTCGCAAAACTGTTGCATTCTCTGGCAAAACAGTTGCATTCTCTTACAAAACTGTTGTGTTTTCTTGCAAACGGTTGTATTCTCGCAAAACTGTTGCGTTTTCTCGCAAACGGTTGCATTCTTGCAAAACTGTTGCATTCTCTGGCAAAACGGTTGCATTCTCTTACAAAACTGTTGCATTTTCTTGCAAACGGTTGCATTCTTGCAAAACTGTTGCATTCCCGCAAAACTGTTGCGTCCTCTCTCCAACTGTTGCATTCTCTGGCAAAACTGTTGCGTTTTCTCGCAAACGGTTGCATTCTCGCAAAACTGTTGCATTCTCTGGCAAAACGGTTGTATTCTCTTACAAAACTGTTGTGTTTTCTCGCAAAGCTGTTGCATTCTCTGGCAAAACTGTTGCGTCCTCTCTCAAACTGTTGCATTTTCGCAAAACTTTTGCATTCTCTGGCAAAACGGTTGCGTTCTCTTACAAAACTGTTGCGTTTTCTCGCAAACGGTTCCATTCTTGCAAAACTGTTGCATTCTCTGGCAAAACTGTTGCATTTTCTTGCAAAACTGTTGCATTCTCTGTCGAAACTGTTGTGTTTTCTTGCAAACGGTTGCATTCTCTGGCAAAACTGTTGCATTTTCTTGCAAAACTGTTGCATTCTCGCAAAACTGTTGCATTCTCTGGCGAAACTGTTGCGTTTTCTCGCAAACGGTTGCATTCTCGCAAAACTGTTGCATTCTCTGGCAAAACGGTTGCATTCTCTTACAAAACTGTTGTGTTTTCTTGCAAACGGTTGCATTCTCGCAAAACTGTTGCATTTTCTTGCAAAACTGTTGCATTCTCGCAAAACTGTTGCATTCTCTGGCGAAACTGTTGCGTTTTCTCGCAAAACTGTTGCATTCTCTGGCGAAACTGTTGCGTTTCTCTGCAAAACGGTTGCATTTCTCGCAAAACTGTTGCATTCTCTGGCAAAACGGTTGCATTCTCTTACAAAACTGTTGCGTTTTCTCGCAAACGGTTGCATTCTCGCAAAACTGTTGCATTCTCTGGCAAAACTGTTGCGTTCTCTTCAAAACTGTTGCATTTCTCGCAAAACTGTTGCATTCTCTGGCAAAACTGTTGCGTTCTCTCGCAAAACTGTTGCATTCTCGCAAAACTGTTGCATTCTCTGGCGAAACTGTTGCGTTTTCTTGCAAAACGGTTGCATTCTCGCAAAACTGTTGCATTCTCTGGCAAAACGGTTGCATTCTCTTACAAAACTGTTGTGTTTTCTTGCAAACGGTTGCATTCTCGCAAAACTGTTGCATTCTCTGGCAAAACTGTTGCGTTCTCTCTCAAACTGTTGCATTTTCGCAAAACTTTTGCATTCTCTGCAAAACGGTTGCATTCTCTGGCAAAACTGTTGCATTTTCTTGCAAAACTGTTGCATTCTCGCAAAACTGTTGCATTCTCTGGCGAAACTGTTGCGTTTTCTCGCAAACGGTTGCATTCTCGCAAAACTGTTGCATTCTCTGGCAAAACGGTTGCATTCTCTTACAAAACTGTTGCATTTTCTTGCAAACGGTTGCATTCTTGCAAAACTGTTGCATTCTCGCAAAACTGTTGCGTCCTCTCTCCAACTGTTGCATTCTCTGGCAAAACTGTTGCGTTTTCTCGCAAACGGTTGCATTCTTGCAAAACTGTTGCATTCTCTTACAAAACTGTTGTGTTTTCTCGCAAAGCTGTTGCATTCTCTGGCAAAACTGTTGCGTCCTCTCTCAAACTGTTGCATTTTCGCAAAACTTTTGCATTCTCTGGCAAAACAGTTGCGTTCTCTTACAAAACTGTTGCGTTTTCTCGCAAACGGTTGCATTCTTGCAAAACTGTTGCATTCTCTGGCAAAACTGTTGCATTCTCTTGCAAAACTGTTGCATTCTCGCAAAACTGTTGCATTCTCTTACAAAACTGTTGTGTTTTCTCGCAAAGCTGTTGCATTCTCTGGCAAAACTGTTGCGTTCTCTCAAACTGTTGCATTTTCGCAAAACTGTTGCATTCTCTGGCAAAACGGTTGCGTTCTCTTACAAAACTGTTGCGTTTTCTCGCAAACGGTTGCATTCTCGCAAAACTGTTGCATTCTCTGGCAAAACTGTTGCGTTCTCTCTCAAACTGTTGCATTTTCGCAAAACTGTTGCATTCTCTGGCAAAACGGTTGCGTTCTCTTACAAAACTGTTGCGTTTTCTCGCAAACGGTTGCATTCTTGCAAAACTGTTGCATTCTCTGGCAAAACTGTTGCATTCTCTTGCAAAACTGTTGCATTCTCGCAAAACTGTTGCATTCTCTTACAAAACTGTTGTGTTTTCTCGCAAACGGTTGCATTCTCTGGCAAAACTGTTGCGTCCTCTCTCAAACTGTTGCATTTTCGCAAAACTTTTGCATTCTCTGGCAAAACAGTTGCGTTCTCTTACAAAACTGTTGCGTTTTCTCGCAAACGGTTGCATTCTCGCAAAACTGTTGCATTCTCTGGCAAAACGGTTGCATTCTCTTACAAAACTGTTGTGTTTTCTTGCAAACGGTTGCATTCTCGCAAAACTGTTGCATTCTCTGGCAAAACTGTTGCGTTCTCTCTCAAACTGTTGAATTTTCGCAAAACTGTTGCATTCTCTGGCAAAACGGTTGCGTTCTCTGGCAAAACTGTTGCATTTTCTTGCAAAACTGTTGCATTCTCGCAAAACTGTTGCATTCTCTGGCGAAACTGTTGCGTTTTCTCGCAAACGGTTGCATTCTCGCAAAACTGTTGCATTCTCTGGCAAAACGGTTGCATTCTCTTACAAAACTGTTGTGTTTTCTTGCAAACGGTTGCATTCTCGCAAAACGGTTGCGTTCTCTGGCAAAACTGTTGCATTCTCGCAAAACTGTTGCATTCTCTGGCGAAACTGTTGCGTTTTTTCGCAAACGGTTGCATTCTCGCAAAACTGTTGCATTCTCTTACAAAACTGTTGTGTTTTCTTGCAAACGGTTGTATTCTCGCAAAACTGTTGCATTCTCTGGCAAAACTGTTGCATTTTCTTGCAAAACTGTTGCATTCTCGCAAAACTGTTGCATTCTCTGTCGAAACTGTTGCGTTTTCTCGCAAACGGTTGCATTCTCGCAAAACTGTTGCATTCTCTTACAAAACTGTTGTGTTTTCTTGCAAACGGTTGCATTCTCTGGCAAAACTGTTGCGTCCTCTCTCAAACTGTTGAATTTTCGCAAAACTGTTGCATTCTCTGGCAAAACGGTTGCGTTCTCTTACAAAACTGTTGCGTTTTCTTGCAAACGGTTGCATTCTTGCAAAACTGTTGCATTCTCTGGCAAAACTGTTGCATTTTCTTGCAAAACTGTTGCATTCTCTGGCGAAACTGTTGCGTTTTCTCGCAAACGGTTGCATTCTCGCAAAACTGTTGCATTCTCTGGCAAAACGGTTGCATTCTCTTACAAAACTGTTGTGTTTTCTTGCAAACGGTTGCATTCTCGCAAAACTGTTGCATTCTCTGGCAAAACTGTTGCGTCCTCTCTCAAACTGTTGAATTTTCGCAAAACTGTTGCATTCTCTGGCAAAACGGTTGCGTTCTCTCGCAAACGGTTGCATTCTTGCAAAACTGTTGCATTCTCTGGCAAAACTGTTGCATTTTCTTGCAAAACTGTTGCATTCTCTGGCGAAACTGTTGCGTTTTCTCGCAAACGGTTGCATTCTCGCAAAACTGTTGCATTCTCTGGCGAAACGGTTGCATTCTCTTACAAAACTGTTGCGTTTTCTTGCAAATGGTTGCATTCTTGCAAAACTGTTGCATTCTTGCAAAACTGTTGCATTCTCGCAAAACTGTTGCGTTCTCTGGCAAAACTGATGCGTCCTCTCTCAAACTGTTGCATTCTAGCAAAACTGTTGCATTCTCTGGCAAAACGGTTGTATTTTCTCACAAACTGTTGCATTCTCGCAAAGCTGTCGCATTCTCTGGCAAAACTGTTGCGTTCTCTGGCAAAACGGTTCCGTTCTCTTACAAAACTGTTGCGTTTTCTCGCAAACGGTTGCATTCTTTGGCAAAACGGTTGTATTTTCTCACAAACTGTTGCATTCTTGCAAAGCTGTTGCATTCTCTGGCAAAACTGTTGCGTCCTCTCTCAAACTGTTGCATTCTCTGGCAAAACGGTTGCGTTCTCTTACAAAACTTTTGCGTTGTCTCGCAAACGGTTGCATTCTTGCAAAACTGTTGCATTCTCTGGCAAAACGGTTGCATTCTCTTACAAAACTGTTGCGTTTTCTTGCAAACGGTTGCATTCTTGCAAAACTGTTGCGTCCTCTCTCATACTGTTGCATTCTTGCAAAACTGTTGCATTTTCTGGCAAAACTGTTGCATTCTCTTACAAAACTGTTGCATTTTCTTGCAAACTGTTGCATTCTCTGGCAAAACTGTAGCTTTCTCTCCCAAAACTGTTCTCTCACAAAACTGTTACGTTCTCTTGCAAAACTGTTGTTTTCTCGCAAAATTGTTGCGTTCTCTTGGAAAACTTGTGTTCCCTCACAAAACTGTTGTTCTTGCAAAACTGTTGCATTCTTTTGCTCACGTTAGGGGTCTCACTTAGGAGCCCCATTCACCTCTGAGCATTAGAAGAAAAGGCCAATGAGAATTGGCGAGTGGAATTTGCATGCCAAGCCACTCCCCATACATAGGGGTATATAAGATAGCGGCGTGGATCAACTCATTCAGATTTTTATTTCGGAGCCGATAGCTTCATGAGCGCTACTTCTGACTCTGCAAAGAAGAAGAATCATCTTGAGCTGCAGGAGTTTCTCAGCTGTGAAACTTTTTTTTTCATCAGAGGATGGGCTATCGTCTTCAGAAGCTGAAGATTCTGCTGAGCAGCCCCCCCCCGCTTCGCCGTCCAAGGCCTGTAAGCTGTCGTCAGCCCTGGCTACCAAAGCTTACAGCACTGCGGGCCAGACTGCCTCCACACTGCACGCCATTCTGACTTGGGGTTGATGCAGGCGGTTGATGCGACGGTCAGAGCGTGG
Organism: Cirrhinus mrigala; assembly: GCA_036247105.1. Classification (NCBI taxonomy): domain Eukaryota; kingdom Metazoa; phylum Chordata; class Actinopteri; order Cypriniformes; family Cyprinidae; genus Cirrhinus; species Cirrhinus mrigala. The sequence continues at coordinate 29,995,514 of CM070009.1, forward strand.
TCCTCAGTCAGGTGTCCATTATGGTGGTCCAGAAGTGCCATCTCTGGCTGAACCTGGCTGAGAGACGTGACACCGCCAAAGTTCACTTTCTCAACATCCCCGTCTCTCAGGCCGGCCTCTTTGGCGACACTGTCGAGGACTTTGCCCAGCAGTTCTCGGCAATCCAGGAACAGATGGAGGCCATTAATCACATCTTGCCCCGGTGAGATGCTCCAAACATAGGAACCAAGTAGCCAAGGGCCAGGCCTTCATCTGCCCTGCTACGCTTCCCAGGTTGAGACACCTTTCTTCCCACAGCTGCCCCACCGTGAGTGCGTCGGTTGATTCCACTTGTACAGAGGCTGGGGGCGTGGTTAGCGCTACCGTCTCGCTGGCTTATCTGGACGGTCAGGTCCGGCTCGGCTACGCAATTCAGCCCGCCAGGTGCCGTCCCAGGTTCAAACTCTGAGTGCAGAGTTTGCGGTCTTCTTGGCGAAGGACGCAATAGAGCCTGTCCCTCTGGCTGAGATATATTCAGGATTCTACAGACCCTATTTCATCGTACCCAAGAAGAGTGGTGAGTTACGACCATCCTGGACCTGCGAGTCTTGTATCGGTCCCTGCTCAGGCTTCTGTTCAAGATGTTGACACGAAAGATGTTACACATTCTTTCTTGTGTCTGACACCAGGATTGGTTTGCAGCTATCAACCTGAAGGATATTTTGCAAGAGAACAAATGTTTTTGTGAAAGCATGCAAAGTTTCTCAGAGGAACGCAGTATATTTGTGAGAGAGAGTGAAAAGCATTGAAATATAATTTTTTCTCCCCACAGCTCACGTTTATCCATCACGATGTCCACTTCGGGGCTCTGTAATATTTCAGGGTTTCTGAAGCACGCAAGTCAGATGGACCACTTTTACAGAATGGTGATTTTGTGTGCTTTTATTAAGATTGACAACTCTTGCTCCCATTCATTTTAGCACAAATAATACGGTCTTCAGAACTTTTTTCTTTTTTCACAGACAAAACAAAGTCATTTCATTTTGAATGAATTTGTAAATTATACACTAATTTGTTCCCTTTTGAAATTTAGAAAGGTTTTGTTTGGTGTTGTTCGTTTATGCAAATGAATCTAAATCAGACACAGCTTTTGCAAGAGTTGACCCACGGTTTTCCACAGAGCAATGAAAAACAGCTGGATTTGAGGACATCTGAAAACATCTGTCACATGTACGAAGGTCAGACCAGATGAGTCTTACCCACACACATCCCGCCTACAGCTTCTCTATCTCAGCAGACATAATTTTTGGAAAGTCACATACTGTAACAGATTAGATTTTACCTCAAACACACTCATTGGTTTGAATTCCATAAGAAAACACATATACTGTAAAAAACTATGGGTATATCAATACAAACCTCCTTAGAATATGTAAAAAAGCAAGCTAAATGTGAAAATTCACAATTGAGGACACCTTAAAGGAATAGTTCACACAAAATGTAGAATTCTATCATACCAAATTTCAAAAAGGACACAAAATCACCATAAAAGAAATCCATATGACCAATGCACTAAACTCCTAATCTTCTCAATTATCACTGATAATCAATGTTCCCCTCCAACAGTAATAACCCGAATCAATCAGGCCGGTTCTGTGAATCCAAACACACAAGTCAGGCATCTCTACTTCTCACATCAGTACATCAGGACCTTTATGATACTTTTCTGGTGCTTTTGTGTCTGTTTGTGAGGCCTGAAAGTCTCAGTTCCTCTTTCGTTTTGAATGCATGGAAAAGCATGACAGGTTTTTGTGTTCAACAGATGAAGTCAAACTCTTTGGAAGGACATGAGGATGGGTAAATGTTAACAGAATGTTATTTTTAAGTGTATTATGTAATACCTGGAATGTCAGATGAAAAGAACATTTGATGTGAAAAACAGCAAAAAAAGTACTCGCCATGTATGCATTCTAGGGTTAAAGACATGTATTACCAGAAACATACATGCATACGTCATCCTGCTATGCTTGACATTTCGGTGTCTCTGCTCAGACCACATGTACTATCTGCCTTGTGACATTTAAACCTCTTTCAGACGGAAGGAGAGAGGTTGAAAGGGCAATATTTTCCACTGTTCTGAGTTTTCCACTCTTTCCACTCCATTTCCTAAAAGCATATCTCGACCTGATCTCTAGCTCGCTTTCTCTTCTTACTCATTGTCCATGTAATTGTACTTTTCACTTTCGCCTTTAATCATACTCCTTTCACACAAGCATCAATGCATGTTTGATTGACATATTCTACTACGGCTTTATGATTGGTGGTGCATTTGCAGGAAGGAAGCTTCCTGTTGCTAAATTGCCATGGCAAAATGCCGACTTCAATCCCTCCAAAGTGCCTTGAAGTAACTTTAACTGAATTGCACAGTTGCACCAGACAAAAGTACAGTACAGTGCACACTTTTGTTTGCTTTGGACAAGGCATGGAAAGAATTTACATTTCAATGTTTTATTAATAATATTTATGCATTCTTTATTTTATTATAATTGACACATATTTGGCCATTTAAATTTTACATCTTTTTATTTATTTATTATAAATTATTTATTCATTATAAACGTGTTCTTTTAAAAAACCTAAAACCTTTTTTATTTTTTTGCCAAAACTCATTTTAGTGCATGGAAGTTATGTGAATATATCAAGAGAAGGGAACATCCATGATCAACCCTCACTATGCCTGGTGTGCAATGGCCTTTATTTAAAGCATCGATTTCAAATATTGTCTTGTCACAACACACAAACAGCTCATTCCAAATATTTCCCTTTCTTTCTGACCTTCAAGACATCTTTAAACATTTTATTTGATCTTTTTCTTGTGGAGTATCTGTCCCTCTTGAGATTCCACCTTTTCTAAGATGACCTTTCAGCAGTTACATGCTGTATGCAAAAGGTCACACTGTAATAATCTTATTAATTAGAAGAAATGCAAAGGGCTTTAATAGCCTTGAGATCCTGCCAGGGCACAACATCACAGCAAAGAATTATGAACATCCTAACATTATATTTCAATGTTTGAAAAAAAAAAAAAAAAAAGCAGTAAGAGTGATGCATTATATTAGGTGTTTTTAAAGCAGGATCCAATGTGTGATTATACATATATATATATATATAGATATATATATATATATATATATATATATATATATATATATATATATATATATATATATATATATGAAATTTATATGAAATTTTGGCAATAGCTTAGAAAGGTACAACCACTTCCGAAGTCAGCTAATTCATACATGTCACCTAATTCTCATTAATTTGCAACTATATGTCTACTAACTCTCAGACCAGACTGTTAGGTTAGTACACTCGTAAAACATTACGAGTAAAATACACTCGTATTAAACGTTTTAGCTCTAAAAATAAGTCTTAATATCTCATGCAGTGTTGCTTCTCAAGTACATTTATCTTGTTTAGAATATTCGTTAGATATTTGGAATAAAAAAGCAAAAAAATAAATAAATAAAAAATACTGTGAGGGCCAGTATTTTTGCAGTGAGTTTCCGTGAGAGACCATCATGGCCCATAACAGCTCCTGATTACTGGTTCTGTAACCAGTTTAGCTTTAGGCTCAGTGCAGAAATCACCTCTGATCTGTGACAACATCAAAAGAGTTCAGATCAGAGAGCATTACAGCAGGCCTCAGATCAGTTTAACCCTGTTGTGAAGACGTGTCAGAGATGAAACCAATGCTCTGTCCTGCTGTGGCTTTGGAATATTGGGGTAATGTCCTGCTGCTTGTCTGTCGTGTTTAGACCAATCTGAGTCTGAAGAGTGTGTGTGTGTGTGTGTGTGTGTGTGTGTGTGTTGCTCACAGCTGCTGGGGTCAGCGGAAGGGCGCTGGAGGCGGTTGGTAAGATGGGTGTGATCAAACTTCCACTTCATTACACTTTACACACACGATGCATGGACAGTAAATGTCTGGCCAGTCACACTGGTGCAGTTTCTCAAGGGCATGAGCAAAAAATACTAAATCTATATTTGCCATAAATAAATAAGGCAATTAGTTTTCCCAGTTTAACGGCATTAGAAATATTTAACGCAGTAAACGCAGGGGCGAACATGTTTAGCACATGCTCAGCAGTGGCAGCTCTTAATAGCAGCCAAATAGCCTAATAACTGCTGCTGAGATATCTATTAATTGAACAAATATTAAAAATATACTGTCTTTATGTTGTTTCTAGATTACTTTGAAGATTGAATGTGAAATTATTGCAATATAAAAGTACAGTATATTTAAAAACTTTAATGTAAGTTTGGATTAATCATGATTAATTTCAGAAAAAATGTGTGATTATAGTTAATTCTATTGACAGTGCTAATATACACACACACATAATTTAGATTTTTTAAGTTTTTATTTATTTGTTTATGTATGTATGTATGTATGTATGTATGTCAAGGCTGCATTTATTTAACCAAAAATACAGAAAAGGTAGTAAGACTATATAATATCAAAATGTAAAATAACAGTTTTCTATTTTAACATATTGTAAAATATAATTTATTCCTGTGATGGCAAAGTTGAATTTTCAGCAACTTTTGATCAAAAGCTACAGTAAGACATTTATATTGTTACAAATAAATGCAGATTTTTTTTTTTTTTTTTTTACGTTTGTGTGTATATAATTGAAATCAAAATTATTCAACCCCCTTGACCTACCATGAGGAAAAAAATGAAAAAATTCAAAGACGTCAGGCAACAATAATGAAAAGTTTATTCATTTGAGTGATCCTAAAGATCTAGCATTGATGAAAAATGAAAATAAATAAATAAAATAATAATAATAATAATAATAATTGGCTCTAAACATTCATGTACAAAAATGTAGTCTATATATATGTGTATGGGTGTGTTTTTACTATAATACTTTATAACAGATATAGTATTAAAGTATTAAAAGTATATATTAAGTATGTGTATATTAAGTGTATATTAAGTAAAAGTATTAAAGTATTAAATATATATTAAAGTATGAAATATATAATGCAAATTTGCATTTTTAAAAGTAAAAATTATTAAAATAATGTATTAAATTTCACACTTTTGTAATATTTATTTTTTTATTTTTATGTACTTATTTATATTTTTTTGTTTACATTTTAGCAACATAAAGCATGATTTAGTGTTTAGTGTCAAAAATGCCCCCAGTTTTTTTTTTTTTTTTTTTTTGTCTTGTTGAAATATATTGTATGGTATTTATGCAACATTATTCATTCCACCAGTGCTAGACTGCAGTTACAGTAACAACACTGATAGAAATATACTCCCAGACATATGGAGACTCACGTCGTATCTCAACACACACACATTTTGATGTGATGGATGTTTTTCATGGGCGGTCTGTCGTACAACCCACCTCGCTCTCTCTCACACACACACTGACACACAAGCTGCCCGCCAAGAACATGATTGGCACATATGGCACAGAGTCTTTTTCTCTTGCACGCACACAAACAACGCAATGTCTCATCATCAAATGCAAACAGTGTGACAACTCATGCTGTTGCACTCATTAGCTGCACATATGAAGCATTTTGCACTCAGCCAGACCCGTAAGATCTGCATCTTTAGAAATGCAGTAAAAATATGCTTATATCAGCAGTAAAATCGTCTGTGTAAGAGACGTGTCTCTTTAGAGCAGGTGAAAGAAATGGAAGTGTTTTTGCCTGAAGGCGGTTCCAGAGGCGTCTGACTGCTTGGCCAGACAGCAAAGATGAAATGTAAGATTTACTGTAAGATAAACATGAACATCTCTCCACCTGTCACAAGCAAGCTGTCAATCACACACACACACTCTCATTTTTGAAAAGTGTAGTTTAAAATTAAGTCAGTTTGCTGTGAGTTTCATATTTTTCTTTACAGCTGACTAGAAAAAAAAAAATGGTGGAAAATGTTTTGAAATGTTTATATTTATATAATTTCCAATGTAAGCTACTTTATTACAAATAAAGATGAATTGAATTAGACTGTACAGTCATTACTGATCTGCTCTACCTGATAAAAATATTATTCCAGCGAACAATGTTGCCAGATTGATTAAAACCAATAAAACTGATGTAGATATTACCATATGAAGTGCATTTTTAAGGTTGCCTGACAAGTGTAGAACCAGAATGTACTGTTAAAGAGATAGTTCACCCAAAAATAAAAATAACCACTTTTTATGATGGATGGATGCATTTTATTGGACTTGCACAAAATCTCAACACCCATTCACTGCCATTATAAATCTTGAAAGAGCCAGGACATTTTTTAATATAACTCCGATTGTATTTGTCTGAAAGTAGAAAGTCATATACACCTAGAATGGCTTGAGGGTGAGTAAATCATGGGGTAATTTTCATTTTTGGGTGAACTATCCCTTTAAGAATTTTTAAGAGTGTAAAGTTGTATTGAATGGCTGCAAAACTTGCCACGATTATGCCAGGGTGTTTGTAGATGATTGCCAGGGCATAATGACAATAAGCTGCATGATATTATTAATGTCCATAGCACAAACAATGTGGGCTGAGCTACACGCCTAAGTTTATTGCTTTGTGTTTATACTCACCTGAGCTATGATTAAATTGTGGTCCTGGCTGTTGTAAACATCACTAATAACAAATATAATTGGAAATATGATAATCACAATGATGCTTATTTAAAGTGCACGCTTCTGCAAAAGGTCATGACCTCAAGATTTGTTGAGCCTGGATGGAAGGATGATGAAAGAGTGAGAGACGGTTCTCTCATTTAGTTCCCATTCTCCTGTCTAAACATCACTCTAATTCTCCTTTCATTCGACAGCCTATCACACCCACACCATTCCTCTCTCACACTCATTCATCTTTCCTCTTGTCTCATTCGCTCTTTTTTTTATTCCTCCCCTTAGGTCTTTTTTCCTCCCCTCCCATCTCTCTTTTACTATTTATTCATTCAATCTCTGTCTCATTTTCCTTCTATTTTTCTCTGCCAGGTTCCCTCACCTGGGTTTCTTCATTCCTGAAATCTCATTTCCCTTCCTGTGGAAAGTGGTTCTCAAACTTTTTCAGGTGGTGGACTCCTTCAAGAAGATTGCAGACCATTTTACACTTCAAAGATAGGGGAAACCACCAACTACATAAAGTATTGCCTACAGTGTAAAAATTACTTTTTCAATCTGAAAACAGCATAACATTAATACTTTTATAACATTTTATATGATTTATATGATTTTATTATTTATTATATATATATATATTATATTTATTTATTTTATTTTATATATATTTATTTATACATATATATAATGTATATACACTTGAGGTCAAAAGTTTTCATACACCTTGTTCACAAGCCCTTTGTTTGTCCTGAACAGTTAAACTGCTTACTGTTCTTCAAAAAAATCCTTCAGGTCCCACAAATTCTTTCGTTTTTCAGCATTGTTTATATGGTTTTCAACTATTTTCATTGGTAGAGCAAAAACAAAGTAACTGGCAAGGGGGTGAAAACTTTTGAATAGAATGAAGACATTTTTCTTATTTTGCCAAAATATCATAATTTTTTTTCATGTAGTACTGCCCTTCAGAAGCTACAGAAGATACTTACATGTTTCCCAGAAGACAAAATAAGTTAAATTTACCCTGATCGTCAAATTCCAAAAGTTTTCACCCCCCGGCTCTTAGTATATTGTTTCACTCTGAAGCATCAGTGAGCGTTTGAACCTTCTGTAATAGTTGCATGTATGTAAACTTTTGATCTCAACTGTATATATTATTTATTTTATTAATACATAATTTTATACATTTTTTTTTCTGCTGTTTAATTTCATTGAAACGGCTATGTTAAGCTAATGAACTGAAATAAACCTTTATCACACATTTATGTCAACAAAATTATTCAGTGCATAATTTGAAGGTCATCATCCCACTCCATCTTCATTACTTGATTTCTATCTTCCTCAGGTCCTCTCAAATCCATCCATCCGTCCTTCCTGACCACCTGTGTCGACGTGGGTCTACCCGTCAGGACTCTTCAGCTGTATGTGTTTTTATATCCAGATGGATCGTTCTTAGACCCTTGTGACCCTTAGTGCTATCAAGCTGGTTTAATGAGCACTTAATTAAACTCTTATTGAAGAGGTGGATGTAAAAAAGGAAGAAGATAAAAGAAGTACGAGCAGAAACACTGGCACAGTGGAAAATCTCACACTCCCAAGGAAAACTCACACCTGTGATGAAGTGTGTGCGTGAGATGGAGAGATAAATGGGTCCCTAATTCTCAGACAGAAGGACAGTGTGTTCTTGATCAGCAGGTCTTGGCTGAAGTTTCTTAATTATGCCTTAATTAGCACAGTTGCTTCGTTAAGCCACTTCCTCTTCCAAGGCTGAGAGGGAGCAGCGGTAGGACCTCTCATATCCGCAAATTTAATTACTCTCTCATTCCGGTTCATTACCCTCACAGGGTCAAAAGGTGATGGCCTTTAAAGCCTCAGCATGTTTGCGGTGTTTCGTCAATAACGTTATCGGCCGCTGCATATCAGCGGAACATTTAATGGGTCGAGATTGCGCAAGAACTTCTGTTTCGACCGCAAAGAGAATGAGAATGTACTGAATAATGACACTGCTAATTAAATAAATAAATAATTTAGCAATTTATTTAAGCAAACCAAAGCTTTCAAGTGTAACTGCTGTACCTCTAGTGGCACTAAACTGTACAAAAATAAAAGTCACTGTCAGAATTAATAGGTGTTGATATGTGATTTCCACGATGTTCTGGGAGAGATATTAAGTTGTTTCTTACTAGCTCAAGTCAAAAAGCACTTTAGGTTCCTTTACAGACAGTTCTCTCCGTCTTTATGATTTTTTTTATTCTTTTTCCTCGCAGGCAAAAGTCTGATTGCATAAAAGTACACCTCTTCTCATTAAGACTAAATAGGAGGTACAATCTGTGCCTGTAGCACATTTCAGAATTAGTTGCGTGGCTCAGTTTATGACTTAGTTAAGGGCAGTGTTATTTTATACTGCAAAAATAAAATTATTAAACAATTAATAGAACATTTAACTGAGAAAAATTTTTAGAAAAACTAAAGCTTAAATTTGAAATGAGAACCAAAAATATAAAAAGAAAAGAAAATAATTCAAAATGTGAATACATACTATGATAAAATAGAAATAAAAATATGAAAAAAAGATTTTCGTCCTTAATACTTCTTATTTTGTTTTCTAGTACAAATATCTAACTTCCCAAAATTAAGATACATTTATTTGAGGAGCAAAATTACTTCCTATATTGTTTTCTGTAAAATGTCTTATTTTCTGTAAAATGACTTCATGCTTAATGCTTAAAAAATATCTCCCAGTGGGGTAAGAAAAAAAAATGTAATTTAAAGGTGGGGTTTCTTATCCCACTGGCAAATGTTTTTTTTCCTGGTTTTAAAAGTAAAGTCACATAATTTTAATACTTTTTTTTTTTTTAGATAAAAGACTTGTTATGCCATTGTGCTTCTCAAGCAATTGCATCTTGATTTAATAATGCTTTAAAAATCATTTTTTGCACTGTTATTTAAATTACAGTTACCTAAATTACAGTATATATTGAATTAGCTTTTATTTTTTTATTTTTTTCAATTACAATTACAATTACAATTACATGTTTTATGTAATTTTGTAATTTTTATATTTCTATTAGGTTTCATTTTTATATTTATTTAATCAGGAGTTGTTGTTGTTGTTGTTGTTGTTGTTGTTTTAATTCTTCAACTTGAATTCCAAGACATCTAATATTTATATATATATATATATATATATATATATATTTTTTTTTTTTTTTTTTTTTTTTTTTTAGCTTTACTTTAATTACAGAAAATAAGAGAAGCAAAATTACTTCCGGTATTTTTCCTATATGTTTTCTATATGCCTAATTATACTTTATAATTTATACCTAAATTATACTTTATACTTAAAACAAGAAAAAAAAAATCTGACAAAGGAGTAAGAAATATGGGTTTAAGCATAAAGTCACTTAATTTTAATACTTTTTTTCAGATAAAAGACTTAAGTCAATGTGCTTCTCAAGTAATTGTATCTTGATTTAATAATCCTTTGATATTTGTACTGAAAAAAGACAAAAATACTGACTTTAATACTTTGTTATTTATATACTATTACAATATTTATTGAATTAGTTTTAATTTTGTTTTAAATGTTTTATGTAATTTTGTCATTTTTATATTTCTATTAGGTTTAATTTTTATGTTTAATTATGTGTTGTTTTTTTGTACTTCAACTTGAATGCCAAGACATGTGGCATCTAATATTTACACTTCAAAATTCAGATATATTTATATATTTTATTTTTAGTTTTAGTTAGCAACAACATCACTGGTTAGGGGTTTAAATTGACCCTTCGCAGGGAGTTTGATTGACAGGTGATCTGACCAATCATAATGCAGAATCTCCTATTTTTTTGTCCGACAAACAAACCAAACAGGAGAGTAGATTAATGTCAATGGGCTTCCGCTTGAAAAATGGTGTGTGTTGACATCTTTCCGCAGTTGAAACGAGATACCTTTATGAATGATGTTCATTCATGCTTATTTCATGCTATAACTAGTAAAGACGAAGAGATAAACGGTTCACATGTGGTTTGAAATGAGGCATCACAGCCTGTCACGATACATTAAAGAGCCACAAAACAGTATTTATTGTTCAAATTTCTTACAAAATTGCAAAATTATACCTAAAGTAACCTGCTCTGTCTTGTCTGTCGTCACGTTGTCAGTTTCCTCTTTGTTCAGCAATGTATTTTTCACTGTGTGAGAACATGATGTGTGGCGTGAGAGTGCTATGGCTTGTTGGATATAGCAACAGTAATGAAGGGGGGCGGGTCTTTGTGAAAAGTTAATTGGTCAGTCAAACGGATAATCCCGCCCCCAAAGTGGCACCATGAGTTGAGCCAGTAATGCCATGCAAGGCTGCTCAAACAAACAGCAATGTTTTGAAAGCACCGCAGTATCAAAATCAACTACAGTTGAACTTGTCACTGCATATTAAACTGGGCAACAGAAAGAGTTTTAACACATATATTTAAACAGTTTCATGTGCCAAAAATCTCCAGGGTTCACATCTGAGCATTGGCAACAGAAATACAAATGCAAGCAGCCTGTCAAGGCTCCTCTTTTACCTCAACACTGAATGTTTGACATTCATTAAATTATAATTGACGTTCATTATATTCCCTGAGATTTATCTCAGCAGAAACTCTGAAGCTCTGACTCACCGTTGTTGGTGCGCATTGACCTGCCAGAGATGCCGTTGGATCCGATAGGGTGGTGGCCTCCTCCTCTGTCCACACCTCCAGGCTCGCCTGGCTGCTTCAGCAGTTCCGTCAAGGCCCTAAAAAGAGATGGGTTTGTACGCCATCAGTTACTCAGCAGGGCACTTGGCAAATAAGGGTGAGCGATACAAACTAGGCAAGAGCCCAGGCCAGTGTTTGCATTCGGTCCAAGTCACGTCTCATTAATTCAAGTCGTTTGTCTTTAAAGTCTTAGATACCTGGGATTACATGTCTTGAGGAAAGGAATGAACTTGAGATTTCCGCAAATAGCACTGTTTTTAGTAGATCGTACTCCTAGAGCTGAAGATTAATTTCTGGAAAGAATTAGGACAGTGCAAAGTATTTTTAGCCATTTTCTTTAAATAAATGTTTCAATTGTGCAATAAAGTGATTAAAAACTGCAAAGATTGCAAATTTAAATTGAGGCAAACACTTTTCACTGTCAATTAAAATTAGAAAAATCTCATTTGAAAGCAATTACAGCTGATCACATTAGTGTAAGTGCACAGAATGCTTTCTAGCGTTTCTCCAGCACATTTACTATCAACACAGCAATGACTTGAATCAATACATAAATGTAGGTGTACATGTTCAAGTGTGAATGAGGACGATATATAGTTTAAAGGAGAACTCCACATCCAGAACAACAATTTACAGATAATGTACTCACCCCCTTGTCATCCAAGATGTTCATGTCTTTCTGTCTTCAGTCGTAAAGAAATTATGGTTTTTGAGGAAAACATTTCAGGATTTTTCTCCATATAATGGACTTCATTGGTGCCCCGATTTTGAACTTCCAAAATGTAGTTTAAATGCAGCTTCAAAGGGCTCTAAACGATCCCAGCCGAGGAAGAAGGATCTTTTGTAACAATATGATCGGTCATTTTTTTTTTTTGAAAAATAAAAATTTGTATACTTTTTAAGCACAAAAGCTTGTGTAGCACAGGCTCTGGGATGTGCACAATGCTACGAATTAGTGATGGGTCGTTCTTCAACAATTCGTTCATTTTGAACAAATCTTTAATGTGTAATGAACGAGTTGTCTCAGGGAGTGATTCGTTAAATCGTGCATGCGCAACATCCTATTCGGTTCTGTACTGGAATTAGTTCACCTGTTTTGAGTCTTCGAGTCTTTATTTTCCAAAAAAAATGACCGATCGTTTCGCTAGATAAGACCCTTCTTCCTCGGCTGGGATCGTTTAGAGCCCTGCATTTAAACTACATTTTGAAAGTTCAAAATTGGGGCACCAATGAAGACCATTATATGGAGAAAAATGCTGAAATGCTTTCCTCAAAAACCATAATTTCTTTACAACTGAAGATAGAAAGTCATGAACATCTTGGATGACAAGGGGGTGAGTAAATTATTTGTGAATTGTTGTTCTGGAGGTGGACTTCTCCTTTAATGTTGCATTTCAAAATGTATTTAATCCCTATAAGTGGATTATTTGCATAAAATTGTTTAAAACAATCCATCACACAGATCCTAGATGTGCATTAAAAAAAGAGCAAATGCTTGTTCAGTAAAATGGCAACAGTTGCTAAACTACATGAATTATTCCTGTAGTACAGCTGAGGTCAAAAGTTTACATACACCTTGCAGAATCTGCAAAAATGTTAATTATTTGACCAAAATAAGAGGGATCATACAAAATGCATGTAATTTTTTATTTAGTACTGACCTGAATTAGATATTTCACATAAAAGATGTTTAGATATAGTCCTTCAGGTCCCACAAATTCTTTGGTTTTTCAGCATTTTTGTGTATTTAAACCCTTTCCTACAATGACTGTATGAATTTGAGATCCATCTTTTCACACTGAGGACAACTGAGGGACTCATATGCACTTATTACAAAAGGTTCAAATGCTCACTGATGCTCCAGAAGGAAAAACGACGCATTAAGAGCCGGGGGGTGAAAACTTTTTGAATATGAAGATTAGGGTAAGTTTAACTGATTTTGTTTTATAAGAAGTATCTTCTGTAGCTTCTAAAGGGCAGTGATATGATATTTAGGCAAAATAAGAAATATGTACACATCTTCATTCTGTTCAAAAGTTTTTGCCTCTTAATGCAGCTCTTAATGCATTGTGTTCCCACAATGCAACAACAAGACAGTATTAAGAATCAAGTGTACTCTATGTAAACTTTCGAACAGGGTCATTTTATTGATTCTTTATTTTCTCTTGTGGACTATATGTAAACATCTTGTGAATATCTTATTTAGGTCAGTAATAAATAAAAAATAGCATGCGTTTTGTATGATCCCTCTGATTTCGGTAAAATAATTCACATTTTCCAGATTCTGCAAGGTGTATGTACACTTTTCGACCTCACCTTTATATGAACTTTAAAGATGGATGCAATTACGTCTTACCAAACACAATGTTATACATACAATTTTAATTTATCTATGCCTTTGCACTTGTTTGTGCCTTGTTATTCAAATATAGTCCTAGTAATCATTTCGTATTTCAATTCAATTGTTTCTTTTATTTCCACACCGCTTATGTCAGTGGTTCTCAATCCTGGTCCTGGGGGTCCACTGCACATTTTGCATGTCTCCCTTATTTAACACACCTGATTGAGATCATCAGCTCATTAGTTCAGTTCATGGATCTCTCTCCTAATGAGCTGATGATCTCAATCAGGTGTGTTAAATAAGGGAGACATGCAAAATGTGCAGAGCAGTGGACCCCCAGGACCAGGATTGAGAACCACTGGCTTATGTCATTCTGTTTACACTATGCTTTCAAAGAACGTTTCAATAACCGTCCTTGGCTCTCTCCAGTCCTTTGTTCACTAATTCCTGTTCTCACCTTCAGAATCTATCTGGAGCCCTCACTGGGAGCTTCAGTGACCGTAAACTTCACCGATCGCCCAGTACTGAGCCATCTCTGAACTCTCAGGGCTGCTATAATGTCTCCCTAACCCTTAACTAACAACCAACCCTTTCAGTTCATCCATCCATCCCCTACTGGCAAGTTCTCCAGTGGTTGCATTAAAACTACGTAGGTGCACAGAAGTGCAAGCGTGACCTGATTCCTGTGCAGTTCAAAATAATTCCGCTCGGCTGCTCTTCAAGGTTCTGTTATTTCCCTCGTGACATCATTGTCTCAACATTCTCTATTCCACAGGCTGAGATTCAGGGCAGGATGGAACCTTGGGACATTTCTAAAGCAACAGTTGCCAGGAACGCTGGGCTAAGGCATATGAGAAGGGTCTGTCTCTTTCATGATAACGACCAGGAGAATGAGGCACTCTGCTCCGGCCAGCTTTCTGCTGTATGCTCGACTGATGTGCTGCCCTGTGAATCATTTCTACTGTCTCCTCAAAGCCAGTATAGGCCACACAGGACGATGGCTGTCAACAAACTTCCTATTCCTCTATCGAGCCATATCATATCCAGCCCTTTGGTGGACCTGAAGATATATTTTCTTTTCAAAGCAATATGTAGATATTAGACTTTTTTCATATATTGTATCATAAACATAAGTGCATTTTGTTTTCACTGCACTGGCAGATTTTTGCAGTAAGAAAAATATACACTCTTATTAAAGACATTTTTTTTCTGAAAAATCTAAATATTTAATGTGGTTTTGTTTTTCAAGTCAATTTATAAAAAATAAGGAAAATAAGACAAAAAATACTTTTAAATATCAAACAAGCATGAAAGCCAGTTTCTGCCACTGAATAAATTTTTTTAAAAAAGGTAATTGAGACTATATCTCATAATTCAGATTTTTTTTCTCACAATTGTACGTTTACATCTTGCAATTCTGTGTTATATAAACACGCAGATGCAAGTTATAAAGTCAGAATTACATGATATAAACTCAGAAGAAAGAAACTTGCAATTCTGAGAAGAAAAAAAAATCAAAATTGTGAGTTTATATCAAACAATTCTGAGAAATGCAAAATGTGACTTGTAAATCTGAGGGGAAAAAAAATCGAAATTGTGAGTTTATATCAAACAATTCTGAGAAAAAAGTCAGAATTGCACGTTTACATCACACAATTTTCTGAGAAAAGAAAAGTCGGAATGGCAAGATTTAAACTCGCAATTCTGGGAAAATATCAGTCTTTTTTCCCTCAGAATTGGATTTTATAACTCGCAATTGCAAGTTTTTGAGAAAAAATTCAGAACTGCAAGATACAAACTCGCAATTCTCAGAAAAAAATTCAGAATTGTGAGTTTATATAACATAATTCTGAGAGAAAAAGCCAGAAAGGCAAGATATAAACTCACAAGAGAAAATATCAGTCTTTTTTCCCTTAGAATTTGACTTTTTAACTCGCAATTTTGAGAAAAAAGTCAGAACTGCAAGATACAATTTCATAATTCTGAGAAAAAAAAATCTGAATTGTGAGTTTATATTAAACAATTCTGAGACAACAAGTCAGAATGGCGAGATATAAACAATTCTGAGAAAATATAAGTCTCTTTTCCCTAAGAATTGGACTTTATAACTCGCAATTGCAAGTTTTTGAAAAAAAAAAGTCAGAATTGCAAAATACGACTTGTAATTATATTACACAATTCTGAGAAAAAAGTCAGAATTGCACGTTTACATCACGCAATTTTCTGAGAAAAAAAAGTCAGAATGGCAAGACATAAACTATATATATAAACATAAAATATTCTTTTTTCCCTCAGAATTGGATTTATAACTCTATTATTGCGAGTTTTTGAGAAAAAAAGTCAGAATTTCGCATTTATATTTTGAGTTAATCTCAAAATCACAATTCTGAGAATATGTCAGTATTTTTTCTCTCAGAACTGGACTTCATAACTCGCAATTGCAAATTTTTGAGAAAAAAAGTCAGAATTGCAAGATACAAACTCGCAATTCTCCAAAAATAATTCAGAATTGTGAGTTTATATCACGCAATTCTGAGAAAAAAAGTCAGAACTGCACGTTTATCTCATGCAATTCTGAGGAAAAAAAGCCAGAATGAAAAGATATAAACTCACAGTTTTGAGAAAATATTACTCTTTTTTTCCCTCAGAATTGGATTTATAACTCACAATTGCAAGCTTTTGAGACAAAAGTCAGAATCGCACATTTATATTTTGAGTTAGTCTCTCAAAATTCTGACTTTATAACTTGCAATTAAGAGTTTATATTATGCAATTCTGACTTAATTTCTCAGATTTCTCAGAATTGTGTTTATATCTCACAATTGCAATGTTTATATGAATTCTGAGAAGTCAGAATTACGAGTTTGTATCATGCAAGTCTGAGAAAAAAAAAAAGTCAGAATTGTGAGATAAAAAGTTGCAATTTCCTTTTTTATTTTTTATTCAATGGCAGAAACAAGCTTCCATAGTTATGTTCTGATTGGCTGCACAGTTCAAATAAAGAACGAAAATAACAATCTAATTTAATCCCCAACTCAAATGTGCAGACATACAGATACTTTGACATCAGCCAGCAGTGGTTTTATTTAATCGATTCCACATATTTAAGAGTAATTCCACAAACTGCAAAGTAATTAAACTTTGATGCCAGTTTAGAAAAATTCTCTTTGAACTACAAAATTGGTTAACTAAAATGCATGTTCTTTTTAACCGATTCAATTATTAAAAAAGGGTTGTGAGCTGGAAAAGAGGCAGTAGAGGACGTTTAGCCATCGTTCACAGGAATCAGTGGGCACAGTTTGTTCTAAGTGAAAAATTTAATGCAGATTTCCATTGGGAAATTCAATAGGAAATGTGTATTTAAAACAAAACCTGATGTGATAATTGATTAAACTCACATGTCAGTTATTGATCTTGAGTTTGCACTGTGCTAGACCTAAACCAAACACTTTGATTGATCTCTGGTGGCTCAAGGTTGTAGGAATGTGGCAACATGATCATTGAACCACTTGTTAGTCTTTCACGGTTGCTCTCAGGAGAATGTTTCTTATGTTGCGATCACATGTAAGGATGCACACAGCATGCAATCTGAGAAACATCTACTGTACACACATGCTTTATTCATCTGCTCCCAGCTGTGTTCACCAAGAATATCTCCGTTCACTTGCTGTTCTGTTTCACAATTAAATATTTTAAACGGCTCAATCTGTTTCACCTACGGCCAGTTTTTATACTTTAGAACAGAGCAGCAATCAACCATCATTCAGCCGTTTATTGATAGAAAATGATCGTTAATCATGCTGATGGTCTTAACTTCCAGGCGTGCTAATATGTGTGATGAATGAAATTCTGATTGGCCATACATATGCTGGATTGGATTGCGTGAGTGTGTATTAGAAGAAATTATGTGAGAGATTTCCAATCTTGCTGATGTTCTCTCAGCATGTTCCCTTTTCATTACAGAAACATGTAGTCTTCAATTAAACTGTTATTTTTCAGCAGAATTCCTATTAAGATGCTCCAGTGGTAATCACAGGTGGAAAGACTAACTGCAGGCAACCCAAATCAGTCTTAAGTGCCCCCAACTGGCTCCTAAACTCACTTAAAGACTCGGCTGGGAGCACTTTGACAAGAGCCGGTAGGCCTATACGCTAGACTCCCTTCTAATCAATGTAGTCACTCAACAAAACTCTCAGAACAGTTTGAACCAGCTTACATTTCAGTGGCACATTTTTTAGTCATTAATTGACAAAAATCTCTTCATTTTAGTTTATGATCATGTTCAAAACTCTTGCACACCAAACTTTTTACCACACTTTCCACAGCTTTTATTAAAAATAATCATCTTTTATTGATTAAATGTATTTTAAACATACTGTAAAAACATGCAATACAAAGTGAAAAGTCGGCTTTGTGATACTAATAGCATATAATGGGTACAAGTTAGCGTGTTGTGAATTAAAAATGCTTTTTAATTAATTTTCCATGTTTTAGAGACTGTTTAGGATGTTGCATTATGTTTAACGTTGTTATTGCAATGCTTTTTAAACAGTGTAGCAAGCAACTCTTCAAATTCATGATTTGCTTCAGGGTATCCAAGTGTAAGATGTAAGATTGCTTATGTTGTAGATAGACTGATTAATGATTCATCATTTCAGATAATTAACTTGCTAGCAAAGAAGATCAGTGATTTTTAGCAGTTTCAGCTCAAACAACTTCATTGATAATTAAAATAATTTAGTTATGGTCATGATGCAGCATTTTATGGAAGCCTGTTTCTGCCACAGAATAAAAATGTAAAAAAAAAAAAAAAATTAATTGTGACTTTATCTCACAATTTAGACTTTACACCCCACAATTCTGACCTTGTTTCTCAGAATTCCATGTTCACACCTCGCAACTGTGTTTTGATTGGTTTGTTTGTTTGTTAAGACTTGTATGGCTTAATATAACTTAAATGATGTCTCTTACTGAAAAATGTAGTAGAAAACACATGAAAGATTGACATTCTTTTTAAAAAATTCACATCGTTTTATATATATTTCATCCAAGTCAGAATTGTGAGATAAAAAGTCGTAATTTCCTTTTTTATTTTTTATTCAATGGTGGAAACGGGCTTCCATAGTTATGTTCTGATTGGCTGCACAATTAAAAATCAAATAAAGAAAGAAAATAACAATTAAATTTCATCCCCAACTCAAATGTGCAGACATACAGATACTTTGACATCAGGCAGCAGTGGTTTTATTTAATCGATTCCACATACTTAAGAGTAATTCCACGAACTGCAAAGTAAATAAACTTTGATGTCAGTTTAGAGAAATTCTCTTTGAACTACAAAATTGGTTAACTAAAATGTATGTTCTTTTTAACCGATTCAATTTTTAAAAAAGGGTTGTGAGCTGGAAAAGAGGCAGTAGAGGACGTTTAGCCATCGTTCACAGGAATCAGTGGGCACAGTTTGTTCTAAGTGAAGAATTAAAAAGTCCACATCGTTTTATACATATTATGGACTATGGGGGGCACCATTATTTTGTTGGTGTGAAATGGTTGCACTCTGTGAACTACTAGCACTACCTGTTGCTATTTTTACCACAAAACAACTTGGAAAATAAAATACTGATATGATGCCACATTGTGTGGCTTTTGGTTGAAATTTTCAGTCGAAGGGCAACAAGAGAAGTGATTTAAGTCTTCACTGCTTTTCTAGTGATAAGAAGAGGAGAAAAGAATGGGAAGATGCCTGTGAATGAATAAAACTTGCTAAAGACCTGTGTCTTTGTTCTCTCCACTTTAGCCTTGATGCCTTTGAGGCTTTTAATAGACTACAGCTACAGAATGAGCTTACAAATGGCAGAGACAAGAAACGCTAGATGCCATCCTGACAGGATGTAAATGTGCTGATGCTTGTCATGACGCCACAGCAACAGGAGGAGTTTCTCAGTGCGGATTTCACTTGATATCAAAAATTGAAAAATCTATGGTACAACATTTTTGTTTTTTATGCCTTTAGGCTTATATCTATTGCTACCTGTAAGCTCTTTCAGTAGCTGTGGTCATTGTATAAGAATTTTATTTTTAGTTGTGTTGCGGCAAAAATAACAACAGGTAGCACCAGTAGCTCACCGAGTGAAACCATTTTGCTTCATTGAAATAATGGCGCCCCCCATAGTCCATCATGATATATAGTAAAATATTGTAAATCTTTCCATGGGTTTTCTACCACATATTTTAGTATTTTTAGTATTAACAAGACTTAATACTCAGACTTCCCTTTAAGCTTGAGTAAAGCAGCCATTTTTTTCAGCAGGTTTTAGCTTGGTTAGCCTGACATACAACCACTTTTTCATTAACAGTAAAGTTTAAAGCATCCATAACATTGAAATACATTTCAGCAGAGTTTTGTTTTTAATCTCGTCATGCATTGGGAATCAGTTAGCTGAAACTTTGAGCTGGTGAGGCAGATGGTTCATAGTGGCCCGGTTAGCCACAGGGCTAATGCTGCTCCAGTGAGAGACACTGTATGTGTGTGTGGAAATATGTGTGCTTGTCTGTGTTTCTGGTGCATTAGCCATTAGCGATATCACAGTAGGAGAAATGTTTGGCTCTGATGTGCCTGACACACCACAAAGAGCCTCAGATACGGTTAGCAGCAAACTGGAGACTGCGTGTGTGTTTGCGCGCTAATCTGCGTAAAAGAGACCTTTTATTTTCCCCCTCTTGCCGTTTCATGAGAAATCATGTGGTCTTGTTCAAGGTTGTCTGCTTGGATATAAAATCATTCAGATGTCAGTGCATGTATCTGTTTTAGTAATCTATGGGCGGGAAGGGAAGATTTGCTGGGTAACGGAAAAGCAATGAAGTTTGACGTCCTTCCCCTCCTGACTGATTTTCTGTAGAAACTCAATAACGCCTGACAGCAGCAGATTCTCTCTGCTGACTGCTGGAAATTTATAGACTCTCTACTTATTAACTAAACTTGAGACAAGAGCATTGTGGGGAAATTCTGAAGAATAGACATGTCTACATACATACACGTTTGTGCTCTATATACCACTTCATCGTTTGTATCACTCTGCTTGCAGGATTTCTCACATCGAGTGTCGTGGTGAATGCCCAAATCCACTATAATTTTAGAAATAATACTGTTGTGTCACAGAATGTAGTTTTAAGAGTTTTTTAAGCAAGGATGTACAGTTGACGTCAAAAGTTTACATACACCTTGCAGAATCTACAAAATGTTAATTATTTTAGCAAAATATGAGGAATCATACAAAATGCATGTTATTTTTTATTTAGTACTGACCTGAATAACATATTTCACATAAAAGACATTCACGTAAAGTCTAAAAGAGAAAATAATAGCTGAATTTATAAAAATGACCCTGTTCAAAAGTTTATATACGCTTGATTCTTAATACTGTGTTGTTATCTGTATTGTTTTTTTGTTTAGTGATAGTTGTTCACGAGTCCCTTATTTGTCCTGAACAGTTAAACTGCCCGCTGTTCTTCAGAAAAGTCCTTCAGGTCCCACAAATTCTTTGGTTTTTCAGCATTTTTTGTGTATTTATTTACCCTTTCCAACAATGACTGTATGATTTTGAGATCATACTGTCTTTTCACACTGAGGACAACTGAGGGACTCATATGCAACTATTACAGAAGATTTAAACACTCACTGATGCCTCAGAAAGAAACCCAATGCATAAAGAGCCAGGGGGTGAAAACTTTTAGAATTTGAAGATCAGGGTAAATGTAACCTATTTTGTCTTCTGGGAAACATGTAAGTAGCTTCTGAAGCACAGTACTAAAAAAAAAAAGATATTCAGACAAAATAAGAAAAATGTACATCTTTCTGTTCAATTCTGTTAAAAAGTTTACACCCCTAGCTTTTAATACATTGTTTTTCCTTCTGGAGCATCAGTGAGTGTTTGAACCTTCTGTAATAGTTGCATATGAGTCCCTCAGTTGTCCTCAGTGTGAAAAGATGGATCTCAAAATCAAACAGTCATTGTTGGAAAGGGTTCAAATACACAAAAATGTTGGAAAAACAAAGAATTTGTGGGACCTGAAGGATTTTTCTGAAGAACAGCAGGCAGTTTAACTGTTCAGAACAAACAAGGGAACAACTATCACAAAACAAAACAAAAAAACAGCTGGATCATTCAGGTAATAAAACAATATTAAGAATCAAGTGTATGTAAACTTTTGAACAGGGTAATTTTTATAAATTCAACTATTATTTTCTCTTGTGGACTATATGTAAACGTCTTTTTCTATTAAATATCTTATTCAGGTCAGTACTAAGTAAAAAATAACATACATTTTTTATGATCCCTCATAATTTAGTCAAATAATTAACATTTTGCAGATTCTGCAAGGTGTATGTAAACTTAAGACCTCACCTATACTTGTTTAGACTTCAAATATGCGGTTTGTTAATAAAGATAAGTGTATTTGAAAAATTGCTTAGGCATTTTCAAAGATTCCAGGTCGTCAGCGGCCATTCAGCGCTCATGAACCCGCCGAGAGCAGCCTCACCTCGGCCAGTTCTTCTGGAATTAGCCACTGACTCTGATGTCTCTATAGTGGTTAAACATGAGATTAGTTTTGGGTAAATCTTACTAGTCTTTGGCCTCATTAATCTATTTTTTATGTATTTTTAATGTAATTTAATGATGTATGTCAGAGCACTGCTTTTGTACTTTTGACTGAATTGCCTAGCAACTTTTATGATGGCTGTTCTTTATTAAATATTATTCATTAATTAATATTTAACAACAGAGTGTGATATTATTGTACATTAATGTAAAATTTATAAGTCTGATTGCTTAGAAAAATTCTGAATAGGCTTGCCAGCCAACTACATCTGTGATGTTGTCCTTGATATTCTTTACATGCAGACACAATCACAATTTGAGTTTTTCTTTTCTGTCTTTTTCAAGTTGCCCGGTTGAGAAGCAGCCTAAAAACACTTGGTCAGACTATTCATGAGCACCGCTTCAAGCCCAAGGGTAATGAAATTTACACACACACAGACAGTTCTGTCCCTGGGGATGTTTGTGTGTGTGGACATTTTGGTGGATGAACTGATATAGATCACCAATTGGCACTGGCATCTCAAACGCACATACACACGCTCACAGTTCAGCAAATAGCACGTCACCCAAATGCCATGATCATAGTTCTGTTTTCCAGCAGCCTGTCCTCGTCTCTCTGTGTCTGTCTTTCTGCTGTTATCTGCACATGAATGCAGTCGTTTGTAGTCTCTTGTCATTCTTCTTCTCAATAACAGATCCCTTTCTATCTGTGATCCCTCTCTCGAATTATAATGAATCTGACAGCTGCCAAGTACAGTCCCAAAACACAGAAGGAGGTGTATTTATATGTGCGTGCGTGCGTGTGTGTGCGTCTGTCTGTGTGTGTCAGCAACCAGGGTTTATAAGCACTGCAAACACTATTCATCTTATTATAATAAATAGAACAATATTCCTGTTTAGTTGTGTGTACAAGTCGAAGCTCTATTCCATTTATATTCCTATTTGCATGTAAAGCAAATCAAGCGTTGAAAAGCAATGTGCTACAAAATTAATTTTGTAAATAATATTTAACAACTTTGTGTTTTTTTTTTTTCAAAAACACTTTATAATAAGGCCCCATTACTGGATTTTAAGTAACAATGAGCAATACATTTCTGACAGTATTTATAAATCTTTGTTAATGTCCGTTAATAAAAATACAACTGTTCATTGTTAGTTCAGGTGCAATAAATAATATTAACAGATACAACTTTTGATTTTAATAATGTAATAGTAAATCTTAAAATTACCATGAACTAAGATTAATAAATGCTTTAAAGGTATTTTTCATTGCTAGTTCATGTTCATGGAACTTTATTGTAAAACGTTACAAAGTATGTATAATAAATATAATTGTATTGTTTTTAATTTAATATAATGAAATAAAATGTAATAATATCTCATAGAATTTCAAATAATAATGTATTTAATTAAATAATATATATAATATAACATATTTTATTATCTAATATTTATATAAAAAGTTATTTTTTATAAACTATTTAAATTTTATTTTATTCTTTTCATTTATTGTTTTTATTACTATTTTAATTGTAATCATCATCATGCAATTTGCTATATGTGATGCAAAAAGACCAGAAATATACTCCACAAGCTGAAACGAATGTATGGAGGCTTAAAAATTGAAAAGGTAATTAAAAATTGTCTGACAATTCAGACTTCTTCCATAATTCTGAGTTTATATCTCACAATTTGGAAGTTTTTGGGGGGTTTTTTCTTGCAATTATTTATTATTAATTAGAATTGTGAGAAATAAATGTAGAATTGCATGATATAAACTCACAACTGATTTAAATTCTGATGAACATAGGCTTCAATTGTGAGCCCGTTAATTGTGAAAGAAAAAAAAGAATCAGAATCAGAATCAGAATCAGAATCAAATGCTGCAATTACCTTTTTTATTTCTTATTCCATGGTGGGCAAAAAATTGCAAGATGTAAACTCAGAATTGTGAGTTTATAACTTGCAATTTTAAGATATAAACTCTCAATTCTGAGAACAAAAGTCTAATTGTGAGATATAAACAGTTGTGAGAAAAAAATCTGAATTATGAGCTGAAAAAGCTGCAATTGCCATTTTTATTTATTAATTAATTAATTTATTTTAAATAAAAAGTGGCAAAAATAAGCATCCATACAAATGCTTGGCCCCCACATTGCAAGTGTGCAATCCTGCTGTACAGTATATATTTATTCTAGATTAAATGTAACCATGTCAGCAGTTTAACTAATGGATTATGGATTGCATTCAGACACATTTTGGAATGCATCAATGTGTGCTTTGTGTTCACATACTGTACTTATTTCAGGCCTTTGTCATCATAAACAGACTGAGGTGTCATAAACATAATGCCACTAAAATTTGAATTGGCTCAATTCACTTATGCTTCCTCCATATATAACTTTTTATATTCAGATAATGCTGCATACATGCTTGTTATTCAGATTGCTGCTTTATTGCGGTCAGATCTGTTGCCCATGTAAATCTATCCCTTGTATCAGATTCCTTTATTTCATCTCTCATCATTATCTGAATGAAAACATCACAATTCTGCCACCCACATACACACATGCAAATGTCACTGGGAATGCAAACACACATACACACACAGCACTTTCCAGAACAGATGAGGCTTCGGGGCAAAGCTAAATGACTGACGTCACTCCGATGCATCAAACACACACCCACCCAACTTGTGCTGCAAAGTAGAGCTTGTGTGTAGATTTGCATAGTTTTAAACAATTAAACATGGATGCTAAGTCATCACACACAGAAATACACAACCAAAGTAGGATGATTCACACCACAGAGAGCGTGGAGTGTAATATCAAAGACACCCAGACCTCAGGGAACAGATCGAGTGTGTTTGTATTTGATGTGATTACGCTCTAGACACCCCATCACACACTGCTGGAAGACAAGCACATGTGGTCAGAGATGAAGTGCTTTTAGCGAAATACAGTAGAGTTTTCAGCAGATGTGGCGTACTATAAATAAAACTGTATTTGATGTATGGATGAGGCATGAAGTCATTCAGATGTTTTCTGGTGTAGCATGATAAGAGTCAGACAAATTTTGATGTTGGTGTGAAAACATTCTGCCTGGGATGAAAATCTAAGCAGAGATAAAGACTTTCTTAGAATTTTGTTTTAAAATAAATGTTGAAAGAATTTGGTAGTTTCCGCGACTGAATAAAACAAAAAAAAAAAAAGGTTACTGTGACTTTTTACCTAAATTTTGACTTTTCTCACAAATCCAAGTTTTTATCTCGCAATTCTCGCAATTGTGAGTTATAAAGTCAAGTTCTGAGTGGGAAAAAAGACAGAATTGCGAGTTTATATCTCACAATTCTGACTTAATAACTCGCAATCGAGTGTTGTAAAGTCAGGTTTGCCAGATATAATCTCACAATTCTGAGAAAAAAATGTCACAATTGTGAGATATAAACTGAGCAAAAAAGTCAGAATTTTGCCTTTATTTCTCCAAATTGCAATTTTATTTCTCTAAATTGCGACAGATTAGAAAGAATTGCGAAGTTTATTTCTCAGAATTTAGACTATTTTTCAGAATTGTGACTACTTCTCCGAATTGCAAATTTATTTCTCAGAATTGTGACTTTATTTTTCAAAATTGTGACTATTTCTTACAATTGCAAGTTTATATCTCAGAAATGTGGATTTATGCAACGTAATCCTCACTTTATTTCTCAGAATTGAGACTATTTTTCAGAATTTTGACTATTTCTTAGAATTTCGACTTTATTTCCCAAAATTGCAACTTTATTTCACAGAATTGCGACTTTATTTCTCAAAATTGTGACTTTATTTCTCAAAATTGCGACTTTATTTCTTAGAATTGAGACTATTTTTCAGAATTGTGACTATTTCTTAGAATTGCAAGGTTGCTTCTCAGAATTGACTCTATTTCTGAGAATTACGAATTTATTTCTCAGAATTGTGAGTTTATGTCTCGTAATTCTCACTTTATTTCTCAGAATTGAGACTATTTTTCATAATTGTGACCATTTCTTAGAATTGCGACTTTATTTCTCAAAATTGCAACTTTATTTCTCAGAATTGTGAGTTTGTCTTGTAATTCTCACTTTATTTCTCAGAATTGCAAGGTTGTTTCTCAGAATTATGATTTTATTTCAGAGAATTACAAATTTATTTCTCAGAATTGTGAGTTTATGTCTCGTAATTCTCACTTTATTTCTCAGAATTGAGACTATTTTCAGAATTGTGACTATTTCTTAGAATTGCAAGGTTGTTTCTCAGAATTGACTTTATTTCTGAGAATTATGATTTTATTTCTCAGAATTGTGAGTTTATGTCTCATAATTCTCACTTTATTTCTCAGAATTGAGACTATTTTCAGAATTGTGACCATTTCTTAGAACTGTGACTTTATTTCTCAAAATTGCGATTTTATTTCACAGAATTGTGAGTTTATTTCTCAGAATTGTGAGTTTGTCTCGTAATTCTCACTTTATTTCTCAGAATTGCAAGGTTGTTTCTCAGAATTAACTTTATTTCTCAGAATTACGATTTTATTTCTCAGAATTATGATTTTATTTCTGAGAATTACGTCTTTATTTCAGAGAATTACGAATTTATTTCTCTGAATTGTGAGTTTATGTCTCGTAATTCTCACTTTATTTCTCAGAATTGAGACTATTTTTCAGACTTTATTTCTTAGAATTGCAAGGTTGTTTCTCAGAATTAACATTATTTCTCAAAATTACAATTTTATTTCTGAGAATTACGACTTTATTTCAGGGAATTACGAATTTATTTTTCAGAATTGTGATCCTATGTCTCGTAATTCTCACTTTATTTCTCAGATTCATTACTTTATTTCTTAAAATTGGAAGTTTATATCACATAATTGCACGTTTAATTTTCAGAATTTTGAGTTTATGTCTCACAGTTCTCACTTTATTTCTCAGAATTGCGACTTTATTTCACAGAATTGCGAGTTTGTCACAATTCTGAAAACAAAAGTCAGAATTGCGAGTCTGTGTCACGCAGTTCTAAGAAAAAAAGTCAGAATTGCATAAACTCGCAATTGTGAGAAAAAAAAGTCACAATTACCTTTTTTATTTTGTATTCAGTGGCGGAAACAGGCTTGCATAATTAATATATAATCTGTACAGCAATCAAAATAAAATGTGCTTTATAAACATTTTAAA
This sequence comes from Cirrhinus mrigala, assembly GCA_036247105.1. Lineage (NCBI taxonomy): Eukaryota > Metazoa > Chordata > Actinopteri > Cypriniformes > Cyprinidae > Cirrhinus > Cirrhinus mrigala. Next base: position 30,023,014 of record CM070009.1, read on the forward strand.
TATTACAATTAAGTGTTGTTATTAACAATGAATGCCATTTACGTTGTTTGTTTTTTGTTTTTTTTTTTGTTTTGTTTTTTTGCAATCTAGGTCTGTTGATCTAATTAGGCTACACTTGACAGTGGTAATGTAAGGAGTTATGCTCAAAACTCACAATTATGTAATATCAACAATACACTGAATAAACATGCAAATGTTGATTCTTGTTGAACACACAGCAGTGCAATAGTGTTGTTGGGTGCATAAATAAACCATACAGTCAATCAGAAAACAAAAGCACACACTGTCAAAACAGCCTGAAGGACTGTGCCAAGTTTGGTGGATTAAAAGACCCAGGAGGAAAAAAACACTAGACGCATTGCGATTATATACAAACATATATATAATAAATAAAAAATGTATGTTTTTTCACTCAAAATAATTTCTTATTTGTTTTGGAGGTCAAGTATGACCAGGGCATCTTTATGAGATGCACCTTCTCTGCCATCTCTGATTCTCTCATCACAGCTGCTTCTGTACCGTGTGGCTGGCGACCTACTAACAGTTCACGGCTATTGATTGGATCTCTGCTGTGGAATCCAGAATATCTAAATCTACATCCCAGCACGGCAATGACCTCCTGTGATCACATGACCACATGTCACTAAAACGGTATCGCTGCTACTGAATAATGACTCGCACACATACCCGACATAAAACAAAAGACAACCTGCATTGCATAAAAGCATTAGCATTTATGTGTTTGTCTTTCTTGCTCCCTGTGTTGTATGTGCTGTTTAGCTGTGCTTAGCTACACCTGTCAGCTCATATCAGGTCTATAAAACTGTATATATACTAAAATGCCCTGTGATTCTCACAAACAAACACGCAGAGATAAATATTTGTAGATGCTGTTTGGCTGCGAATTAACATTCTTTGACTGACAATTTGTCTCGCTCTCTCACACATGCACAAACAAACAAAGACCAGAAAGATACAACATCAACAGCAAACACAGACACAAATGTTTGGCCAAAACATCACGAGTGTTGTTAAATACAGTTAAAATGTAAAATCTTCACAACCCATTAACTTAATGAGTGAAACAAGAAAATCTTCACAAATTTTGACATTTTGAATTTGTTTTTTTTGGTCAAAAAAGTAATAATCGGCCACATTATTTATATTAGCACATCAATGCATACTTGTGCGTCAAGCTTTTGCAGTTAGTGTTTGTGTTCAAATACTTGCATTAAGTACCTTTTGGACGTTTGTATATCACATGTATTGATTGTATTAGTCGGCCGAAACAAAAAAAAGAAAGGAAACATCTCACCCTTAAACGCCTCACCTCTTACATGTTCACGCACAAGCAAATTCATGTAGCAATCAGAGTAAAGAACAGACTGAAGCTGTACTAGTAAGACGTCAATCCCTAAGGCAATTCTCTCTTGCTTTCTCTCTCACATTCTCTCTCCCCCAACAGTCTGCCGTCAGATTAATGCAGATTAATGAAGTCTAAAGGCAACTCAAGACGTATTGGCACCCTTCATGAAATTGAGCAAATGGGATCGTTTAAATTAAACAAATACACCATGAGACATATTTTGGGTTCAGTCATATGAGTCATGGGCTTTTAACACACACATACACACATGCACACTTTAGTGAGTAGTGCAAAACAAAAGTTTCCTAACTATTGTCATCCTTACAAATAATATTTGCTAAAGCCTCTCCAGAAGAAAATTAGGGCTGAGTCCACTTAAAGGTGACTGGTTTTCTTTTAAAGTCAAACAAAAAGTGCATTCACACTGTATTTGGCCTTGAAAGCAGACACATTGGTGTATTTTTGGTCCATTTTAAGTGAGACGGGGTCTCAGTAAAGAGTCTTTTCACCCACACTGTTGTAGTTTGGAACTTCAGAATCAAAAGTTTATTTTAAAAAGGAATTTCTATCATGACAACTCTTGGAAGATTTTAGCATGGTAATGGACATGACAATGTTAATGCATTTGGTCTTGGTGGAATAGATCTGTTATGCTGCTGAACTGCTGTCATTGTAGATTATTGCTGTTGCTGCTGAGGCAAAGTACAGGAATTTGCTACTGTCGATACATACGCCAATACAGTGCTGTGAATATTTAAGACACACTGACGCTGCACATTTAGCGTATATAAAAACTTGTAGCAGATCTATACAGGTGGAGCTGAGGAGGTGGAGGGTTTCAGAGGAACTCTGAAAGCATGCTGCAAACTGCCCTAGTATATGTTAACCACCATCCATTTAAATGTAAAGTAGCAAGCTCATTGGCTGCATACGCAACATGAACCAATCAGCTTGTACCAAGTAGTTTAACACTGTGAATATCATCAGATTGCATTAACGACCCATCAGCCTGCACCATCTAGAGTTTTGTGACAGAACTTGGCATAAATAAAATGCATTAGTTATATGCCTTAATATAACTACCATTCAAAATTTTAGAGTTAGTAAGTTTAACACTTTTATTCCGCAAGAATTTCATTAAATGTGACAGTAAAGAAACCAAAATGTTACACGAGATTTTAAAAGAAATGCTGTTCTTTCGAAATGTCTATTTATCAGCTCATTCTAAAAAAAAAGTGCATCACCAATTCCATAAAAATATTAGGCAAAAACAACTGTTTTCAACATCGACAATAAGAAATGTTTCTTGAGCAGCAACTCAGCGTATTAGAATAATTTCTGAATGATCATGTGACACTGAAAACTGGAGTAATGATGCTGAAAATTCAGCTTAGCCATCACAGAAATAAATTTGTATGTATTCAAATAGAAAAAAAAAATAAATTAAAATTTTAATATTAAAGTTTTTACTGTATTTTTGATAAAATATCACATTGAAAAGCATCATGTCATCTGCATTAAAAGTTGAAAAGTTGAAGTGTCTCTCTGTCATTTCATGTAATCACTACTTTTGTATGTCAACTTTGCTCCCTTTGCATTCAAAATGCACACTATAAGTAAAGCACACAGTGGATGTAAACCAATTTGTAATCTAAGATCTTTTAAGGGGTTAATTTTGCTTTACAGTTGTTCACAGATTAGAAAATTTTGTAGACCGCTCTCTGAAAACCGGAAGTTAAAGGGGTCATCAGATGCAAAATTCACTTTTACATGTTGTTTGAACATAAATATGTGTTGGCAGTGTGTGTACGCAACGACCCTATAATGATAATGACGATTAATCCAGTGGTAATTTTTAATATTTATAATTAGGCCATTCTCAGATTCTTGACGGTTCGATGTGACACCGACAAATGCCGCTCCCACGATAGTTGATTGACACAGCCGTCTCATCTTAGACCCGCCCTAAATGAGCTGCGTGAGCTGAGAACAGTCCAACCGCCATTGTTTCAACTCCGGTGCAGGGAAAGACAAGAATGGCTGCGTCCGAAAGCCTAGACAGCTGACCTGTTGCCTTATCAGTCAATGACTTTGCAGGCAGCATTTTTCCACGAAGGCATCTCATGAAACTAATTTCGGACAGGCTTCTGAGTCAGCATAACGGTTTAATGATCTACAACAACAAAAAAAACGAGTTTTGATGATAACTAAACGAATATTTAATTACTAAAATACTGATTTCTCACTAGAAATACCATCAAAAGTGCAAAAAATTTGTCAGAAATATACATTTACACAAAAACTGACCAAACGCAGCTTTCAGAGCCATCTTTATTTTTTTAGCTTAACCATTACTGAATGGAAGGCACAAGAGATTGTGAGATATCAAAGGTAGCGAAGGATACATCTTTGCTGCTTTCAAAATTCGATCAGAAGAAGGTACCTCTGGAGACAGGAAGTGAAATCAAATTTGTATTCAGACGTGCCTTTATGCCTTCCTGTCTTAGAATGCTGCCACCGAAGGCAGCATTTTAGAGCTTGCGGACACAGCCAATGTCTCCAATTGAGCGACTGAGGTGTTCTGTTGTTGGATGTAGTAATGAAAATAGCAGTCATCATTTACTGCTGACATCTGAGCCGCTGAAGACGCAGAAGATTAACGTCACTTCCGTTTTTGAAGGAAATGCGCCCAGCAATCCACATGTGCCTGTGTTCACGCAAATCATTCGTGATCCAGCTTCATCTACAGCAGAAGCGAGTATAAGTGTTTTTATGCATCTTTGCAAATCGCCTTTCTTAATAATGTGCTAATTAGCAAGTTTCGCGACTAAATGCGGCTAAAGTAAACAGAATGGCTCGTCACCCCACAGAAGAGAGGGACGGGGTGAGCAGAGCTCATTAGCATTTAAAGAAACATGCACAAGAACGGCTCGCTCTAAAAAGGGCTGATTTTGACAAGGTAAAAAAGGTGTTTTTACACTACTACAAAATTTGATCTAAAGTATGTTATAGACTTCTCATTAAGACCCTAAAGAATCATATCAACTTGTGGAAAATGGGCATCCGATGACCGCTTTAAGCTAATGTTAACGATTAGCATGTAGCAACTCATGTTTTTTACCACGATGTGACATAAACAACTTTCATCAAAACCAGAAGACTTGAAATACGGTGCATATGGACTACATCTATGATACTTTTATGGTGCTCTTTGTCATTGTTATTGAATGGAAAAGTGCTACGAAGACAGTTCTTCAAAAAGAAACTTACACAGGTATGGAAAGACATGAAGAACGTTCATTTTTGGGTGCACTAGGGTTGAGCGTTGCAACAAAAACTTGACATTAAAGAGCCTTATTTCTCCTTCTCATGTCTCTCTCTGTGCTTTGCTAAGGTTGTGTTCTGATCTTTCTTATATAGACGTTCTGTGATCTCGTCCCCTGTGGAACTCCATCAAAGAACTAATTTTCTCTCCTCCAGACCAACTCGTTTTGTTTTATAACGGCACGTTTCATTATGGCCTTATCAGGGAGGAGACAGAGAGACAGATTCACACACTCAGAGGGCGAAATGCTGGGTCATACCTCCTCGCTTTCAAATGAACAGGTCAGTTTTCATTGATTGCCTGTTTTTAAACTGGGCCAGCGGGAATATTGGGTTTATATACTGCACTTCACTCAAGGGCACATGCTTTTTATGAATGTGTGTGGTTGTGTGTCCTTCTATGGTTGCGTCACGTTGATCCTAGCGGTTGCATTGCTAGAACTGCGTAAATTGTGTTAATATCTGTAGAGCTGACTGGGCTAAACCGAGCGCTGCATTACACGCCTGCATTACGACACACACACTTGAACACACACACGCTTTCCTAAGAGATGTCAGAGAGAGGTGAGAAATAAAACGCTGGATTCAGATAAAATCCGTGAGCGATTCGAGAGTATTTACTGAGGGGAGACAGGGCTTTCAGTGTGAGCGCACGAGAGATTTGAGAATGTGTGTGCGTGCGATGAAATAAAGTGTTAGGTAAAGGGGTAGAGAGAGAATTCTGAGATATTTTTAAAAGAGAGAGACAGAAGAGGCATACGCTTTAAAAAAAAAAGTGAGAATCGATAGGCTGTAAGCAGATTCAGGAAAGAATCCAATTCAATTTAGTGCTGTAAAAAAGCAAGTAGCTAGCATGAAAAGGTTTGTCCTTTATCAACATGTGATCACATTGGAACTTATAGTGGACTGAATTCAAGAAGTGAAGGTGATATAATTGAACAAAAAAAAAAATGGTTTTAAATAGTTTGGAAATGGCAACTATTTCCAAACTATTCAGTGACCTGATACTCCGTTTGCATGTGGACAGACAAACCACATAGAAAAAGCTGTGGTTTTGAAAATACAGCTGAAGTCAAAAGTTTACATACACCTTGCAGGAGGGATCATACAAAGTGCATGTTATTTTTTATTTAGTACTGACCTGAATAAGATATTTCACATAAAAGACGTTTACATATAGTCCACAAGAGAAAATAATACTTGAATTTATAAAAATTATTCAGTTCAAAAGTTTCCATACACTTGATTCTTAATACTGTGTTGTTACCTGAATGATCCACAGCTGTGTGTGTTTTTTTAGTGATAGTTGTTCATGACTCCCATGTTTGTCCTAAACAGTTAAACTGCCTGCTGTTCTTCAGAAAAATCTTTCAGGTCCCACAAATTCTTTGTTTTTTTCAGCATTTTTGTGTATTTAAACCCATTCCAACAATGATTTGTAATTTTGAGATACATTTTTTCACACTGAGGACAACTGAGGGACTCATATACAACTATTACAGAAGGTTCAAACACTCAATGATGCTTCAGAAGAAAACATGTTGCATTAAGAGCCAGAGGTGAAAACTTTGAATTTGAAGATCAGGTTCAATTTAACTTATTTTGTCTTCTGGTAAACATGTAAGTATCTTTTGTAGCTTCTGAAGGGCAGTACTAAGTGAAAAAAATATGATATTTAGGCAAAATAAGAAAAATGTACACACCATGATGAAAGTTTACACCCCTGGCTCTTAATGCATCGTTTTTCCCTCTGAAGCATCAGTGAGCGTTTGAACCTTTTCTAATAATCCCTCAGTTGTCCTCAGTGTGAGAAGATGGATCTCAAAATCATACAGTCATTGCTGGAAAGAACTCAAATACACAAAAATGCTAAAAAACCAAAGAATTTGTGGGAAGAACAGTGAGCATTTGATTAAATGCTAATTAATTATCTGTATGTCTTAAAGGGTTATTCCACCCAAAAATCTAAATTTTGTTGATATTTACTCACCCTCAAGTTGTTACAAACCTGTATGAGTTTCTCACCTTTATTTGAACACGAAAGAAGATATTTTGAAGCATTTTGGTAATCACACAGTTGACAGTAGCCATTGACTGCCATAGTATGGAAAACAAATTACTATGGAATTCAGTGGCTGCCGTCAAGTCTTTGCAAACTTAAGGGTGAGTAAATGATGACAGAATTTTAATTTCAAGTGATACTTCAGAAATCATTATTCTGAATTCATGCTTTGGAAATTTCAGAATTTTTGATGAATACAAAATGCAAAATAACAGCATTTTTACAATGTACTATAAAAGTATTTACTGTCACTGTTACAGATAGATAGATAGATAGATAGACAGATAGATAACATTAAACAGAACATTGGTTCTGTGTCTATGTTTGCTTGTGATGTGTGTTGTTCAGCCAGAGGTAAGCAGTAAATGAAATTTTGTGCAAGCAATTTAATCCTAAATCAAGTTAATCGGCTCTACTGTCTGAAAACCAACAGCCATTTGCGGCGCGGCCGCACAGAGAATTCCAAACACATGGGCATGTGGTTTGAGCCGAGCACTTCAATTTGGGTCAGCTTTACTCGAGCTAATGTGCTTGTGGAAGAAACACAGAAGGGTTTTTGCTCTGGGTACTGGCAGACCAGAATGTTGTTAGAACAGGTTCAGTGAACTGAATGGCTGAACGTGATGTTGGGTTAAAGAGAGAAAATAAATCCAACGTACGCACACATTTATCACTGCTTTATGAGGATGAATGCGTCACGTAGGTATTTAATCCACTTGGAAAAAACACAGTCTCTCATTCACACACACACACCAGCTGACTTAACTGGTGCACACACCGCAGTCTGGGATGGTGCAATTAGGGGGAAATGATGAACCACCGGCACCTTTGCTGAGTGAAGGTTTATAAAAACATCAATCCTGCACCACTGCACCAACTGGCACACCAACCGCCCTCCTCTCTGGAACAAGAAAAAACCGTACTCCACCTCCAAGATGAATGACCTGAACCTCCATGTGGACCTGCACCTCCTTCTGTAAAGGTCAGACTGCACCTGCATGCTTTATAGAGGAGATATGAAGCAGGGGCTAACATGGTTGTTCAAAACAAAAAATTTATCTTAGGCGCATTTTTGTACTTGCAATTATTATTTGTTAATAGTGTTTAATTTTTTTCAGTTTTCATTTTACATTTTATATTCTTATTTTTAATTTTAGCAATCATTTAATTATTTTAATACATTTTACTTCAACTTAAAATCTATTATAGGACCCTTTTTAGTTGCAATTAATAATTAATAATAGTCATGGGTGATTCACTATGTTATTTTAGTATTTGTTGTTGTTGTTGTTGTTGTATTATACTATTTATTCATATTTCATTTTTTTTTAATATTCCTATTTAGCTTTAATTTTTCATTTTTATAAGTTTTAGCTTTAAGCAATTTTTTTGTAATTTTAGTCCAGTTTTCGATTCAAATTTTTGTCTGCATTTAAGTTTTTCATATGTCTCATTTTATTTTATTTCAACTTTGTTTCAAGTAACAAAAAAAATATATTTTTAATTGATAATAACACTTTCAGGAATGTGCATTTTGTTCATTTTGCCTGCTTAAGTGAGCTACAAATAAATCCACGGACAACTGATTAAGAGTTTTTGCGATTCCTGCATTTTTTTCAGCATCTCACGCCATGAGGATTTCGTTTTTGAGGCGATGCATCAAGTTAAAAAGGAACGCATTTCGAAACCCCATTTTGTTTTGAGTCTACTAGATTCATCAGTCAAATAAACAATATACTTTTCCCTCTCTCTCTGCCACTTCTCACGCTGTGTCCTTCCTCCACTCACTCGTCTATTTCCCTCATCGTCCCATCGACTGTAGATGTCTCCGGCATGTGTAGCTTGATTGACAGGACAGAGATCAAGATAAATATCTGTACAATCCCTACCCTACACCCCCTGGTCTCAATCAGGTCCTCTCTTTGGCGCTTGGCCTTGACAATTCCCCCACACCCCATCCCACCATCCCCCCTGGAACAAGTCTGTTCAGGATGACTGAGCAGCGCTGAGCTTCTGAAATGAGGGATGAGACATGGAGAGGGAAAGAATCGTTCCTCCCGCAGGGCTTCGGCTCTGAGCAGCTCATTGGTGATACTTATCACTGCACTGTTTTGTGTTTTCACTGTCTCTTTTTTTCATGTGGGATTAACAGAAACTGTCCAGCAGTAATTCAGGATCAAGGTGAGAGAGGGAGAGAGACAGAGAGAAGGTAAAGTACTCAATTGCTGCAACAAATTGCAAATTAGCCATCGACTTTCCATCAGTGTGATTAAGACACAAAGCACATGCACAAACTCACTCTGATGGCCAAAACACACTAGTGCCATTTTACATTCCAAAAACGACCTTTGTTTAGATTATTTTCGACTGCAAATCAAGAATTTCTTGGTGGAGTAAATGGGACAGTTTTCCAACAACAAGTTTTAGTCACATTGAAAGCATAATTACTGCACAACACCAAACGAGAACATACTTGATGTTCAAAATATAATAATGTGGAGCAGAATTGTAAGCCAATGAGATTTCATTGGAGGCAGGGCTACCCTAGTGAAAAATAAATGTACTAATGCACTTTAGCTGTGCGGAAGTCCAACTAAAGATATACATAAGTTGGCCTGTATTTGATTGTGCTAAAGTGGAACTATTGCAAGTATACTTTGGGTACACATTTTGCATTATTTTGCATTATTTTTAAAGACAAGTATTATTTAAAGATCATACAATCATCATCAAAACTGACATAAAAATGTGCATTGTTTACAGGCAGTACTTCTAGTAAATAAAGTTTTGTGTAAAATAGTGCAGTTAGGTTGATTCAGGCATATGAAATATTTTTACTTTACACCAGTTTGCATGGTAACTTGACAATACAGTTGAGAAAAATGGCTTCAAAGTTTTAAAATTGAATTTTTTACAAAGTTTGATCATAGCTGAGCCAAACCTGGCCATTTTGCCTTGCTAGGGTGCTATTACCTGTGCATGCAAATGTTAGTGACAACTCATGTTTTTTATTCTCCATTAACATAACATTTTTGCTCAGAATAAATGGTTATAAACAGTTAGAGCATGGACTTTAATCACTAACATACTAAAAAGTACCAAAAAGTCAATTTTTCCTTTTGTGATTATTAATCCCCTGCTGAAAAAAACAACAGAACCATCACAGAAAATTCTAATGGTTTCTACTACAAATACCATTACAAACATTACAAAACATCAACTTTTAACCATTAAAGCCTTTAAAATGGTTTTCTGTAGTGTGTTTTGGGACATGTTCCATTAGGATTTATTGGTTTTAACAAGCCACCAAGAGAAGGTGAACAATTACCAGTAGAGACAACAGGGTCCATTAGAGCTTCTATTAAAACCAATACCAAGTCCCATTATAACCAGTAAAACCATTACAAATTTTGTGATGATGTCTATTTGTTTTTTCAGCAGGTTCCTCATGGATCTTTGCATCCTAAAGACTGGAATACACTGCACGATTTTTTGCCCCAATTTCCCCCCCAATTTAAAGTCTGGAGAAGTTGACATAGTTGCCAAAAATCAGAGCCAGTCTGCAGATTTGAGTTGACCAATTTTGTAGAAAATCACGTACAGCAATTTTTGCTACCTGATCTCATAACAAAAACCTACCTGTGGGAACCTTTTCGCAAGACACGAAATACGTACCAGTAAGTACATATCACTGCAGTTTGCAACAGAAATAAACACTATAGACGGTAAAACAGTGAGCACTTGTAATCGCTTTCATACACATTTATGATTAGAGCTCCATGGTTCGCTTTCTGGATGCAACAAGCTTGCTTCGTAGCTCAGCCGGCACAGAATTGGACTTAGAATGCGGAATCCTTGGGTACGACTCACCATGAAAGAGCAGAAAGATAAGAAATTGAAAACTAGCTGTGTTTGTGTTTTTACATCACATTCGCTTTTGTTCATACTATCAGGTAGGTTCAGGTGTAGTGCAGATGGTATGTTATTTTAAAACGTCACAGAGCATTAGAGTAATAGCACCACTCAATGGACATTTCAAATCAGAACTGCGGTGACATGTACAAAACCAACGTCACATAAAACGTACCTTATGTACATTCATCTGTTCTGGGGAAAAAAAAAGGAACACTCTTTTAGCGCCACTCAGTGGACATTTCACATCGAATATGTCACGAAACGTACATGGCGGTACGTATTTCAAATCTTGCGAAAAAGTTTCTACAGGTACGTTTTCATCGTGAGATCAGATAAAATCTGATTAAAAAACAACAATTACCTGTCTGAAAACAATTTAAAGTTGCAGTCATTTCTGATTTGGACAAAAACTCAGCTAACAAAATTAATGGTCATGTTATTGTGCCGCACCTGGTTATGACACTATGTCCTATAATAAGCTATTTACTGGCTCTCCAATTGCAAATACAGCTATATAGTATTCTCAATAATTATTTTATTTAATTAAAAACATGGTGTACTGCAGTCCAACCCCCTTTCAGCCTTTGATCCTTCTGTCTGTTTTGTTTCTCTTTCTGCAGATGTTTGTGTTATAAAGTTCATAAGTGGCCCAAGGAAGCGGTGAATGAATATTTATGAGGTAATATAACATGCACACGATTAATACATTCCTCACACACTAGCAGTTCAGTACAGTATTTATCTACTTAGATACAAACTTAAAGCCACGTGTATAACCTCTCAGAAATTTCTCTACAACTTTTTCAAGTGTTTCAAAGCATCCTAAGATGGCACACGTACGTCTGCAAGATGTCTGTTAAAGATCACTTGATCTGCAAAGCATCTGCTGTGTACAAACGTCTGGCAGACGTCTGTAAGATGTCAGTTTTACATACATTCTAAAGCATAAACATCTTAAAGATATCTAATAGACATCCATTTGAAACGACTAATAGACGTATTGCAGATGAGCAAACTACGTCTCGCATATGTAAATGCAGACATCAAATAGACGTCTCCGAGATGTACGTGTGCTATCAGGGTCATAGCATGTTCCTCACGTGAAGGCTGTTCCAAAAGGTAGGATATTCGCACAGAAAGCAATCCCAGAATGCATTGTAACAAACTCTCCTAGATGACAGAATTAAAGTATTCATAAAAAATACAGTAGTTTGGTCTATATAAAATTCAAGGAGCTTAACAGTGAAGCTACATGCTAATGTCAAACTCTATTCTACAACAACATGCTTTCTTTTAAGATACTTCATTTTAAAATCCATGTTTTCTTCACACAGAAGACAAAGGGAATCCCTAAATGCACTGCAACAAACTATATTAAATCCATCGTGGGGGTTTTTATGTATTTGAGTATAGCAACATTAACTAAGCTACGTGCTAATATCGAATTCTACTGGACTGCAAGTTGGGTATCCCATACACTCTGATTATGTGTATACTAGCGTAGATTGCCATTGTGATAGTCAGTTTCAGTCAGAATACTGACTATGTAGACAGCGAGGCAGTTCACTAGACTTTAGAACTGAGTATGTATGATTACTATATATATGTGTGTATGTGTGTGTGTGTTAAGTTTGCTGTTCATTAGCTATATTACAAGGGTGGGAAATGAGATGCGTTTAAGTGATGTCACACGCTGTGCCCGGGGTGTATTCAATATCACCCCACGTTATGTAACGCTGTAAAATGGCTATGTGTGTCGTGTGTGTGTTACCATTAAACAGTTGGGGAGCACAAATACGCTCTGTGTGCGGTGGAAGCCGAAAGCAGAGCACACGCACACGCTCCACAGGCATCTACAGCTTTTTAAACTGAAGTCAGCACGGTTCACTGTCCATTTCAAGTGTATGCATGAATAGGAGATTTACATTTTGAAGCCAAATTGTTTATTTTAAAGTGTGCAGGTGCAAAAGCATCCTGAATCAGCATACATGTGTATGACTTTAGACAACTTGGGGTTGAATAGACCACTTTTATGATACTTGTTTATTTCTCACTTGTCATTTATAAAGCTTGACAGACCCGTCCCAACATTGGCTCATCGGAAGAACTTGCCTCTACCTACATTTTTGCCAAAAAAAAAAAAAAAAGTACCTATACATACAATTCAGTGCAGTTTTCATTTGAAATGAACACTAGTGGCTAAAAAACACCAATCACTTTTATTCCTTTTCACACAAATTATAAATACAAGGGCAGATTTTCGATTAACAACATGGTTCCTTGCCCAATACTATGTTATGACCTCAAAACACTTTTACCACAGTGCATAATTTGTAAACTAATACATTTTAAAGATTGCATCACATAACCACCTTCTGCTTACAGCCATCCAACCCCATTTAAGTTGCTTTTTTTTTTTAATTCTGAGGTAGACTTGAACTAAAAGAGGGAGGTTTCATGACCCTTTAAAGGTGACGTATCATGAAAATCTGACTTTTTCCATGTTTAAGTGCTATAATCGGATCCTCAGTGCATCTACCAACCCAGGAAACGTGAAAAAACTACAACACAGTAACTTTGTTTTGGTAAGCCTTTTTTTTCTGAAAGCATGTAAAAAAATTTCACTTCTACCGTTACATGGTAAGCGGATCTTACTATATTAACGCCCCTTAAATGGCACCTATTATGCAAAATCCACTTGTAGAAGGTGTTTGGACCGAAATGTATGTTGGAATTGTGTGTACACAGCCATCTTATAATGACAAAAATACATCCAGTCTTTTTTTTTTTTCTCATAAAATCAAACCAGGCTCAAAAAACAAGCACTTTGGAGCCTGTCAGCAAAATGACGTCATATATTGGTAGCCCCGTCCACCGCTATTGACTGACAGGTGCGTATAACCATATTAGCCATTTTGTCTGCATGCGATCGGCTGTGTCAAAAGCAGTGACCCGTCAGGAACACCCTTGCTCTGTTTCATGATCATAAAATATTCAAGGATGTTAGTGTTTCTGCTGTATATGTCTATTGAGGCTTTTTAGGAGTTTTACTAAATTTCCTGTAAGTCTATGCACAACTACAATTTGGTTTTACAAATGTTTGTAAGAGTTTATTTATATATCTTTCTGTAACGTTCATTGATATTTTTCTATACCTGCAAATAAAGGTAATTACAACATGCAAGTTTTCATGGATTACTTGACGAATATAACACAAAAAAGTAATGTATCTTGTTCGCTATTTATTGGATTTAACTAGGAAAACGTGAAGCAAAAAGTTCTGTAAGATCATCTAACAGGCTACTGCAGTTATATTCTATTCACTGGCACTCCTAGGTGCGTTTACATGGAGCATTGTAATCGGTTTAAATGCTCCATGAATGAAATGAAAATGCTCCATATAAACACCTATCAAAAAAGAGGGGTGGGATAAACCTTTCTATAAACAGAACAAAATTAAAATTTAACATTAAAATATAAATGCGTTAAACAGATTACTTTGCGTCTAAGTCAAGCAGGAGAGGTGTCACTCCAAAATGGGGGGCATTCGCGGGCCGTACCCCCATCCATCCTCTCCCGCTCCTTGCTAAACATGATTTCAAAAGTGAAAGTGAAACCGGTAAAAAAGCACGCATAAGAAAGCGCCAGCAATTGCACACGATCACATATTGCACGCTTATTCATTGTTCAGCAACTCTTTGTAAGAAATTGTGTATTTGTTCCATTTAAGTACAGTAAAAATACCTCACGCTGGCTCATGTTGCTTCTCCTCAATGTTTATTGCCATAGGCAAAACAGAGACGTCTAGACTTTGCCCCCTTCTGGAGCAGGGCGGGAAGTTGCAGCTCATTTTCATGTAAGGGAACACACCCCTGAAACAGCACTTTTTAGACCCGCCCCAAAAATTATACTTTTTAACACGTTATAATAAACAATCTGTATTGTATTTGGATTTAAAACTTCACAGGCGCATTCAGGAGAGCCATACGTTAATATTATAACTTGTAAAAAGGGGCATAATAGGTGCCCTTTAATCTGCACGTTTCCACCCTCGGTGCCATCATTTTGTTTTTGCAAGTGACAACGGTGTACCAGTTCTAACACCATGGCAAAAGTTCAAGCAATGCTAACTGTTCTTCATTGGCTGCACAGACAAGCTCAGAACACTATTTAGAGTCCCAGCCTCAGAGGAAACAAGAGAGCAATGGATTTATTGATTTATTTACTGTATATTACGCTGCTGCCACACAGATCTAATATTTAACATGTCATTTATTTCCCAGCTGTTTATCTTCACAGACATAACCAACTGTTTTTGTAACTCCTGTGTGTTTTTAACATAAACTTGTGTGTATTTGACAGTTTAAGCGCAATAAGACATGAAAGAGAACTTAGTTTAGTACTCACATGCCATGTGACAGCCGCTTTCTGTGCGCGTGCTCCGCATGTGCGCGCTCAGAAAACTATATCAGAAGTTTAAACTAATTTAGCTCAAAACGCATGATTTTCGCGCAATAGACATAATAATCAAAGCCAAACAGATGCTTTAGAAAAGTATCCAAGGTATGAGCTGTTAAGGCACAGTCCTATTCTGAAAAAGGCAGCTCATTTGCATTTAAAGAGTTATGCACGAAAACAGCGTGTTTCTGCTTCCACTCAAAATAGGCATTTTCAAAATGATATAATAAATGGTATGTGGGGTATTTTGAGCTGAAACTTCACAGACTCATTCTGGGGACACCTGAGACTTATATTACATGTTGTAAAAAGTGGCATAATAGGTCTCCTTTAACATGTTTGCACCATTTACCATTTACTGCAGAGATATGTGCAACAACCAACGTAATGAAACAATGCCAGATTCACATTTGTCTGTTTCAGAAAAAACTGAACACGCTTTTAGCTCCACTTACTGAATGTTTTACTTTGAAAGTGCTGCGAAGCATGCAAGAAACAACACAATATCATATTGCAGAAATGTCACCACTAGCATGTTTTCCCATTGAGCCTGGGTTGCCCAGTTCCCATTTACTTTCATTTTATAGAAAAGAGTGGGCAGGATGTTTTTGCAGTAGTTTTTCTCTACAGAAAAGTCATGCTGGAATGAAACGACATGAGGGTAAGTAAACAATGACACAATTTTTATTTTTGGCTGCACTGTCCCTTTTAGTAATGTTTTTCTGCCGTTAGACTAGTTTGCCTCGTGACATCATTTTTTGATGTCGCCCCTGCAAAATACATCATTTTTTGCTTTTAGCCTTTTACTCCTCGTGCTATTTAAGTCAAAATGAAATCTCGGGCAGAGCAGTATCCTGCGGTGAAGCTCTGTAATTGGTGTCTAATCCATCCATAGTGGCAGCATCCGTCACTGACATCTTTGCTTTTGAGCTCAGGGAGGCAGTTTCCTAGAGGAATTGCAACAATCAGGGGCGCAATGGTCCATTCAGTAGCTTTACAAGACGGTCACCTTTATAGCCGGAGTAATGTCCGTCCGTGTGTAACGTGCGGTTCGCCTTCTTCACCGAGGCATTGATGGACAGGTACATGCAGTCAAACTGCTAATCTCAAAGGGCTCTGATAGCTGAGCCTCGGGCTGCCAAAAGCCCTCTGAGCCCTTTCAATCTTCAATGAAGTGGAACAGGATGTGTGTGTGAACATGCGTATCTGTCCGTGTGATGGGGTACTGGTGTGTCAAAGGGGCTAAAGTGAGGTTAGGGGGTGCAGTTTTTAATGATAGATACACTCAATAAAACTGACAGGAAATTATGAGTAGATGAGACTTTCCCATTTTCTGTCACCCGCATGAGCAGCACAGCTTAGTGTGTCCAAGCGTGAAGAGAAACTGACAGGTCACGTCTTTAACCAACAGGACATTTTGTTGAGGAACAGTAAAGGAGACTGGAACTAGTTGTCTCACTTTTCACCCCACTGAAAATTTCTTAAGGTTTATATTTCACAGTCAATTTCTATATTAACAAAAATGTTTCAGTTTTGGCTACAAAAAAAAGTTTTTGAACATTTCCACCATTTTTGCCCAGGGAAAAAAACATACAGATTAATGAACACAATACGACATATGGCAAGGAAAGTTGTCACACTGCTAATAGGCTGTTTATGACCCTGGACCACAAAACCAGTCATAAGTAGAATGGGTATATTTGTAGCAATAGCCAAAAATACATTGTATGGGTCAAAATGATACATTTTTCCATTATGCCAAAAATCATTAGGATATTAAGTAAAGAACATGTTCCATGAAGATATTTCATACATTTCCTACCGTAAATATATCAAAACTTAATTTTTAATTTTTGATTAGTAATATGCATTGCTAAGAACTTCATCTGGACAACTTTAAAGGCAATTTTCTCAATATTTATATATATATATATATATATATATATATATATATATATATATTTTTTTTTTTTTTTTTTTTTTTTTAATTTTACCTTCAGATTCCAGATTTTCAAATAGTTGTATCTCAGCCAAATATTATAAGCTTATTTATTCAGCTTGATGATATTTGTTGATTATAATGTATAAATCTCAATTTTAAAAAAACTTACCCTTATGTCTGGT
The DNA here is from genome assembly GCA_036247105.1 of Cirrhinus mrigala. Lineage (NCBI taxonomy): Eukaryota > Metazoa > Chordata > Actinopteri > Cypriniformes > Cyprinidae > Cirrhinus > Cirrhinus mrigala. The sequence goes on from CM070009.1 coordinate 30,040,263, forward strand.
TTTGTGTTCCAGCGTCACATTTAATATTTTCTAAGCATAAACATTATTAAGCACAAAAATATCAAAATATTGTTTTAGCAAAAAATGACAACACAGAAAACAATTATTTATATACTATTTTATTTTTTTTTAGATATTTTAAATTGGCTTTTTGAATTAGCATTTATTTATGTATTTGTTTGTTTGTTTGTTTATTTATTTATTTATTTATTGTAGTTTTGTTTGTGAGCTTTTCTAGTTTTTATTAGGTTTCATATATTTGCAATATATTTAGTTTTGGTTTTAGTATTTATTTATTTACAGGTCTTTTATTGCTTCAAAGTAAACTCAATAAACTCAAATTTCACTTTGATGCCAAGGCAATGAAACATTTTTAAAATTTTTGTTTCGTTTAAGTTTTTCGATTAAGTTTTTCGTTTAGTTTTGGTTTTAGGTAACAATAATAACCTTACTGTATATATGCCATGTTTTATCTTACACAAGAGTTAGAAAAAATATTATGAATATTGTGTGAAATTTATTTTAAGATGGTTTTACAGTAGATATTTCAAACCAACACACAAAGTCACTGTTTACATAGAAAACACGCATTTGTGTAATTGGACCTTTGACTCAAAATCTTGAGCCATAGTGCTTCTGACAACTTCCTTGCATGACAACAAGCCCCCTGGTCTCCTCTATATATAGGCCTATATATTTTTTCCTCTAGAGATGCTTTCAAAAACAGACAATGACTAATCAAACTATGTTCTCAGACAGGAAACAATATTACAATGACACTGATGAGGCTGTGCTACAGTTAACTGGGAAGCTAATTACTGGTAAAGACAACATTGTTCGCCGTTTGCAGTGAGCAGGGTTTCAGAGCCAAACACGTCATTACGATAGCCCACTTGTTAGTTATTAGTATTAACATGCTAACTATGAAGTGCAACCAGGGGGAACATTACACAACTTAGCATTTTATGCTAAAAATTAGGCTACCAACTAAGTTGTATACTAACGTTTAACGCAACCTAATGGGATAGTAAGTTAGCAATGTTATGGAGGGAATTAAGGTTTATTGTGGGCCTACGAACACACAACTGCTCTCTAAAATAGTGCTGGGTTATTTTTTAACCCAAATGCTGGATTCAGCCTGCGGAGTCATTTAATTGGGTTGTTTTTAATATTTTTACCCAGGTGCTGGGTAGTTTTTCTGCACTCTTTTTGAAAATTGCTGGGTTCAGCTTGTTGTGTCATTTTATTGGGTTATTAGTTTTTCTTTAACTAAGCTGCTGGGTCATTTTTAATGGGTTACTAAATATTGGGTTATTTTTTTCTACCCAACCACTGGGTTGAGCCTGTTTCTGATGAAACATCCCAGCTGCTGAGTTACAGTCAGAGTGCAGGCTTTTTGTTTTCAGGGCCGCCGACTTCCGTGCACTTCTTCAGCGAAATAAAGATTCCCAGATAGCACACGTACGTCTGCACAATGTCTGTTAAAGATCTCTTGATCTGGAAGGCATCTGCTGTGTACAAACGTCTAGCAGACGTCTGTAAGATGTCAGTTTTACATACATTCTAAATCATAAATCTTAAATCTTTAAGACATCTAATAGACATCTATTTGACATCTGATAGGAAACGTCCAATAGCCATAGTGCAGATGAGCAAACCACGTCTTGCAGATGTAAATGCAGATGTCAAATAGACGTCTCCAAGATGTACGTGTGCTATCAGGGTTTGTACAAATTTTCTTTCATTTACAAAGTTTTAACTGTGCTGTAAATTATATTATTTTACGCAACGCAACGCAGCCATCGTTTCGCATGATCGAAATGCCTTTTGCCTTGCATAACATAAACTGATTTTATTCATTATAATACTGACTAATTTTATTTAATGTTAAAATATGCTCTCTAATCTCAGTACTGTTTGTTAATGAATGGGCAGGTTATGAAGTCAGTAACAGCATCTTTCAGCTACGAATGAAATGCGAGGCGGCGGTCTGAGGTTCGTAGTTCCCCCGGCGAACAGCAGCCCATTACCAGCTCATATTTCAGCGACACACCGGCACAAGAATTAGCGTTATTTCGGTGAAAAATGATTACAGAGAATGGTTGAATATACTTAAATTAAAATGCTATTTTTAAATGTTTCATTTTTATTTCTAAAATGCTTGTTAAACGAGTTTAAATGTATGTAACATTGTAAACTATGCTGTATTCATCCAAATAAATTCAGTTTATCTTATATTTTTGTCCATGCGTGTTCTTGCTTAATAATAAATGTTCATCTTTTAATTATTGTTGTTGCCTCTATAATTCTGAATGCGATTTTTAATTTCCAGCCCATTTTAAGCCAGAAATATAATCGTTTTTCAACAATAGTTGACTTAAAACAACCCAGCATGTTGGGTAAAAACATTTAACCCAACCAGCTGGGTCAAAATAGCCCAGCATGTTTTCTGTCCAATATTTACCCAGCGCTGTGTTGCCAAATAACCCAAGTTGTGTTGTTTTTAACCCAGCATTTTTTTTAGAGTGTGCTCTAAAAAAATGCTGGGTTAAAAACAAACCAGCGCTGGGTGAAATATGGACAAACCCAGCAACTGGGTTGATTTGACCCAGCCGTTGGGTTAATGTTTAACCCAAACTACTGGGTAGTAATTCAACCTCTGGGTCAAAACAACCCAATCGTTGGATTTGTCCATATTTTACCCAGTGCTGGGTTGTATTTAACCCAGCATTTTTTAGAGTGTGTGTTTACTAGAAAGTTCATAAAAGTGTAAACAGACGTATTAGCATATGCATGATTTGTTGTTGATGAAAATTTACAGAGTGGGCAGAGTAATTAGCAAACTCCTCAGGAGGTGGAAATATGTTTAGTTCTACAGATAATGGAAGAATCAAGGCTTCAGAATTTTATTTATACACATTCCAATAATTTTACCATTAATTTCAGCTTTTTTTTCAGGTATATGTAACAATTTCTTTTTCTGAGTCTGCTTTTTGTGTTTTTTGCACTTCAAGATTCATTTCTTTCTCATTACACTGCCAAATGTGTCAAGAGTCATTCTGCATCAGTCCTCATCATTTCTGCCCTTTCTTCCTTCTGAAAAGCTGTGAAAAACACCCGGGAGTTTTTGACCTGTGGGTAAGTGAAGTGCAGCAGGTTTCAGTGCATTCATGAGGTTTCTATGGAAGGACCTGTGAGACATCTCCCGCTGGTTTTTGCTCGCCTTGGTGGACTCACTGTGGAGCTCAGTTTGTTTGTCTAGCGCATTAATAGTTCCAGAGCCAGCTTTGGGAATCGTCTCTATCAGAAGTCGTAATGCATTTTTAATGGGACACCACTGTATTCTGTGGCCCCTGTGTGTTGGCCAGTAAAGCTGAATATAGACTAGCAAACAAACTCTATGAAATCAGAGAAAGAGAAATCTTTGGTGAGGGTTATCTGTAAAATGAACTGCAAAGTCCTCAAATACATGATCTATTCTTTAATTCTGGAGGGCTCTTAACCCTATAAATCTTATTAAACCCCATAAATTGTTAACTGTATTTTCAAACTGACAAATATTTGTTATTATTGCTGACTCCTGGCAAGATGGTGTGTATTAGAAAGCAGGCATCTTGGTATGTGTTTACTGAGGACGCACTCATTAAAAACTTAGTTACAAGTTACAAGTTTCTGCCCTTACTTTTGTCCTTCTTGTGTTCTTTCTTTTCTTCCAGCCTTTCAATGTGAAGCTTTATTTGCATGTTCACACATTTTAGACATTAAAAAAACATTACGGAGCCACTTCCATTATTGCCTGGATGATCGTGTAATACAGAGGCACTCAGCACGGATGTACAATGTTTGCTTCGTAAGCACACAAATAGACTCTCTCGGTCTCCGTTTACACCAGCAAACACAGTCTGCAAATGCACTCATTTGCGATTTGCGATACGCCCTTCAAATACACCAAAGGTGATTATTAAAGGTCAGATTATGCATAAAAACATAAAACCTAAACGTCTCAAGCTAGAACAGTCAGTTTGCTTAGTGCGCAAGTGCATTCGCACACTCAAATGAAGCACATAATTTCGGTTTCTAGACATTTCACCAGTCATTAGTCACTGTTCTGACCCTGCGATTTTATAAGGTCAGCGGCATAGGATGGGTTTTGTGTATGTGTGTGCGTGCACGTTGGTCTCTATACTGGCCCATGTTTGTGTTGGATGAATCCAGTCATGTTGGCCTCATTGGATTTCTCAGAGCTGGTCAATAGAATCACTCTCTTTCTCTCCTCAGTGTGCCTCTGTATTTCGTCCCAGCAGAAACTAGATATGTTTCATTGCGACCAATATGACACACTTTATTCACTACTTTTGGCACCCATTTATTGAGCCTCATTAAGCTTTCCTATGATAAATCGTGTTAAATTACAACAAGCTGGCTATACGCTTCACTAGCTTGCCCTTCTAACACTGCCTTTGTCATTGTGCACATCCCACACATCCTCACAAAATTCCCAAGTACATCCTTACCAACAGAAACTCAGAAACTTTAATACATTCAGAAATGCGTCTCTGCCATGTGACTTTTTTTATTCCATCACAAATCGTAAGAGATTTGTTTTTACCCACCCGCTAAAATCATCAGACAACGGATTATCTACCATCCATTCTCTCGCGCGCGCTTTCTATCTCGGGCATGGCATGCTTCCAGCCCTTATCAATAGCCCTCATTAAATCATGGTGGTGTCTGTCTGCCATGCCACATTACGAATGAGAGACAGATAGCTGGACTGACGTCCCGCTCTTCCCGCCCCCGGAGGACAGCGCTACACTTCCCCGTGCTGAAAAGAGACCAAAGTGTCAACTTTATTTACATTTATGATGGTGTTGAGTGCATTAAAATAATTATTTCCTTTTTCTTTTCTATTTTGCAAACCTCATATAGTCAGAACACATATGAGGGCTAAATATAAATGTTTCATTGTGCTTCTTCTCTTGAACTGATTGCAGCTAGTACTGTATAGTTCCACTTAAACAAAAGCAAAGATCTGAGATATCAACATGAATGTATGATCTTAGAATTACAGTAGGGTGCGAAAGTCTGAGATCACACTAAAAAACTGGGATTTAAAACCTGGAAATGTTTTGGGATTTTGATATGTGTAAAACAAGATTCTGCATTATTTCCAGTTTACACATTAGCAAATCTTATTATGTGATTCTCTGTACAGACTGTCAGATGGGTCGTCTTAAATTATGCTGGAGAACATGTGAACGCATGAAGTATATGCAGCTTGTGAACTCCTATCATTAAAGAATGTACTAACGTACAGTATATTGTATAAGTTGGCGTTCTTTTTATTATTATTCTTCCGTTACTTCCACTCTTGAGTCTATGATTAAACTGGCATATTGTAATGAAACTGGTCTCCATGTATTCTTTGGGTCATGCAGAGAACATATGGCAATTTTGCCATAGTCAGCTGAACTTCCTGTCCGCCATTTTTATTCATGTTGAAAAACTACTTTTTCGACCTCCTCCTGACCGCTGATCCAATTCTCACCAAATTTGGCCCAGATCATCTTTAGACCATGCTGACAAAAAGTTGTGGACTACGTGTCAATTTACAAAATGGTTATCATTTAACGCATCAACGAATTTGCTGGAATTATGCCAAACTGCATCTGAGGCTCTCTCTCTCTGCAAAGCTCCACAAACATACTTTCTGGAAACTCCTCCTAGACCGTTTGTCCAATTTTCACCAAATTTGGCTGAGATCATCTACAGAGCATGCTGACAAAAAGGAATGGATTTCGTGTTGATTTACAAAATGGTTATTGCCTAACACATCAATGAATTTGTTGGAATGATGTCAAACTGCATCTGAGGCTGTCTCTCTGCAAAGCTCTTCAAACTTACTTTTTCAAACTCCTCCTAGATTGTTGGTCCAATTTTCCGCAAATTTGTCTCAGATCATCTTCAGACCATGCTGACAAAAAGCTATGGATTTCGTGTCGATATACAAAACAGTTATCGTTTAACGCATCAACGAATGTGCTAGAATTATGCCAAACTGCATCTGAGGCTGTATCTCTGCAAAACTTTGACATATTGACACCAAACTTTCCGTGTCATTGTCACCTCACACTGATCATGCCATATAAATTTGGTAACAGTGCCACCTATTGGTCAAAAGTAAAAAAACATTCATTAACCATTAAAAAAGAAATTTCCAAAAATAACTTTTGCCTTTTGTATCGACACTGGTCTCAAAATATTCCTTAGGACATGCCGACAACATAGATACCAATTATGCCAAAGTCGGCCAAACTTCCTGTCCACTTTTTTGAACTCCTCATCAACAGTTGGTCCAGTTTTCACCAATTTTTGAGTCATTTTCGAGAAATCGAGATCATCTTGTGACCATGCTGACAGAAAGTTATGGATTTCATGTTGACAGACAAAATAGTTGTTGTTTAGCAATGCAACAAATTTGAGACGTGATGCTAGACCATCGTCTGAGGCTGTATCTCTGCAAAGCTTTGACATACTGACACCAAACCTTGTGTGTGCCATTGTCACCTCACACAGAACACACCACATCAATATGATAACAGCACCACCTATTGGCCAAAAGTGAAAATCCATTAAATCAGATTACTAGTGCTTGTATTTATAATTTTTCAGCCATTTGACTAAAAGTATCCCAAAATGGCTTCAGTTACTCATTGTTGCAGTTTTTCTGATGATTCATGCCATGCTTAGCTCCTCATTTTGCATCTTTTGTGCTTGGCCCCTTAATTGTTGCTTGCAGCTATATTTTCAACTTGCTATTCTAACTGTGTAAATTGTAATGGAGAAAACTGTATTTTCAAAATACAGTCGTTTTTTCACTAGTGGTTTTAGATGTTTGGTCGTCACTGTAGTTCTTTGTTGTTTCTTTGCAACATCTTAATTTTCAGGAAAGCTCTTGTCTTATCAATGCAAATATAAGGATCTAAATAAACTACATAAGGTCCTTAAACTGGCTTTATGATTTTTTAGGTTAAAATAAAAGATCTTGATGTTACAGGATCTTTACTTTGGCACTTTGGTTTCCGGGTTCTTCAAAGCATGCATCTTCAAGAATACGTTTTTCTAAAGATAAACATCCAAAAAAAAAAAGTTCCAAAAAAGAACATTTTAGTCAATAGTTTCTAAAAGAACAATTTTCTTCTTGGTGTGCAGACCTTTCCAATAATCTAAAGAACCTACTACATGTCAATAAGAAACAGCTGCTCTATGGTTCTTCATGGAACCAAAGATGAAAGTATAAAACAATTTTTATTTTTAAGAATGAAGATGACAAAAATTTCTTTGTGTCTCCAACTTACAGCAGATTTTTCTACTGAGAAAAAGCCCCTCATATGTTTCCTCTATAATTTCAGTAGAGATCTCAAACAGTGCTCAGATTTGCCAAGATGCAAAAGTCTACAATAAAAACTCAGATCAAAAAAGTAATTTTAAAAAGCAACATCTAATGCAAAGTTGATATGAAATGAGAACTTAATTAACAAGCAATCTCTGAGCAATGAAGTCATCCTCACACCCACTCACCTGGAGTTTGTCATGTCCGTCTGTCCTCCTTGACTTTTTTCCAGGCCCAATTTGGTGAAGATCCCAACTAGCACCATGATGGCCACCACTCCACATATTATGTACACGATCATGTGAGTGCGGTCTCGATCCGGTTCCTCCTGGACGTCGGTCACCGGAGCCGCCGGCTTGCCGGTGTTGGCCCACACCGGCGTGTCGTAATTGGAACAAGATGTCTGGTCCAGACTGTGAACCTTGAACTGGCAGCAAAATCGATAGTAGCAGGAGCCACAGCAGAACAGGTAGATTCCCGCGTTACAGTTAAACGGAGGATCCCATTGGCCCATTACGTCGTAGTAACCCCAACAGCGGCTGCCGGCCGATGGGATTTCATCTGCATCTGACCCCGGAGTCGCAAGTGTGACCTCCGGGGCACCAGACGGAGCAACCGTCCGATTGGTGGCTTGCACACCTGTGCTGGCAGTGTTGGATTTTTGACCGTAACAAACGTAAACGCTCAACAGTAAAACAGCAGCCAACACATTCACAAACAGGTGTGAGGCAGCCATGATCCTCTTTGAGTAATCCCACAATGCGTATCCCAGAATGCAACAGCGCCACTGGGGACAATTAAACCGGTGGAGTTTAGTTAATGCAAGCTTGCTGAGCAAAGAGTTCTGTCTCCGAGTTTAGAGCAGGTTTAATGCTGACTTGTTGTCCGGCTCCTTAAAGAATGGCAAGCTGATACAGGGAAAGCAGCCCTCATCAGGGAATGAGACGGAGAGCTTTCCACGCCACTTCAGCACACAACGTGCTCGCCGTTGTCATCACTACAGGGAGAGAGCGAGAGCGAGCAAGATTCCTCCCCTTTGGAAAGACTCCAGATTTGAGGATCTCACCCTGAGACAAACTGTTTCGTGGCCCGAGAAAAAAAAATAAAAACACTTGGTAGAATTCCAATTTAGAAGCCTGAAGAAATGACACTGTTGGAATCAAGCCTTATGCGTGATCTATGTCCCACCGAACATTGCGTGATGCCAGTGAGGAATAGATGCCTCATGTTACAGTTCGGAGGTATTCCACAAGTCATTCTCAGTGTTTTACACTGTTCTGTTCTCTCAAAGGAATATCTGTTGCTCTTTAGACCTCCTGATGCCTTTGTTTTCACAATCAAGGTGTCTTCCTCCACAGTTCTGTCCCCTGTGACAAAACACCAAAGATATTGTCAAACACTCCCAATTTCAATCAATCAAAAAAAAATAAAAAAAAAAATATGATGATTATGAAGATGTTCATTTGACAGTTACTGACAAGTACTAAAAGCATACTATACGAAGTTTGAATATGTAAATGTAAACTGTAATTTTAGGGCAAAATACATTCCATGCATCATCATAGAATACATTAATGTCAAATGGAATATATAGTTCTAATTCTAAATATATAGATACAAATCTGAATATATTCATTTAAATTTAAATATTAAACAGAAATTTTATATAACGATCACCTGTATTTATAATACAGTAAAACAGATTATATAAAATATAATTGACATTTATTAATATTTTTATTATTTTTTACAAGAATGTTTGCAATATATGTAACACAGATGCTTTAAAAATAAAATGATCTGTCGTAAATACAATGTGTTGGACACTTCAGAGATGCATGTGCTGATCTGAACAAGATCTAGACCAGAATGAGCAATATTGCAGATTGTTTTTCACTCGATTGCTCTTAATTGGAAGCCAACACGCAGCCCTTCTTTTCGAATATCTCAAACTAGCAGGTCTGATCTGATCTGCTGAACTCTATTCTGTGAGTGAACATGCAGCTGTATCTCACATTGGGCACTTTTGATCAGATATTCTCTCTCGTTCACACGCTCTCTGCTTCTCTCTCGCTCACAAACATACTCGTAGTCCCCACAGGAAAGAGAAATCACAAATGAGATCTTTCTAACATCTCAATTCTTTCTTCCAGACCACAGTCTGCATTTAAATGTATGGCGTTTCAACAGAGATCTCAACATTGCCTCAAACTGTCCTCTGTTTTGACACCAAAGTCTGCAATTTTGGTCTGAACTCAAACTCATTCTAATCAAAATCAAATGATGCTGAGCTACAGTCCACATTATTAATTTAGCTTTCTGTTTGTTTTTCCAAAGACATTTCGGAAGAAACATCTGAGACAAAGTTGCTACCTAAACAGACATAAGTGAGAAGTCTCCTGAGCAATAAAAAAAGCAACCTCTGAGCAACATCAACACATTTTCTTCAGGGTCTGGCTTCTTTGGGGCCTCTTATTCTCAGTTCCATCATTTTGCTGCAGTTTCTGTTCTTCTAAATCTACTACTACACACTCACTCACACACACACACACACACACACACACAAAGAAAGAAAGAAGGTCTCAGCATTAAAGCCCCTCAGTTTTTCACACACAAAAACGCAAAATGCTCACACACACACACACACACACACACACGAAAAGACACAACAGCACACCTAATCCAGCTCCCAAAGCACCTATCTAAGCTTCCTCTGTGTCTGTCTTTCTCCATGTGGACACGCGGTGCAGATGCACACGTCTCAGAATGCAACAGATCAGCTTCCTACAACGGAGGAAATGCTTCTGAAGCGTAGAATCTGAATCCATAGGCTTACCCATACGCTGTTTATGAAAACAGGCATACTGTATATTGATATATGTATAGGATTGTTATAGATATATCTCTATATGTATGTGTTTTCACTGGAGGCTCTGAAGAAGTTCTCCTCAGAAAAAGCAAAAGAAAAAGTGACAGTGGATGACAGATGAGTGAGGAAGACCAACAGATGGCAGGTAATATTTATTGTCCCCAGTTTTTTCGTCCCAGTGCATTCCCGTTCCTCCGTTCCCAGTCAGATTCCGTGTTCCAGGGATGGTGTGTTCCCGTGTGGAGTCAGGAACGAATGATAGTGGCTCGCGCTCCCTCTCTCTCTCCCTCCCTCTCCCTCTCTCTCTCTCTCTCTCTCTCTCACTCAGTTTGTCTCGTGAGCGAATGAGCGTATCTCGTTTGCTGACTCGCCCCCCTCTACCTTTTTTTTCTCTGTCATTGACACCTTCTCTCTCCTTTGTCCCATGTTTTGTTCTCACTGTTCAAAAATATTCCTGTCGTTTCCCCCTGTTTCTGTCTCTGCCTCCTCTTTGCCATATGTTTACATGCTCTCACTGTCTCCACAATCTGCTATCCATTTTTGTGTGTGTGTCAATTATCTATTGTGTTTTTCTCTTTCTATATGAGATAACAAAATCTTACGGTTCAACAGATGACTGCAGCAGTGTTTACTGAGACAGCAGGTCACAGATCTGTGTGTGTGAGTGTGTGTGGCGCATGTACAGTGTTCTTTTGAGGTTGGCTGAGATGATGGGCATGAAGCAGCAGGGGATTAGCGGAACGGAGGGATCGTGGGGAGGAAGGAACGACAGAAGAGTGGATCCAGAAATATGGACTGAGGAGAGAGTGAATTTTAGGCTTTAAAGGAACAATGGATCTTATCTTGTAAAAGCAAAAAATACCCGGGTGAATCTCAGCTCAATATAGAATATTTGTAGAATGCAGAATATTGTAGAAAACTGTAAACCCTAAAGGAGGTACAATAAATATAATATAGCTGCAAGCAGTAATTAAGGGGCCAAGCACAACAGAGGTAAAATGAAGAGCTAAGGAGCTCAGTAAAGACCAGGGTTCTCCAACCCTGCTTCTGGAGAGCTACCCTTCTGTAGACTTAAGTTCCAACCCCACTTCGACAAAACTGTCTGCAATTAAGTAGCCCTGAATGCCTTGATTATCTGGTTCAGGAGTGTTTGATTAGGGTTGAAGTTGAACAGCAGTATGGTAGCTCTCCAGGAACAGGGTTGGAGACCCCTACAAAACTCAAAATGACCAGGTATCGTTTGATTCGGTATGCTGCTCCGAATCTAACGAGATCATTCTTATGATTTTGGGTCAAACTGGTCAGAAATTATAAACACAAATGTCAAATTTCGATATCTTTTGACCAGTAGGTGGTGCTGTGCCTCAACTATACCAAGTTCGGTCTGAATCTGCTAAAGCGTTGCAAAGATATAGCCTCATGCCCATTTTTGCGCAAATTTCGTCAAATCCGTAAACACGCTTTTCGAAAATGGTTTTGTATATCAAAAAGCTTATGATAACTTTTGGCCAGCATTGTGTGCAGACTGTTTAGGATGAGATTGAATCTTGACCCACAAAAATGTAAATTTGCATCTGCATTTGCAAATTTGCATTTGTATGCAGTTGATTTGGCATGAGCCAAGTAATTAGAAACCTTAGACCTTCTAGACCTTACGGTTCAAAAGTTATTAGCAGAAATTTGAGTGCAAATTTGGCCTATTGGTGGCGCTAGAGAGTTTGCGATAGAGACTCCAAATTTGCTATGTTATAAATGCTTTGTTAATATTGAGACTGTCCTCTATCTGTGCGACAAATTTCATAACTGTCCCGCAAGCGGTTCTATGGGCTGATATAGACTACCAAAGTGGAAGAAGACGAAGAAAAATAACGTAAACCAATAGGTGCCAAAACACCATCAGTGCTTGGCCCCAAAAAAATAAATTAATTAATAGAAAATCTAATTGCAGACATTTTTACTCCAAGCAATATATATTAGTATATAATTATTAGTACAGGTATGAGTGTTAAACTCATGACTGTAGTTAACGTAGTTTGTGAAAAATCCGAGAATTTATTCGTTTTTTATACAAGATATTTTTCTGTATTTATATTTGAAAATAAAGTCCTTTTTGAATACAATACTAGATAACATAAGATTTTCTGCATTGTGACAATTTTCATGACAACTAAATGCATTCCTCTCAATATTCTTTATAATGCAAAATACAATCATCAAAATCATCCTGTGCATCACTTGTTTTTAAATTATGTTTGTGACGACTCGGCTGCCTCCCCCCCAATTATCATCGTCATCCCGTCCCTTAATCGCCGCCCTTCACCAGGCTCCCGACGGGAGTGAGCGTGCGCGAGAGGGGGGGCGCCGAAACAGCCAGGTCTGGCGGCGTGTGCTGAGGCACACCTGACGTGAATGAAGCCTCATCACCGTCGCTGTTGAAATGCCGAGCGCGCCTCTCCTCGAGAGACCGGTCTCTACCCCGTGCATGCACGTTGGTGTCCTTGTGGGTTCAGGAAGGGAGCGTCGAGGGAACGAGCGCTGCCAAAATGACGAGCTGCCGGACCCGCGGTCCGGACGTAAATCGCACCTGTGAGACGGCTGCGGGCCAGGATGCCTGGCCGTTTAATCCCCAGGAAGTGTCGTGGGCCAAGGCGGACGAAGCTGCTAGATGAAGCCGCCGCCCCTCTCGCCGCGGACCTCAGACGGGAGCGCGTGCGGCCGCCCGACTCCGCCCCTTACCTGGTCGCTTCCTCTTCGAACACTGCCCCCCCTTGACGAAATCCTCAGCACGACGAGAACACCAGATCCCCTGTTTATTTTGGACACTTTATTTTCCCCCTTTTTTTGGACCCTTTTATTTTATGTTTAGTAAAAGCTTCTCCGAGGCCTGACGTCACGCCCACTGTGTCTGTCGTTTGCTAGTCCCGCCACATGTTGGTGGATTTTTTTTTTACGCTGAATAATGCACAGTTAAGAGACCAATTCAGAAATTAAAATTCTGCAATATTATCACCCCAATTACAGTTTAAGCGCATTTAAAAATTAAAATAATTATATTATGGTCACATACATGATTATGGGGAAAACTATAGAGAAAGGCAATTCCTTGCTCAACACTATGTCATGACCTATAAACACCTTTACCACAGTTCATGGTGTGTAAACTAATACATTTTGACATTTTCATCACTTAACCAGCTTCATATGCATGTCTTTTCTGATGTAGTAAACTTGCTCAGTAGCTCACCTGGTTCAACGGTAAACTTGCATGAAACGTGCTACAAGCATTGTAATATCATTTCATCAAAATTTGCCCATTACAATTTAATTGTTTTTCCATTACACCAGGCTGTTTAATAAACAGAAAATTGCAATGAAGGTTGCTCATAGCACCTCTTGTGGACGTGTCACCTGAGTCACATATTTCACGTACTTCTAATGAGCCTGATTTGCTAGTGAAAATTGGGTAGGCAGGGTTTAAATGTACCTAACTGTCATGAAAATGTTGTCACAATGCAATAAATTGTAAAGGTCATAACACTTTCCCAACAGCTTTCATAAGATTCACCCACTGAGAGTTGGATAAAAAGCAGCAGAGACAAGAAAATAAACGAGGTCAAGTAAAGAACAACAAGAACAGAGCGAGAAAGAGAGAATCATTTGCATATATGATAATGTTTTCGTTGAGTGTTTTGGTTGCCGGTGGCTGTGTGAGCTCTGATTGCTGTTAAATATTTCTGACTCATTTAAACGGGCTGATCTACAGCACTGATGTTTCAGAAAACAGGCCATAGCCGACGACAGGAGAGATTTTGAAGCTGGAGGAAACTTAGATTTTCTCTGGCCCAGGGAATAATCTCATGCAATCCAGTGTCTACTGCTTTTGATCACTTACATATCCACATTTACACTGTCACTTTTACAAGCTGTTCTTTGCGAACTATACCAATGACCTTGGTCATTTCACCATTCGATTCCCATGCGTTTTTCTATTTCCTTCTCTTCCCGTAGCATCTTCGTACTCAGAATCAGTCTCGGGTCTTCTCTCTGGATCTGTGTTTTTGAATTATTGCTCTGGCGCAGCAGCGTCTCTCGGCACCACAGGGAAGGAACGAATGAGTCCAGAGGTCTTGTGGGAGAAATAAGGGGCAATGAGCGTTCAGGCCGGGGGAAACTTATCTTTAATCATTTGAGATACTCGCTCTCTCTCCAGCCTGATCATGCCATTTCTCTTCTAAATGGAGGCAAGTGGCCTTGGATAATCTCATGTACCCAATTGCTTTGTGTTTATTTGTCTGTTCGGTTCATTTCATTCAGGATCTGAATTCTGTAGGTCCATGCAAGAGGTTTCACTGGCATTTAGCATAACAGAAAAGCTATGTGACTTTTTTATTTTAAATTAACGCAATTTAAACAAGTGAGTACATCATATAAATATCATCCAAACTGTTTTGCCTTACCCTAAATCTCTATGGTAAGTCTATAATAATTATTTATATTTTAAAGCTGTCAGGACGGATTTCTCCAGAAAATGAATACTTTCATCATTCATAGATGTGTGTTTACATCATATCCATAAATAAAGGAAAGAAGGTCAGGAAATTATGCAGCGGAAGTAGTTTTGAAACCACAAAACTAAACCTCAAATCAAGAAGCAAAAAGGGAAAGCTACAGTACACGTAATAAAACTTGAATCAACAAAGTTTGTATAGCATCATATCTGCACTGACTAGGTTAACAATGCAATGTTTATGTTGGTAACAATGCTAGCACAAAAAACAGTTACTACTTCAGTCTGTTTGCCTATAAATAGTGTTTTCATGACGCGTCATCAGTCGGCCATATTGACAGCACTGAATGTAAACAATGCCACTGAACTTAATGAAACTTGAATATTTTGCTGATTATTGCTGCTGAAAATGGTGAATTATTGTCATGTTTTGGGCTGTACTAATCGCTCAGACTGGGAAAAACATTTGGACTACTATAGATTGCCAAAACAAATCAAGGAGAAGACTGCAAAAAACTGTCTGAGGAACAAAAGGGTTTTTCTGGTTGGCCAAACTGAACAAGGATTTCCAGGGCAAGAATCTTGACAACATTCGTGTTTGTTCTTTTCCAGTCAGGTAGGTGAAATATTAGGCTAATATCTTAATTAATACTGCTTGTGTGTATTTTTACAACCTATTAACTTTAGTTTGTCAAAATATTGCACCCTTTCCTGCTTATTAAGTCCTTCTCTATATTCACACATCGCTTCCACACATTTTTTTCATGGTTTAACAGCATAAATTAGCAGGAATAACATATTCAATAGCACATTAAATGTGCAATCCATGCTGTTGTTTACATCTGAGTATCGCCAATTTGGCCGCGCATCCGGGTAACTGACCAAACCGTGAGGTAAGGGCAAACCCTCTATAGACGTTTTTCCTAAATGCGGAAGTCACGCCTGACTTTTAACCGGAAGGCTGCTTTGCTTTTCCGGTCTCCAGTGTTTCTAGTCAAATTAGTGTACATTCAGAATTGATAATCTAATGTTTTTAAAAAGCACATGGCTCCATAGCGCCATCACTGCGCCATCAGCAATGTCGCAATGACCGTCATTAGTCAGTGCCTCACTCCTCTGAGTTTAATGAGTGTGTAGATGACACGAAGCTGCCGACGTCAGCTACATTAAAAAGAGATCGGCGCTATTTGAAAGGGTTCCTATGGAGACCGGACCAGAAAAGCATCCAATCGGAAGTTAGAATTTGTGGTGGCGCAGGAAAAAGGTCTATAGCATCACATTTGCATTGACTAGGTTCACAAAACAATGTTTATTTGGGTAGCAATGCTAGCCTAAAAACAGTTACTACTTTGGTCTGTTTGCCTAGAAATATGCTTGCCAAGTTATAACTTCCATCATCATATGATAGTGTCTAATAGTTAGCATTACCAAACTTTTATTGAAACTTATTTGAAGTCAAAACATCTGTGGCATAATAAGCCTCCTACCTGTTCCTATGACATGTTTCAGAGATCCAACTTTCTTTGCTTATGATGTCGTTATTGTTAGGTTTTGATGTTGTTGACATTCACAATGATAAGGCAATCTTCTGTAACCATGGACACAGCGCTGCGCTTCTAGCCATCAGATTCGCGAGTGCATGACTCAAGTAATACCAAAACAATGTTCCACCGCAAGCAATGTCTAGTTCCCTTTCAAGGAACTCAAACTGCATCCTCTAGAGGTCGCTATTGGGGGGGGGGGGGGGGGGACATCGTCTGCATGACCCCTGTCTGAAGCTTACATATAAAAACTACAACCGTACTGACCGGTGACAGCCTATGATGTCACTGCCAGCTGAACACATCATCCTCTTCCTCGTCTTCAAACTGACCTTTTGTCTGGAGCTAAGCACGAATGGTGTGCATTTCTCTCACCGAGACGATGTGTGGTAAAAGAGCAAGCGCAGAGCTCCCGAAGGAGTTTATTGTGCTCATTGTGTTTATTGTTTGTTTCTTGCGAAGCAAGCAAGCATGCTCTGATACCCGCTACGGCTTACGAGCTGTGTATGTATGGTGAGGAGTAAGCGAATGTCAGCTCTCAAGGTAGCTGAATGCGATCATCGCATTCAATGCTTGTTTCTTGCGAGAGACTGGCACGCTCTCATACCCACTTGCACAAGCTCGTGGGCTGTGTGTGTGTGGTTAGGAGCAGCGCGTCCAACTCTCAAGGGAATTGGATGTGCTCATCACGATGCATTCACAAAGAATGGAGGTGAGTCTTCAACTGGTTACCCAAGTTGTAATATGCGAATTTGCAAGAGTGCGTTTACCTCTCGCGGCATTAACAATGCATTCGCGGCAGCGGCTCCGTTTTCGCCTGATTCCTGGGGAATCTAGCACGTGGACGGAGTGTATTTAGCTATTTAGTGTTAATTATCTGCCATTATTAATTATTAATTATCGGGTTTATGGACAGAACAAAAAGAACCTCTTTAGCATAGCCATCTGAGGGTGGTTAAAGTTCAACCATGTTTATGGTGGGAGAGACTTACTTAAGTGCAGCTATTTGAGGGTAGCTATATGCTAGCTAAGATCCTTCTTTGGTGTTCTTAATGGCATCTTCCTGAAGCCCTGTCCAGACAGTGCTGTCTCCCCTGCTAGGGTTGTAAGTAGACAGCACACTCTTTGTGTGCTGATCTCAGCTGGTCCCCTTCTGGCACTTTGACCCGCACGGGTTATGCTACATTATGTATAGAACTACCTAACTGATGGTCCGGACTTCAGACTAGCCCTTCTAGTATGTCTGTGGATGAATCATGTTGAGGAGCCATGGTGGCGAGTATGATCCTTTATGTCACTAGAACCGGTTTTTGTTATTAGCCGCTTAGGCTGGTGTTGCAGTATGTTCGGTTGGGTCCTGTGTTCTTCCTATGTTTTGCTGATGGGACCCCTGGTTACTGCTGATGTCTCCATCCTGCATCGGAGTTGGAAGGTTTGCCTTGTTTCTACAGCCGAACCACTAGGTACCACGAAGTAGTTCTGATGGCTTCATACCTATTGGACCAGGCAGCTGAGCGGCTGGGCCTCTGCGGAGCCCCTTAGCCATCTTATTATGCTTATATCTCGGGACGTGTGATTCCCCCATTTGGTCTCCTGGCTGATGTTGCTATATACCAGTCGGGTTATGTTACTCAGGCCTCACCCCGAGGGGTTTAAGCCATTCAATGTGACGCTGCGGCGCTCCACCTAACATTTCATTGAGTAACCTGCCAGTCTAGCGGGCGCCGTCTTTTGGTCATGCTTTGAGGAGCTCCCCTTATTGTTAGGGTTAGTCATGAGCATATCCCTCCCATTGTGCTCGGGAACCCATCTCAGCTATGTGACTAAGAATGCTGAGCCTCCTCTGTTCGCCCATTAAGCTCCGCCTCAATGACACCAGGTAGTTTGGCCACTTGCTGCCTACCCTGATAAGTTGCCTCTATCTTGCCGAGCCAAGCAATGGAAAGTCTGCTTTGTGGCATATTGCTTCCAGCTAAGCAGGTAGTGAGGCCTCCTTCTGCCTCCCTGTTATACTGGTTTCCCTGTTGGTTGAGCAATGCTCCCCTCACCTTTGAGGGTCACTTTTGAGCCTGACTGCTCCCAACTATAGCACTGGCGATCACCTCTTACTGGTGAGCTCTTCTCAAATGTGACCCTCGTTGGGGATCACATTTGAGCATATCCACTCCCTACTGAGTGCCAGCCTTCCGCTATTTGACCTCCATTAGACAGCAGCCTCAGGTTGTTAGGCCTCTTTCTGCCTCCTTGTTAAGCGGCTCTCCTCGCTGGTTGAGCATAGGCAATGCTACCCTCCTGTGGGGTTATCTCTAAGCATGCCACTCCCAATTAAGTGTCTGTGACCATCATTTGTTGAATCCCTCGCTCTTTCAACTCTGCTGAGCAACAGCATCAGGTCGTTAGGCCCTTCATGCCTCCCTGTTAAGCTGCTCTCCTCGTTGGTTGAGCATATGCAGTACTTCCTCACTTTGATGGGAGAGGTTTCTTTTAGCATACGGCTCCCAACTCCGTGTTGGGATCACTTCCAGGTCATCCGATCCCTGAGCTACCATTTGGTAACAACTTCAGGTTGTTAAGACTGTTGTGTATTCACATCAGATATGTAGACTGCTTGCTGCCGCCCAATGTGTTTCCCCTCCGTCACTCTGTGTACGGGGGTTGTACTGCTCCATTAGGTATTAAAGACCCCTGGCCCTGGAGTCTCATAGAATCAGCAGCCTAGGTCACTATGAACACCCCATGGCTGCTGAATACTCACCTTCGTTATTAGGACTGAGACTTTGTACAACCTCATTGGTTAAATCGGCCGCTTGCTACAGCCCGATACGTTTCAAACGTTCCTGGAGTTCGAAAAACAACAATCTAGGTCATTAGACCTCTTTTTCTGCCTGTAATGTCTTTCCTAACATTACATGAGCATGGCAATGCTTCCCTTGCTGAGGGTCTTCTGTGAACATGCCACTACTAAACGGAGTACGCAAATACTTCTGTGATATTAAAAGAAGGGCCTCCGCTCCCTATGGCTCTGGCTATTCCAGGTAGTAGTCGCTGATGGGATAATAATCAGCCTTCTTTGCTCCGCTCACGAAGTGAGGGTCTCTTGTGAGCATGCTGTTCCCCGTTGAGCCATTAAGATTCCTCTTAAGAGAGCTGAATTCATTTGCTCCAGGGGAATTCCATCCGGAAAGCTCAGCATTGAGCTTCATAATGGTTCCCTTGTACTAAAGGGTCACTTGAGCACGATTTTTCTCCCTGAAAGCATTGAACCTCCCACTAGTTGGGATTCATGTTCTCTGCTTCCCAGGGCCTCTTTATGAATGGTACCCTGAGTGTCCAGGTTAACCGGGCATATTCTAAAATCCACGCTGTGGTAAGAACACACACTAACACCCTGTGTTCTTTCTAAAATCCTGTAGAGTGTGGATTACACGTTTGCTTCGTATCCCTTTTCTTGAGATGCTTGGCCCCGATGCCCGGGCCACACTCGACTTATGTATCCTATCGATACCTCTGAACAGGGTGCCGATGATCTACCCGGCCAGCCCCTCGAACAAGCTCATGTAGGGCCGTAGGTAAAACCCCCCAGTTAACAAGCTGAAGTCTAGACTGCTATACTAGACTATGTACTAAAGGAAACCAGAGGATTCCCTTAAAGAATTTAAGTCTGAGCTCTGCCCAAGGGTCAGGCTTCTGTTAGCCCTGCCTTTAAAGATAAGTTCCTGGGTACGCAGCTCGGGCCCTGGCCAAAGGGATTAAGTCATTGACAGCCACCTCGACATCATTGGGGCAGCTCCCTCACCTCAGGTACAGCTGTTCTTAGTGCTCGCCTATGATGTCTGGCTTGCACTCCCCTCAGCATGGCAGTGTGGGTATAACCGTTCCCCATAGCGACCTCTAGAGGACGCAGTTTGAGTTCCTCGAAAGGGAACGTCTCAGGTTACGTATGTAACCTTGATTCCCTGAAAAGAGAACGAGACACTGCATCCTCTAGACTCATGGACATGAGCTTCAGACAAAGAACGGATGATGTGTTCAACTGGCGCCCTTTCGTACTATGTGGTCGCACTGCTATGACGCACCGACAGCGACGAGTCATGCCGGCAGTGACGTCATAGGCTTTCACCGGTCAGTACGGTTGTAGTTCTATATGTAGGCAATGTCTCGTTCCCTAAGTACACACGTAACCTGAGATGATTTACGCTTCAACCACTAGAGGGCTTTTTAAATTCAATTTTCAGAAAATGCAGATTAACATCGAAGAAGTCAAACAGAAGTGGGGGGTATAAACAACAAATTTTACAACATAATACATGGCAAAGTGTTCCTCAGAAGAACAAAGTCATGCAAGTTTGGAACAACATGAGGGTTTTTATTCTTTAATATATAATTCAAAGTTAGTAACTTTAACACATCAACTTATATTATTTCAGTTAGTGCCGATGCAACATTTATAATATACATAATAGTTACTTTTAATACTCATCCAGTCAGAGTCAACATTAATTGAATTACTCTCATATTTCCTAATCTTATATTGTGACCGAACACCACCTATGCTTCATCTTTTCACCTCCAGCAAGCTTCTCTTTCCCCTCTATCTATTTCTCTCTCTCACTCTGTTTGTCAGGAGCTGTCAGTCAGTATAAATTACTTTTGACTCCGGGTCCAGAAGGAAAGAGGGCGGAAAGGGGGGAGGGGGTGTTGGTGTTGTTTTACAAAAATAAAAGAAGAGACAGGTGGGAAGTGGTGCAAACAGAGAGAAAAGCTGATAATTTGAGTGTGATATTTAAACAGAGAAGATGTTAGCAAAGCGCATGATATGTCTGTAGCTCAGCAGGACAGTTTACAGGCAATTTACTGATATAGACAAGGGATGTAGGGTACAACGGGGCTAAAGGCGCCCTCGGGGTAAAAGGCGCCTTTGATATTATTTTCCTCTGAACCACTAGATGGCAGAAAAACATGGCACTTTCCAAAACATCTGCTTTTCAAGATGCACATGGAAATTTACCTGATCTTTAATGCGATGTAGGCAGCAGTGCAAAGTTGATTCTGTGCTTGCTTGATTGGTGTTTTTAAAAATGTTATACATGTAAGTAGCAAATGAGAATCACTTAAAGTTTTTTAATATATCTTGAGACAAAGGTCTTCTTAATTATTTTCAGTTATGTTTAAGATAATTAAAGCAGCAGTTTTTAAATAACCAAAGAATATGTAAAAGTATGGTATTTGGGGTAAAAAGCCCCCCTGCTGTTGGGGCTAAAAGGCACAATAATTAACATGATAATTAATAGAAGGCTTCAATTTGTTGACCATCAGATTCAGATGGTAAATATCATATATTATGTTGGGTGTCCATCTTAGAGATTATCACCATGTTTAGAATGAAACCATCTTATTTAAAAACATGATATTAATCATATCATATATTAAATTGACATTTGTTGTTACTACTGTAAATGTATATTCTATTACTATGGGATCCCTTCACTGCTTTCAGAATCTTTGCATTTTAAAATTGTTTTGTTTCTGTATTCAAAAATTTTATGTTGACATATTTTAATGACATTATATTTATTGAACAAAAATGTATTTTATTTATCAAAATAAGCAGAAAATAGTATAAACTTTGTTAAAGTGATCGTTTTGAACAAGTATTAACTTTACATTAACTTTATATTATTTTACCTAAAGTATTTGTATCAATACTGTGTGCCTTTTACCCCATGGTGGTGAGCCTTTTACCCTGTGTGTGGGGTAATCATACACTTTGGGCGTAGAAAAAAGCGCATTTCTTTTCTTAGGTTGTGCCTTCAGCCCGTTGTACCCTACAATATACTGAAATTCTGACTGATAATGATACATGAATAATTATAGGTTAATTTTATAAATCTAAATTAGTTACTAAAAAAAAAAAAAAAATCTATCAGTTCTAGATGATGGCAAAATACTTTAAATCTTTAAAAAGGCAGAAACAACAATATATTCAATGTCAGGCAATATAAAGAAGTAAAAAAAAATACTGATAATACTAAAAAATAAAATTAAAAAGTAAAACGAGCTGATAGCTGGTGCTGAAATATTTTGTGCAACCTTAAAACAGACACAGATATTCATTAATCTTCTTGTTTTGAAGTAGTCTATATGTTTAAGTGACCTTATCAGACATTTTTTTTTAATTATCTAAATGTAACAAAAAAGTTTTATTGCTTTCGAGGATAATCATGATGACTAACACTGACCCAAATCTGAAAACATTCAACATTTTTAGAATGATTCAAACATTATTTCTTTCTTCATTAATCATTTAACTTTGAGGACATGCCTAGATGTTTTTAAGAAAGATGTTGTCAATATTACTTCTTGACTAAAAAAAAACAGTGTCCTTCCCACATAAATGTGGTAGAGTCACTCTATACCACTTATTTATTTTTTATTGATTATGTTTTATAATATGTGTTATGTATTTGCATTAGTCACATGTTGGAACAGGCAGAGTAAAGTCTAGTTCATTCAAATTAGTTCAACATGAAATCAAAGTTGACCATATTTATGCTTCTAAATGGATATTTTAGTCATATTGTGAATGATTTTTGGAAAATAAAAAAAAAAGTTTGTATTTTTTGACTGAAAAACTTTCAAACTTTCTCTTCCAATGAAATGGCTTTCCTATTCAGATGACATCATCAAGACCTCTTGCTTTTTAGCCCCACCCCCTCACTAATTTCAGCACAGAACACCCTCTTTTATGATCCAATCAATTTCTGATGTATAAAATCAAGCCACGCCCTATTTTTTTTATGTATGATTGATCCCATGGAAAAATGTCATTGCAAAAATGTATGCATCTGTCCACTTGTTGTCCTTGCCAGCTTTGCATCTATATTTCAGACCTTCCCCATCATGCATAATTTCTGCATTCCATTTCCTGTTTCTTCTGCATCAGGAAAACTCTTTTCGGTTTGTTTGTTTTGATTTGTGTTCATGCGTGTGCGTTTCTGTGACATATAATCCCTCATGTTTGTTTTTCCCAGATATGTCTGTTCGACTCCCCTGGCAGAGAGTAAGTGCATGAGATGGATGGATGGATAGACGGAGAGACTGAGGGAAAGGTGGAAAATGTCTCTGTAATCAAACTCCTCCCTCTCTCGTTCTCTCTCTCCTGATCCCTCCATTTCCATCAGCTCAACTCCCCAATCACTTTATACCTCTATTTCTCATCACTCTTTCTTTCTAGCCTGATGTACTCTTCCTATTTTTCTCTCACTCACATCTACTGTCTTCTCACCTTCATCTCTGACAAACAGAGATAAATTAACTTATATGGAAACTTTCTGGTCTGTGGCTCTTTGATCAGCCTGATAATTTATTAAGATCGTTAAAATATTTATCTAAGACAGACTTATTTATTATTAAAATAGCAAATTTAGCGTTTTAAAAGCCAGTAAGGCAGACATAAATATGTGTAATTCTTTAATTAGACTTGTGTTTTTGACAATCTCTAAATCAACGGGATTGTTTTGACGTTGTGTTTTAATGCTAGAAGATGTTGTAGCCTGAATAACTTGTATAAAGACAGACATAAAGCTGTTTCCAACCCAGTCTCACTTAAAAATGTACCTATTTTATCAGGTGAATTGTACAAATACATATGTGAAACTGGGCCCTGGAGTTTTTTGAAACTGAGATTTATAAATCATCTGAAAGCTGAAAAAAATAAGCTTTCCATTAATGTATGGTTAGGATAGGAGAATATTTAGCTGAGCAATGCATATTACTAATCAGAAATTAAGTTTTGATATATTTACGGTAGGAAACTTATGAAATATCTTCATGGAACATGTTCTTTACTTAATATCCTAATGATTTTTGACATAAAAGAAAAATCTATAATTTTGACCAGTACAATGTATTTTTGGCTATTGCTACAAATATACCCATGTGACTTAAATCTGGTTTTGTGGTCCAGGGTCACATACACTGTAAAAAACAATTTGTTGAGTCAACTTAAAATAATTTGTAACCTGGCTGCCTTAAAATTTTAAGTTCAGTCAACTCAAAAAAAGTTTATTCAGCTTAAAATGTTAAATTATACTAAGTGACAACTTAGATATTTCAGTTGAATCAACTTAAAATTTTAAGGCAGCTGGGTTACTTACCCATCTGTTAAGTTTAGCAAACACAAATATCTAAGTTGTTACTTAGTACAACTTAACATTTCAAGTTGAATAAACTTATTTTAGTTGATTGAACTTAAAATTTTAAGGCAGCAGGGTAACAAATTATTTTAAGCTGACTCAACAAATTGTGTTTTTTTTTTTTTTTTTTTTTTTTTTACAGTGTGTGGTTTTTAAAATAATTTAAGCACCCTAAACATAACCATCCGTCACTGGGTCATGAGCAGATCATTATCATAACAATTCGCCAAAATGTAAAATAGTTACAAACTGCCATGAGATTGTGTTGGCTGTTTCCATATCTGTAAGTCCAGGCATTGCTTTGTATTCAACTTGTATTTAACAGAGTAATTGGAATACATTTTTGGAAACAAAACAAAACAAAAAAACAGACATTTGTCAGGTGGTTTAGGTGTTTTATCGCTGCTGGAAGGAGAAGCTGATCGTTTTTGTATTTATTAATGTTCAGCAACTCCACAAGGTAATAACTAAGTTTCATTGTGAAGTTTGAGAGCATTTTAAGGTTACAAAACCAAAACAGGCAAAAACATTCTCACTACATTTTCGGCTTTCTTTCCCTGTTCTTTTCCAGGCCCGCAGGATTTAATTTTTGCCCTTTGAAGGAGAAGGGAGGTCACGGTTGTGTTCGAGGCATTTCACTCTTGAATGTTTCCAGAATCAGAGGCAACATGACGTGGGGCTGAGGCTCTGTCCTTAAAGTCAACTTTGAAACAAAACTGACCTTTTTTACTAATTTACTTTTAAAATTAACAATGTACTTTACTTACCTACCTAATCTACTTTTTAATGAGCACAGCTAAGCTCTATTACTCATTACACATGTAAAGAGGGTGTTTACTCAGACGTCTTAAAGGCACAGTCACAAATAACAGTCTGTATAATTGTAAAGGTCAGAGAGAGAGAGTGTGTGTGGAAGACTATAACTGGATTTGACACTGACCTCAGAGGGAAATATTAATATATATATTTATATTTTTGGGGTCTCTTATCATCTAGTCTTTATTGTCACATGATCCTTCAGAAATCATTCTAATATGCTGATTTGCTGCTCCAAAAATTTTAAAAACCATTGTGCTGCGTCATATTTTTATGGTATCTGTAATTTTTGTCATGATTTTTTTGATGACTAAAAAGTAAAAAAAAAAAAAAAAAAACAGGATTTGAAATAAAAATCTTTTGTAACATTATAAATGTTTTTACTGCCACTTCAATTTAATGCATCAATTTAATGCAATTTAATGCATCTCTGCTGAATGAAAGTATTCATTTCTTTAAGGAAATAAAAAACATACTGACCCAAAGCTTTGAACAGTAGTATATTTGACCCCTTTAACTCAGAGCAAAACTGAAAAAATTCACAGTTGGTGATCCTCATCCTTGAGATCCGCTCACACTCACGGATGAAATTACAGCTAACATTTCAGACGTCACGGAGGTAGAGGAGTTAGAGAGGAAGGGGAAAAGGAGGTCTTAACTCATAGTGAGAGAGATTTCCATGTCAGCAGGAAGTATCAAATCCTTTATGATATTCCTACTTCCTAATAGCTGGAATAGCAACAAGCAATGAGACAGTGACCTAGAAACATTAAAGCAAGAAGAAAAACATCTTACGGCGCTGTAGCGTGGCCATAAAAGACGACATTGCTCTTGATTTACAAGAGATAATAATTCTGTACTGCATACGCACAGAAAAAAAGCCATTTATTTGATCACATTTACGCATGATGACACCACATCTCCCATGTAGCATACTAACATAGAAATATCTGTAAATAACTCTCTTTTTTTGGGCACAAACTCGTTAAACTAGGTTGAATACCCAGACTGTTTGTCAGGCTCTGAGAAGGACCTATTTCCTGTCTTTGGTTTCCAAAACAAGGTTTACTTCTTGCCGCGGTTGTCACTGGTTCACGAAGAGAGATCGACCCATTCCCATTTCATACAGGGGAGTAAATGGCAGTAAATGTCAGATAGAGGCCATTTACTTGTGAAGCAAGGCATCTTGGGAAAAGAGGCTGGAAATGGCTGTCAGAGGCTGTTTAAGTCTGTCTTATTTTGAAATTATGAGCTCTATTTTAGTGCCTAGATTACCTGGAGATCAGGGAGACAGCAGAAGGGAGAGACAGAGAGAGAGAGAGAACATGTGGAGGGAGACTGATTAAGTCATATTTACACTCTTAAAAAAAATGGAATAAATTTGTAGCACCTTCTTTCTGCCGTAATTTGGCTGTCAACAGCTGCTGCAGACATAATGACGTGCAGCTGGAACGCAGCTGCACAGAGTAAATGGCCTCCAACGATGCAAATGCACGTTAAACAGGAAGGAAGCTGAATTATATGCATTATTTGACAGATGAATGAAAAGAGAAACAGTGGCACGGTCATTGCTGACTAAATTAAACATGCAAATCCAAGGGATGAAATATGGAAACGGCACTGAAGAAGAAAGGTATTCTCTTATGTATGTGTGCGTGTTGGGAAAGTGCACCATTAAGATCGGTTTCATGCTGAAAAGCTACTAAAATGTCCAATTTATGTAAATGAGCAGCAAATTGATACATACAATATATATTTAATTACATGTTCAGTTAACTTTAAAGGGGTCATCGGATGCAAAATTCACCTTTACATGTTGTTTGAACATAAATGTGTGTTGGCAGTGTGTGTACACACCCATCCTATAATGCTAAAAATCCACCCAGTGGTTTTTATTTAATCCCTTTTTCAAATCAGGTCATTTTCACCTTCTTGGCTGTATGACGTCACACAGACCAAGGCCACTCCCACAATAGTTAATTGACACGGCCCTCTTACCTTAGACCCGCCCTGAATAAGCTGTAACAGTCCGACCGCCATTGTTTCGACGCCGGACCAGGTACATCGACAAGAATGGCTCCTAAGCAATTGAGGTGTTTTGTTGTGGGATGTAATAATGAACATAGTGATCGTCATTTAATTTTAACACACAGGTTTTGTTTTAACTTTGAACCATCACTTCTGACAAAAATACAAGTCCATAATCCATGATAGCACATGAAAAACTATATCCCCTGTTGTCCTATCACATCAAAAAGCCACCAACAGAGTGTTTTCATGACGCATCATCAGTCAGCCATACTGGCGGCACTGAACGTAACAATGCCACTGAACCAAACAAAACTCGCAAATATTGATGATTATTGCTGCAGAAACTGGTCAATTATTGTCATGTTTTGGGCTGTGCTAATCGGTCTTAACAGGGAAAAACATTTGGAGTACTACAGACTTGCTTATCATTCCATTTCAAAGATGCATGGTCAGGTAGGTGAAATATTAGACTAATATCCTAATATCTATTAATTCTGCTCATACGTATCTTTACCACCTATTAACTTCAGTTTGCCAAAATATTGCGCCCTTTCCTGCTTACTAAGTCTTCTCTATATGATTTAGCAGCTTCCACATGTTTTTTCCGTGGCTTATACAGCATAAATTAGCAGAACAACATATTCAGTAATACACTAACTGTGCAATCAATGCTGTTGTTTAAATCCGAGTACCTCCAATATGATCACGTATCTGGGTAACGTGACATAAGTGCAATCCCTCTATTGGCTATATTTGTTTAGAGCGGTTTCGTTTTCACTTGTAAATAGTTTTTGATCTGTGCATATTTCTGCATAGGCTGTATACGAAGATCTTATTTTATAATATTAACAGTTATAAATTTGACCATTATTCTTAGTGAAGCATAAAGTGTTGTAATATCCTTATGACTCACGAATGTAATGCTTAGTTAACTAAAATAAACCAGGCTTGATGACGTATGCAGCCTGCAAATGCAACCTCCAGAGGATGCAGCCTTCCGTTTGAGAAACGGCCGTATTTGCACTTCAGCTCAGAACGCGAGAATAATGTAAACTAAACAGCTCACTGTAAACACTCTTGTAATTAGTTTCAACCATTTCGAACTTTATAAATGATTATTTTAGGTTCAAGTGTGTGCAAGGAATTGGAAGCAAGCAGAGTACAGCTGTTTCTAAAGCATGCAGTGCCATCTGCTGTTAAAAACTAAGCTCAGAATCAGTTTGAAAGAGAATCGTGATGCATTCGGTAAATCTTAGAATCGATGTAGAATCATTTCTCAGTTCATGATGCATTGGTAAGCAAGTAATTTAATGCTAAATTTCTCCAAATCTGTTCCCATGAAGAAACAAACTTACCCAGCATAAGACGTTGATATTTGATTAAATTTCGGTTGTGACATCGTGTGACCAAAATTCAATGTCAATTCATCAATTAATGTCAATGTTAATTTGATGTCCAGTACACTGTAAAAAATAAAAAACACAATTTGTTGAGTCAGCTTAAAATAATTTGTTACCCTGCTGCCTTAAAGTTTTAAGTTCAGTCAACTAAAATAAGTTTATTCAACTTGAAATGTTAAGTTGTACTAAGTAAAAACTTAGATATTTGTGTTTGCTAAACTTAACAGATGGGTAAGTAACCCAGCTAGCTTAAAATTTTAAGTTGATTCAACTCAAATATCTAAGTTGTCACTTAGTATAATTTAACATTTCAAGTTGAATAAACTTTTTTTAACTTGACTGAACTTAAAATTTTAAGGCAGCCAGGTTACAAATTATTTTAAGTTGACTCAACAAATTGTTTTTTACAGTGTACCGACGTGAGCTGACATTGATATTTTGTTATTTGTAGGTTGTGTAATCAAAATCCAAAGTTAACTCAACATCAAATTGACGTCAAATACTGACGTCAACCTGATTTTCATTCTCAACCAAAATGCAACATCTGTCTGACATTTTTTTTTTTTTTTTTGAATTTTTGGGTGAAATTAAGAAATGCTGTAGTTTCATTTGGTTCATCGTTTTGTATATTTTTACATAGTTCATTGTTATCTTATTTAGTGGACTAATGTTTACAAAATAACTGATGTTAATAAATTAACTAATGTTAACAAAGACATTATTGTAAAGTGTTACAGGGTAATTATTAAAAACATAATTTTTGCACTGACAAAGAAGCAACTAAATCAGCTTATTCACCACGGCTGACCAGCGCAGCAATCAGAAATTGAAAACAGAACCTAAAATGCAATCAGCAATGTGTCTTTAAAATGAATTGCAAAGTTAACACAAGTTGACAGGTTGACATAACAAGAGTGCTATGAAGCAGGCCTACATCACTTTACATTCATGAAGGTGCTCATCCCACATGATTCCACGTGGCGTGTGAGGCCGTCACTGTTGTAGTGAGAGCTCAACAGCATCGAGCATCTGTCTTTGCTCTTGCTCCCCATTAATCAAGGCAATCAATTCAACAATTAAGTACATCACCATAGTTACCAGAGGCCCCTGGGGGGCAGAACAACCTTGCTTGATCCCCTTAGTGCTGTTTAACCATATAGAGTAGCAAAATCTCCAAACATACTATAGAAATCACTGAACCCGCTTTGTGGCTAAATCAATCACAGAGCTCTTAAACATCTGTCACTGTGACAGCAGTACTATAACAGCGAGGATCCCGGATATGTTTGCTGCTGTCATAATTTCTGGGACAGTGCGGCAGCTATTCTGATTCACACTGTGTTCAAGAATGTAAATGCCAGTTTAACAATGAAAAAACAAACAAAATAAACTAAGTGAAAACAATAGCAGAATATTTAAGACAGAGGGATTAAACATTTAAGAGACAAATGATTTTTAGTTGACAAATTACAGAACTGCTAGGTTAAGGATGGTTGTTCAATATAACATGCTGTATTTCTGTCAGATCTCCCCTGATTAAAAAAAAAGGTCAAATATGGCCAGTGTTGCCAAGTCCGTGGGTTTGCCACGAAATTTGGCTACTTTTACACTGTTGCCACAGTTGTTTTTTTTTAATGTCTGTGAGTTGAGGCAACCTGAATATTGTGATATTTAGCCCTTGGAATGCAAATTTTATCAGGGGAATCCCACCAAAAAGCATGTATTTCGCTCTCTGGAATGCAATTTTTAATGGGGGAGTCCCCGCGACATGCCACTGTGCTAATTTTGAGTGGAAATTGGGCAGGTTTTGTTGTGAAAATCTGGCAACCTGAATGCCAACATGTTACCAACACAGCAGTGTTTTAGCATGATTTATATACAAATAGCAATTTTTTGTACATTTTTTTGTCAAAGTTTTTGTTTTTTAAATTTGTATAACTTTATTTCTATTTTAGTTTTAGTAATTTTAGTAGGTACTTCAATTTTAGTATTATCATTTCAATTAGGGTTGTTGCCAATATAACACTTGTCATTTTTAATTACGTTTTTGACATTTAAGTTCTTCATGTAATATATATATATATTGGATATACTATATTCAACTGGAAATGATTTTTAGTAGTTTTAGCTGCATTTAGTTTTAAAGAACAATGCCACGCAGTTTGACCAATAATGTTGTGCAATTATTTATTTACTTATTTATTATTATTATTATTATTATTATTATTATTATTATTATTATGCGTACATGTTATTTTTTGATGGCAAGTAATGGCCCTAGTAAAAAAGTAATGGATTTAAAATGCATTTATTTTATCCTAAGTATAGTTTAAGTTTATTAACATAATTACTGACATATCGCTCGACTTACTGATATAAAAATTGTAACTACTTGTGCACAATGCACATTTCTTAATATTAAGCGTAAAATATGTTTTAATGTCACTGTTGATGAGGATATGATCATATATCATATATATAAATTGTTCCAATTTAGCAGACTTTAAATATACCAGTTTAGTATACGAAAAGTACAATTGCAGGGTATTTTTATTAAGTACATAATATGTAAATGTATTTGTAGTATACTTAGCATTAAAATAAATGTATTTTAAATACAATTTAGCGTATTTATTTTTCACTAGGAGATCTCTGTTCGTTTTTGAATCGGTCCGTTTTTGATTTTCATTGCAGTGAAGGAGTCGTCTGTAACTGTGTATAAATATGCATATTTTTAATGACTGTACTGTCTAATGTTTTAATGTTTTGTACTGATTAATAAAAAAACAGCAAGGGAGTCGGTAACAGCTCTAAGAGCCACTCTGATCCACTCTGATTCAAACAGCAATTAAAAGAGACTCACTGACTCATTGAAAAGAATCAGTTCACGAGTCATTTGTTCGCGAATCGGTGATTCGCACTGTGTGTTCGTTGTTGCTCGAAGAAGCGCTGCCGCGCGCTGTGAAGACCTCACGAGGTGATATCTTAATAAGATATTTATATTTACTCAAACAAACTAGTCCTGACTGTCACCAGTGTAGACAATATTGTTAAATTGTTAAAAATTGTTATTTTGTTTTTGTGACCAGTGTAATCACTGTGCTACTCGACATCTGACAGCGTGAGTTGGTTTCCTTTGCCCGTGCCATCCAGTGCATTGGTTTGTGACAAGGACAAAGTGCTGGCCAGAAGGCGACAGAGAAGCTCCAAGACTCAGTTTATTGCCAGCACTTCTCTCTCCAGACTCCAGCCCTGCAAAGGTCCCTCAGAGTCGCAACAGATGTTCACCACCACCACAGCTCTCAAGGTGAAGAATGACGTCATCTAGGTAAGCAGATGCTTAGCATTAGTGAGTCTGCAATTTATGCGTTAATCTCTAAGAGGTGGCAGGTGGCCTATACAGGCCATAAGGTCTTTTTCTTCACTGTGGGCGTGAAGTGACCTTGCCAGTATCCCAGCGTGAAATCCAGTGTAGAAGAGCCTTGCTTTGGAATATGGTAGCTGTCAAACTGCTAGACCTCATTGAGCCTCTGATATGCTTTCCAGCAGTAGCAGCCCTAACAGTATCTTAAAGCTGGACCAGTCTCACAGGAATCCAATTTCTTTACAATCCCAATGTCATTTTCCTCCAGTTATTGCACCTGACATCCTTATGCATTTAGACAATGGATATTAACCCCTGATAAAAACATCCATTTGGAGTGGTGAATTCTGGGCCAGAGCTTGATGGGTCATTATGCATCCCAAAAAAGGCTCCCATATTAACTGGCATTGGCTTGGTATTACTGAAGCTGGTCTTTTTGCCAGGGTTATTATAGGCTAGTTAACCAAAACTTAAAAAAAAATCTTGTCACCTGAAATAAAATAAATGGCGGTTCTTCAGAGCAGAAAAAGTGTTTTTTTTCTCTTTCAACAAGCAGAGAGGGTGATGCTGTTCATTTGCTTCTTGTTACAACTGGAGAGTCATGTAAGTGTCAACAGAGTCATTGCTCTCCTTATTGAGATGCCAACGTCCTTCTGTATCTTCCACTGATAATTAAAGTTGAGGTGTAGGTGTTTTTATTTACGCTGCACCACTTGCAGCATCTGTTTTGTTGCGGTTACCCAAGATGATCCTGAAATATACGCAGATGACTCACCCTTTATATTGAAATATTTAGTAAAATCGTTTCTATGATTCACTGTGAAACAAAAATCTTTAATTTTTCTTCCTCAGAAGAGCTGTACTTAGACTTTAGATAACATATAAAGGCAAACATGCATACTACAGGAAACGATAGCATCAGTATGACGAAGAGAGCAAATTTTAAGGCTTTGTTGCTCGAATTGTCCCGCTGACACAGAAAATCCCAAGGAAAAAGCAGAATAACGAAAGAGGACAGAGGAGAAAGGGAAGGAGGGAAGGAAAGATAGGAACCCAAGGTGCCTCTTTTGTTTAATTAGCTGAGCCAAATTAATTAGTAACAGAAGCTTGAATTAATTATGGTTGAAAAGCGGCAAAGAGACTGACAGTCGTGGTAACGTCCCCAAAGATTTACTGTTTCGGCTTCTGTTAATGTGCAATTAGACAGTCTCTCTCTCTTTCTCTCCCGCTTATTATAATATAAATAACATTGCTCCCAAAATACAGCTTTTATTTCCTTTCTACCGCTGGGGTCGTGCTGTGTGTGTTTCCTCTGGATCTGTTCATTCTGATTGGGCTCTGTAATTTGCTGGCTTTTATTTGTTTTAGTGCCTGAGTGCTCGCTGTTATTTGTTTTAGTGCCAGTTTATTATTGGACGTGCTCGGCTTAAGTTACTTCACTTTGGTAGTGGAGTATGAGGATTTGTGAGTGTATGAGTTGTTCAGCAATGGATGGTTTTGTCCCCTTTTTAACTAGCGTAACCAGCAAAGTTTACCTTTCTTTAATTCCAATTCAGTTTAGTTTAGTTTCATTGATTTATATAGCGATATAGTCAACCAAAGTGCTGCACAAAAAATTTGAAAAATACATAAAACAAATAACAATGTAAAACAAATCACAAATTTACGACAAAGATGAAATCACACATAGTAAAATATTGTACAGCAATTACTCCAGACGATAAACCATTTTAATCTTACAAGATTAGTTTAATCCCAAAATTAAAATTTCCTAAAAATTTACTCACCCCTGTGTCATCCAAGATGTTCATGTCTTTCTTTCTTCAGTCGAAAAGAACAAAGAAAAGGTTTCTGAGGAAAATATTTCTGGATTTTTCTCTTTATAGTGGACTTTAATGGGGATCAATGGGCTGATAGTCCAAATTACAGCTTCTAAGGGCTCTACACCATCCCAGTCGAAGAATAATGTCTTATCTAGTGAAGCAATCTGTCATTTTCTAAAAAAAAGTACATACACAAATTCTCATCTTGCATTAGCTCGACCTTACACATTACGTAATCATGCACACATGACGTAGGCAGAATACCAATCCAGTGTGAACATGCAAAGAAAGTCAAACACCCTTTACAAAAAAGGGTAAAACAACGTTGGACATGGGAGATGGGATGGAGTTTTTCGCCCTACTTTTTGGAGCCTGAGTACACAGACAAAGAACTAACCACAAATGACCATTCCAAGGTGATTACATAATGCGTGAAGTCAAGCATGTGCATCGCAGAGCTAGTGCAAGATGAGCATTTGTAGTTAAAAAGTATATATATTTTATTTTTTTTAGGAAATGACTGAACAAAGGAGATTAAAACAGGGCCTAAGACAGAACCCTGTGGTACCCCTTTATGTGAAATAGCAAACAGGATGCAGAACTACAATTTGAATATTTTTATAGTATAAAATAGAAAGCAAATATTGAATATTAAAATGTTTTGAATTTAATAACAATATTTTAAAAAATCTAAAAATATAATGAACTAAAATATACATATATATCTAGTATATTTTTAAATTAGAAGATATAACTTCCAACTTTTCCAACTTGAATGTTGGATTTGTGTTTAAAAGTTTTAAGAAATATTTAAAAAACTTGGACTTTTGAAGGTTTGTAGGGCTTCCAGACAGACAGAGATGGATGGATTTATGGATCGATGTACAGTGGCATGCGAAAGTTTGGTACACCTTGCAGAATCGGTGAAAATGTGAATAATTTGAACAAAATAAGAGAGATCATATAAAATGCATGCTATTTCTTTATTTAGTACTGTCTTGAGGAAGATATTTTTACATTAAAACATGTTTACATATAGTCCACAAGAAAAAAAAAAAATATTAGCTGATATTATTAAAATAACCCCCTTCAAAAGTTTGGGAACCCTTGGTTCTAAATACTGTGTGTGGTTACCTGAATGATCTATGACTGTTTATTTGTTTTGTGTTCATGAGTCCCTTGTTTGTTCTGAACAGTTAAACTGAGCACTGTTCTTCAGAAAAATATTTGAACCCTTTCCAACATCCATCTTTTCACACTGAGGACAACTGAGGTACTCGTATGCAACTACAGAAGGTTCAAACACTCAATGATGCTGCAGAAGGAAACACGATGCATTAAGAGCCGGGGGGTGAAAACTTTTGGAATTTGAAGATCAAGGTAAATTGTACTTAATTTGTCTTCCGGGAATCATGCAAGTATCTTCTGTTGCTTCTGAAGGCCAGTACTAAATGGGAAAAAATGATATTTCAACAAAATAAGAGAAATTTGGACATCTTAATCCTGTTCAAAAGTTTTCACCCCTCGGCTCTTAATGCATCATTTTTCCTTCTGGAGCATCAGTGAGTGTTTGAACCTTTTTTAAAACTTGTGTTTTAGTCCCTCAGTTGTGCTCAGTGTGAAAAGATGGATCTCGAAATCATACAGTCACTGGTAGAAAGCGTTCAAATATGCAAAAGATGCTGGAAAACTGAAGGATTTTTCTAAAGAACAGTGCCAGTGTAATTCAGTAACTTAACATTTAAAAACTAACCAATTCTGAACTTTGCCCACCCTGGCGTGTTAGTTTTATCTAAATCACAGTTTTTCTCTGTCTTAAATCCAATACAATGCAGTAAGATATAGAAACAGGTACTCTACATATATAATTAAAATGGACAGAAAAATCTATATATTGTGGTCGATGAACCAGTTCAAGAGCAGAGCAGCCTGATGGAAACTTACATTGTCCCAGATGACAACAAATCTTGGCAGCTGTTGGTCATGCATCTAATCCTCTGACAGGAGAAGGTCATGTAGTGCGTATATACACACATAATGTATAAGCAGTGCAGTTTGCACCTCTGTAATTGGTACACTCACACTGTTAAGGTGTTTGAACCCTGTTGTCTTAGTTTTATATGGGTAAATCCAACCTCACCTATAATAAAAAAATAGATTTATAGTGCACTGCTAGTTAGAAGATTAGCTGAAATGGATAAAAATGCAGAACTAGAACAGAAAATACATAAGGTGTAGTACTTTACAGGAGATGACAGTAATGCATTTGTGTAGTGCTGATAGGACACAGTCAGCACCGTGATAGTATAGCATGCATGCATTTCACAGCATAAGGCTCTTCTTTGATTTTCTCACAGATTTACAGATCGGCTCCTTTATAGCTGCTTGAGGAGTGCTTGTCCTATAGGACACAGATTGTACTTGCTAACATTTTTAATAACATTATTGTGGCAGATGAGTGAATCTTTGGGGAGATGTTACAAAAAGTGGCTTTAGAAGTCAATATATTGTCTGCATTATTAATTGCTTTTTTAATCATGTTTTTATATAATTAATTCCACCAAATTAACATGTTAAATTGGCAGCCCAAGTAAATATGTTATGCCAAACAATTTTGGATTTGTCTCACATGAACGCTGCATCAACACGATTACGTTCACAATGGCGGTTTCCTTTTCGGCGTGAAAAGCGTGTTTTCAACCATAAACCGGCATCTAGCAGCTCTGCAAAAGATCTGTTTTTAGAAGAAAAACTATTAGGCTTTACTGAGGTTGCTCTAAGTTTTAACTCATCTCGGTGGGAATTGCAGAGACCTTATCATAGCCCGAGGAATGGCAACACGTCTTTAATGTTGTATTAGGATTTAAATGTTTTATCTCACAAGAAAGATGTGCTTCAAGATACTTTCACAAGCGTATTTAAAAATGTCAGTCAAGGCTCAGGTTTTATTTACAAGGCTAAATATTTAGATCAGATCATTTAAATCCAAAGTCAGTCTAAGATGTGTGAGATGCAGATAGTGGATGAGAGGAAAGAAGAGTGATAAAGATAGAAAGAAGCAAAAAAAAAGATCCTTGAGATTTGATATTAAGCAAGTAAGACTGTCAGTCCAGGAATTACGGAGTTGAGTGAAAGTAAAGCAGAAAAGGGAACGAAAACCTTTTCTGTATAAACCAACTTCACTGGCAATACAGTAAGTATAGTGTAGTGTATATGGATGTAAAATGATGAAAATATTAGTTAAATTCTATTCATAGCATTCAGTCTTTTGTATCTGATTGTGTATGAAACATGAAAACATATATGCAAATATGAAAACAAATATGAAAACATGTCTAAGTCACATAACAAAACAAAAAAAAAGTATAAGCATAATGCTTTTTTTCATTTCTGCTTTTCTGAATGGTGCTTTTTCATCAGATTCTTTGATCATTCTTGGACTTAATTAAAAAATGTGTTATAGTTAAATGATTAAATAAACAACAGTACAACTATATGTGTGTGCGTGTGTGTTTTGCATTACATTATTTAGTGAGTAATACAAAATGTATTAATCGTCCTTAATGTAGGCTTCATTTTCCTTTTGCAAATGCAATTTCTTTGCTTTGATTTGAGATTAATTATGATTAGGGAATATTTATTTGGGTTTACTGGATTCATCCTATTGTCATAGTTTGCTCTTCATATAGGGCACTATGATTTTTATTTTTCTTGTTTTTTCTGGTTTAATTTTTCTGGATTCCACTTTTTTCCTTTTTTAATTTTTCCATTAAAATTTTTTAATGGTTAAATTAAGAAATAATAATCAAAAAGCATGTCTAATTAATTGAAATCATGAAATGTGCACAATTGAACAGCTATTTATTAAAAGTTTATCAAAAATTACATTTTGAAGGCCCTGTGAAATACTTTTTTTCTCTCAAATTCAGTTTTGTTTTTACAAAATGTTACAAAGTGTTTTCCATTAATCTTTTGGATTTCTTTTTAATGGTTTCATTAAATTTTAATAATCAAAAGATTTCAAATTAATTGATTTTATTTTTAAAAATTTGTTATCTTTTTTTTTCCCCCATAAATATTGTGTTGTATATTTACATTTTTTTGGTAAATAAATTCTGGTAAAAATAAATAAAAAATTCTGGTAAATATTCCTTAAAAAATAATGTTTTAATAATAATTTTAGTAGTAGCACTATTTCTTTTCCATTAAGTTATATTTTTCTGTCACAATATATGATATGACAATATTTTCATATCATGAAGTGACTCTAGAGCAGCTCTAGAGATTGTTTATGTGTTCATGTACTCATATATTGAGGCGGCAGAGGCTGTAAACACTGCAAGCATGACGCGCACTTCAGTATGTGTGTAGTAAACAAAACCACGTGTCTGTGCCATTCATTCACACAGAGATACGCAGATCAGGCAGGATTCATATTTAAATAGTATTTTTGTGGCTTAATATTCATAGATGTGTTAAGTGTACTGACCTAGTTTTGATTTACTCATCCAAAATTCAGCAAATTCCATGGCATTCCACGTTATACAATAAATTCCATTTTTATGACTGGATTCTGCGATTCTGTCTGTTTTTTCTTTATAGGAAATTATAGGGCCCTCTTCATAGTGCAATAACAATTTTAGCTTACACTGAAAACACTCATTTCCATTACTACACACCCTCACACTCGTGTTAACATACAAACGATTACTGTTTTGCAAATATGCATAATTGTATTGACATGACCAACTGTGATTAGGAACAAGCTTATTTTTACTCTGTGAATTGCTTTATGGATAATTCTCTATTCCTGTGGCTGTCTGGATCCTACCACTACATTGGAGCAGTGGTTTGCAACAGTTTCACAGCCTCATAAATTCTATTACGCAGCATGTCATAAGCGATATGCAGTTGGCTCCTACAGAGGCACAGTTTTTATCTGCAGGCGTGTTAGCCAGTGTTAATGTGCTCAAAGCTCACTTTCCTTAAAGCATAATTTCACGCTGGCGGTTGTGAAAACATCAGTGATTGAACCTCAGCAGAGGTCATACACTACCGAGAACAAGGATGACCGAGATGCAGCTACATTTCAGAAACAATCATAGAGCATATTGTCTTAGAATTCAAAGGAGCTATTTAAAGATATAACCTTGAATTACCATGGATTTATTCAGGTCATATCACTCTGGTTGTGTTAGACTGTAACCAAATCAAAGATTTTTGTTGATCTCTTAGTTTTCTCTTTCTGCTGTTTTGCATTAGGTGGCTCCGCCCACTGTGAAAACTTATTGGTCTAAAATTACACTCCGCATATGTTCTCACTGGTTACTGTTGCATGGCATTTTTGCTTGCCCTGTGAACAAACAAATTATTTCTAGCTAGAATCTTGTCGATGCAGAAAAGACTGTCTGAATTTTGTGTGCCGTTTGAGTTGCACTTGTCTGTCTGGATCAGGCTGGATCTGTCTGCAGGAAACTGGCCAAAAGCAAGCAGAGGAGTGAACACCCCACATTTGAGATTCAGTTTCTCTGTGATCTCTTTAGTGTCCATTCAGATCGTGTTATTTTCTCTTCTAGCTCCCTGTGTCTGCCTACACATGCACAAGCGCACACCTCAGCCTGGTTGCAGTCTCTCTATTTCTTTCTCTCTTTTTGGGCTGCTAAATGTGTAGATTGAGATTAAGTTTGATGTTTGAAGAAAGAATCCAAATCTGAACCAGAAAACCTGCTATACTGCTAGTATTTTGAAGGCTTCAGAAAGAGCTCAGGCGCAAAGACATCAAAGCCATTATTGCTTTTAAATTAAGAACAATGATGTACTTGTCTATCTATCTATCTATCTATCTATCTATCTATCTATCTATCTATCTATCTATCTATCTGTCTATCACTCAACACCCTAGCAATATCCTACACTAAAAAAAAAGTGTTTTCAACTTTAAAAAATAGGTGTTCATGCTACCTTAAAATTTCAAACTTTACAAACTTAAAAATTAAGGCCGCACAGACAGATACTTTTTTACAGTTTTTCTCAATTGCTTTAACTCAGTTGACCTTTCACAAAGACCTGCCCCCCTTCGTTACTGTTGCTACGTCCGATGAGCCATCGTGCTCTCACGCCACACATCATGTTCTCACACCAGGGTTGCCTGATTTTCACAAAAAAAAAACAAAAAAAACAATTGCTACTCAAAACTAGCCTAATCGCATTTTGGAGAGAGTTCCCTGGTAAAACGTGCATTTCGGGGGGGAAAATACATGGTTTTTGGCAGGGTTCCCATTGTAAAATTTGCAGACTTGGCAACACTGTCTCACACTGTGAAAAATACATCGCAGAGCAAAGAAGACACTGACAACGTGGCGACAGACAAGACACAGCAGGTTACTATTGGTATGAAACAAAGTCTTAGCTTTCAAATTTTGTCGTGTCATAAGATATTCAAACAATAAATACCATTTTATGGCTCTTTAATGTGTTGTGACAGATCGCTGTAGCGCCTTAGTTTAAGCGGCATGTGAACCAATCAACTCTTTCTCTTTACTAGTTGTAGCACAAAATAAACATGAATGAACATCAGAAGGTATCTTTTTCCACCGTAAAAAGACATCAATACACACTATTTCTCAAGTTTAACAGAACAAAAATTTACAGATAATGTAATCACCCCTTTGTCATCCATGATGTTCAAGTCTTTCTTTCTTTAGTCAATAAGAAATTATGTTTCTTGGGGAAAACATTTCAGGATTTTTCTCCATATAGTGGACTTCTGTGGTGCCCCGAGTTTGAACTTCCAAAATGCAGTTTAAATGCAGCTTCAAAGGGCTCTAAATGATCCCAGGCAAGCAAGAAGGGTCTTATCTAGCAAAAGGATCGGTCATTTTTGAAACAAATTGACAATTTATATACTTTTTAACCTTAAATGCCCATCTTGTCTAGCTTTGTGTGAACTTTGTTTTTCCGTTTCAATACAGTTAGGGTTGAAAAACTCCCATCTCATTTTCTTTCCCAACATTGCTGCAGAAGTACCTACCCAGTGTTTACAAAGTGAACATGCAAAGAAGATCAAACGCCCTTTATGAAAAAAGGTAAAACAGTGATGTAGGGCAATTTTGAAGTTGATGAATAAAACAAGATGGCGGTTTTTCAACATACCCTAACTGTATTCACCCAGTTTACACAGACTACGCATGTGCATCACAGAGACAAGACAAGATGAGCATTTAAGGTTAAAAGTACATCAACTGTCAATTTGTTTTAAAAATGACCGATCGTTTCACTAGATAAGACTCTTCTTCCTCGACTGGGATCGTTTAGAGAAAGCTTTGAAGCTTTCTTATTGACTAAAGAAAGAAAGACTTGAACATCTTGGATGACAAAGGGGTGAGTACATTATCTGTAATTTTTTGTTCTGGAAGTGAACTAATCTGTTAAGTCCAGCAAAGTTAATCTACTTTCCTGTCTGGTTTGTTTGTCGGACAAAATGGCAGACTCTGCATTATGATTGGTCAGATCACCTGTCAGTCTCCCTGCAAAGGGTCAAATCTCAATGAGACTTGAATTTCTTATTAATTTAAGCAAATTGCATGTGTTTTGGCACGTGTGCTAAAAAGTATAAGTACAATTGTCTACAATTTGCACAATAACTAAATGCATATGGCTTGTTGGTCAAAACAGATAAGTGGATTCTGCCCGAAATTGTCAAACTCTTTCCATTTTCTAAACATTTGTGTGAGCCATCACTTGCAAAATTATCCATGTAATTTTTAGAATCTGTCAGACATGTGTGTATATTCCATAAATATCTGACATTGAATGGTTGTAATATCAACCATTTGCCAAAGTTGGCAAATGGCTTGCCATTTGGGTTGCAATTGAATGGAAAATTTACGGTAAATTTATGGTATTTGCAGAATTTTTGGAAACTTTTTAGGGTTTTTTTTTTAAACTTTAAGAAAAATTTTGTACATTTTTAGAAAGTTTCCAGAAATTTACTGGAAATGTTATGCCTCTTTGCAGCCCAACTTGCCATTGCAATGAAATAGGAATCACAATTTTGCCAGTCAACCAAGTTTGGAAGGAGTTTGCCCACCTAAAATTGCAATTTTTGAAGAAGGAATATTATAACCCTAAACAGCAGCAGCTACAGCAGTACTGTATAAATAATTTAAATTTGTACAGTACTTTTGTAGAAATGTGTTGCAAACTGAACATTCACAGTTGCTTGTTGTGGTAGAGCAATAGGAAGATATTTAAGAATGTGTGGTGGTGGTGGTAGGGGAAGACAATAGAGTATGTAAAAATGAACAATCGAAGATTAATTTTTAGTTTTCATGTAATATTTATACAAAAAATGTACTCTTTACATAAAAATGTTTACTTTCTTTTTGTGTGCTACAGTATTGGCTTTTACCAGTACATTTAAAATCTGTATCTTAAATGCTCAATGTGATAATGTGATAATATAGTATGGAAAGCAGTCTTTCAACAAAAAAGTAGAAAAAATTGGCATATAACAAATATGAAATGAAATTGCATATAACGTAATGAAATTTGCATATAACAAATATTCCCATGGTAAAACATTTTGACCATCTTGGGTCACACGATGAGAAAAACACTTTTTATTTTGGTGGAATTGGCCAAGTCATTGACACAATAACTAGGTTTTGAAGCATGAATTGGTAACACTTTACAATCAGATGCCATTTGTTAACATTAGTTAATGTATTAACTAACACGAACGAACAATGAGCAATACATTTATTACTATTTATTAATCTTTGTTAATGTTAGTTAATAAAAATACAGTTGTTAATTGTTTGTTCATGTTAGTTCACAGTGCATTAAATAATGTTAACAAACACAACTTGTGATTTTAATAATGCATTAGTTTAAGATTAACAAATGCTGTAGAAGTATTGTTCATTCTTCTTTTTATGTCAGCTAATGTAGTTAACTAACGTTAACTGAATGAAATGTTTTGGGTGAGTTACTACATTTTGCAGACATGCAATAGTGTTCTGATGTTCCAGCAAACAGCAACTGAACTTGCTGTTTAGAGAATGTTAAGGCTGTTTCGAAAAATGTGCCAAAGCAATTGAGAGAAACTCAGCTGAAACAACATTTTTTACAGTAGTGTAGCAGTGGCATAGCAATCTGTTAACAAACATCCAGCACACCGTAAAATCCTGGTACAATTTTTCCACAGGCGAACACCTCTCACATTAGAAAACGTAAACAACCAGTTCTCTCTATGACTCATTCTTGAGCGTTTGATTTCCTTTCCTTATTATTTCCTCCACATTTGTTATTCAGTGTTTTTATGAGTCTTTACCAGAGGATGATGACTGAATGTGCGAAAACCTTTTTCCTCAATTGGAACCCACACTCGCCAAACTAAATAGCAGTCAAACTCATTTTATTTCTTTGTCTAAGGGTCACTGTCTCCACCACTGGGCTGACCCAGATAAATTCGGGTGTGTGTATTAACTATTATTTGAGTGTGGACTCTCAGGCGGTTGTCACAAAAGTGGCACCACTTCCAAAGCTACTGACCCAAATTACAAACACTACGACTGCTTGCAACACGCCGGATTTCAATGAAAGTTTGACTGCAGCGTTTTCTGAAAATTCCCAAACTCTCCTGCTGGTTTACATAACCCACACTTACACACTGAACACACAGTCCTGACACATTTAACAGCCTGTCTTGACAGACAATTTCAGCCTTTGCTTCATTACATTAGCAACCTGAGAATTCCGCATTTCTCAGGTCTTTTATTCTGAGCCGCACTCGTCTTCCTGCATATATCACTAGAGTCAATGTTGTTAATTAATTTTAGTACATTGGTAATTAGAGAACAGGGAAATTTCACTTCTTAAACACACACACACACACGCACATACTCATCTGCAAGACAGGCAGGTATTCTTAACACTAACAGGAGCACAGCTATTTTCAGCTCATTCAGTTCCTGCCTGGCTGCTCTGGTAAAACACACACACAGAAAGTAGGTGCTGGCACAGTCAGGTCCTGATAGAATACATTATTTTTTGTTAGACTGATAAACTAAGTGAAATTGCATCACTGTGTGTCTGTGTTTACTGTACTGCTGGCATGTCTGCTGTCAATGATGTTATCCAAAAGAAAGTATTCAAAAGATCCACTTAACAAGCATGGTTAAATCTTTTACTAACAACCATAGTGAAGTAAAATAATGTATTTAAATGTACATATGTATGTATTAATTGTGTGTGTGTGTGTGTGTGTGTGTATATATATATATATATATATATACACACACACACATATTGACTTAAATTATAAATGCAACACTTTTGTTTTTGCCCCCATTTTTCATGAGCTGAACTCAAAGATCTAAGACTTTTTCTATGTACACAAAAGGCCTCAAATATTGTTCACAAATCTGTCTAAATCTGTGTTAGTGAGCACTTCTCCTTTGCCGAGATAATCCATCCAACTCGCAGGTGTGGCATAAAAAGATGCTGATTAGACAGTATGATTATTGCACAGGTGTGCATTAGGCTGGCCACAATAAAAGGCCACTCAAAAATGTGCAAATGTTTTATCACACAGCACAATGCCACAGATGTCGCAAGTTTTGAGGGAGCGTGCAATTGGCATGCTGACTGCAGGAATGTCTACCAGAGCTGTTGCTCGTGAAATGAATGTTCATTTCTCTAC
Organism: Cirrhinus mrigala; assembly: GCA_036247105.1. Lineage (NCBI taxonomy): Eukaryota > Metazoa > Chordata > Actinopteri > Cypriniformes > Cyprinidae > Cirrhinus > Cirrhinus mrigala. The sequence continues at coordinate 30,084,907 of CM070009.1, forward strand.
CATAAGCCGTCTCCCAAGGTGTTTCAGAGAATTTGGCAGTACATCCAGCCGGCCTCACAACCGCAGACCACGTGTAACCACACCAGACCAGGACCTCCACATCCAGCATCTTCACCTCCAAGATCATCTGAGACCAGCCACCCAGACAGCTGCTGCAACAATCGGTTTGCATAACCAAAGAATTTCTGCACAAACTGTAAGAAACCGCCTCAGGGAAGCTCATCTGCATGCTCGTCATCCTCATCGGGGTCTCGACCTGACTGCAGTTCGTCGTCGTAACCGACTTGAGTGGGCAGATGCTCACATTCAATGGCACCAGGCACTTTGGAGAGGTGTTCTCTTCACGGATGAATCCCAGTTTTCACTGTACAGGGCAGATGGCAGACAGCGTGTATGGCATTGTGTGGGCGAGCGGTTTGCTGATGTCAACGTTGTGGATCAAGTGGCCCATGGTGGCGGTGGGGTTATGGTGTGGGGAGGCGTATGTTATGGACAACGAATACAGGTGCATTTTATTGATGGCATTTTGAATGCATAGAGATACCTTGACGACGCATACAACAGCGTGTTCCAGCTCCAGCCAATATCCAGCAACGTCGCACAGCCACTGAAGAGGAGTGGACCAACATTCCACAGGCCACAATCAACAACCTGATCAACTCTATGTGAAGGAGATGTGTTGCACTGCGTGAGGCAAATGGTGGTCACACCAGATACTGACTGGTTTTTGGACCCCCCGACCGCCACCCCCCAGTACAGTAAAACTGCACATTTTAGAGTGGCCTTTTATTGTGGCCAGCCTAAGGCACACCTGTGCAATAATCATGTCTAATCTGTCTAATCTTGATATGCCACACCTGTGAGGCGGATGGATTATCTCGGCAAAGGAGAAGTGCTCACTAACACAGATTTAGACAGATTTGTGAACAATATTTGAGAGAAATAAGCCTTTTGTGTACCTAGAAAAAGTCTTAGATCTTTGAGTTCAGCTCTTGAAAAATGGGGGCAAAAACAAAAGTATTGCATTCATAATTTTGGTCTGTGTATATATATATATTCCAACGGTGACAGCATGAGGCGGACACACTGATGTTTGCTTCACTGTATTTTATTTTTACCAACTGTGCTGTCAAGTTAGCAATGCTAGAAGCCTGGAACTGATATGTTTTGTGTGTGTGTCGGCGCGATTACTTAAACTGTTTCCTTATACAAGCAAAATCAACTGAAAACACTCCCATTTATTGTCTTATTAATAATGCATTACTGTAAAAGGTCTTTTGTAAAATAAAGAAAACAAATAGGATGTCATTTTCTGCCATTTGTGTTTCTTTTCTGTCACAAAAATGAACTGAAACTTAGCATATGTAGGCTACATTACATGTCGCACTGTTTTTTCCCTTGTTTATCTGTTAACTAAATCAAATATATTTCAAGTATTTATTCCTTGTATGTATATATGTACTGCAGATTATATATATATATATAACATAATTTGATATAATATGTAGTATTTTCACATCTAGGTGGAAAAAATTGTAATTTGTACTACAGTCTTTTTAAAATAAATGAAAAGAAACTTAGCATAGTAGATTTGTTTTTTCCCTGTTGTACCGAAATCGTATCAAACCATGAGCCCCGAACTGAGGTATGTACCAAACCGTGACATCTGTGTACCGTTACATCCCTTATATACATATACAAATATCTTCATTTGTGTTTTTTTAATAAATGCATACAATGTTTTGTATTTATTACATTTATATATACAAATATATATATATGTATTATATATACATATATATTAAATAACGTATTTAAATGTACATATGTATGTATTTATTTTTTTTGCAATTGTGTGTAATATATACTATAAGTATATTAAAATAGAAAACCACTATTTTAAACTGCAATAATATTTTACAATATTAATTTTTTTTCTGTATTTTTAATCAAATAAATGCAGCCTTGATGAGCAGAAAAGAACATTAAAAAAACGTTAAAACTCTTACTGTTCAAAAACGTTTGAATGGTAAGTGTATATCAGCTAAACTCTTTATCAACTAAATCTGTGTTGAATTCCACAGATAATAATTCTAATAAGTCACTCTAAACTTTTAAAAATGAAGCAAAAACACATTTTTATGCGAACAGCATCGTACTATGCACAAGTTATGCACTGAGGGACAAGTCAAAATTATTTTTTTGTGGTAATTAGCAGGATGCCACACAAGCTGAATATTAACTCGTATTGCATGCAGAACATTCTTTTAATGTTGCTTGTTTTGCACTGATATATCCATCAGAGGCCTGCGTGACTGAAGTGTTATAATCCTGCAGCGAGCCCTGTTTATGTTTGAGTTTTGAGTTTACATGCTGTGACGTCACCACCTCGCCTTACAAAGCCTGAGCCGGCTCCCCTGCCGTGACGGCCTATAACATCAAAGAATTCACTGAGGCAACGCGGCATCCGCCGTGAAGCAGGAGAATTTCTGGGGGATCCAGATACAGATTATATGTGTGTGTGAAGGGACTAGAGATGAAGTGATTGGGGAAATGTGCATATCAGCAAAGAAACGTCAGTTTATCATAGATCCAGAGGGAAAAGCAAAGGAGAAAACAGCAGAAAAGGCAGGGAGAATGATGCTGATTATGGATATACCCTGAGGTTCAAAAGCTAAGTCTATATGCACACTGACACAGTGTTTTATGGGTGGTTTTTTCAACTATGGGCATCTTTGGCCTGTGGACACTTTGTGGAAACTCTTATTAAGTTATAATTTCATTATTCAACTAACAGTGTTTTAAAAAAAAAAAAATAGATATTTATGAAAATATTATTACATGCTTATACAATTGTAAAACAATAACAGCAGCAATTATGGTGCTGAAGTTTGTTATATTCCTGGGACATGAAAGTGCCTAAAGCTGAGGAAAGATCCTTAAGTATTAATATATTTAATGTAGTTTGATGTAAACAAAGTACTTATAATTCACACTTGAGTGTGGTTTTCACCTGAAGGACAGATAATGGTGGAGAATGCATGCATGCATATGCTAAATAAGGTGCAATCATGGAGATGCACAAATGTCATGGATAAACAGACAGTGTGAGAGAGAAGGGGAGAACATGTCAGCTGCTGTGTGTCATTTCTGGGCCACTAGTGGCAGCAAACAGAACTGCAAAAAAATCATACATTTTGGCATTTTTTAATCCAGCAAAACACAATGTCACAGTACTGAAGTGTTCTAGATGGTGGCCAGAATGCTGCTATCCAGTTGTGGCTGTCAGTTGTTGGCCCAAGAGATTTTTTTAATTATCATTGTCAGGTTAAAATGATAACTCTCTGATCTGAACTCTGAATGACAATTGTATCTGTGTAGTTATAACACTCTAGGAGCCAGATTTACTAACAGCTTGCATCAGCGCAAACTGTTAAAGGGATAGTTCACACATAAATGAAAATTAGCCCATTATTTACTCACCCTCCATGCATTCTAGGTGTATATGACTTCCTTCTTTCAGACGAATCCAGACCTGAATAAAGACCTTCTGTGGTGAATAAATGCATTTTTGTGAGAAAATTATCCGTATTTAAAATGTACAGCTCAGGATGGATGACGTACACTCTTAAAAATAAAGGTGCTTTAAAAGGTTCTTCATAGCGATGCCATAAAAAAACCATTTTTGGTTCCACAAAGAACCATTCAGTCAAAGGTTCTTTAAAGAACCATCTCTTTCTTACTTTTTATTATCTGAAGAACTTCCTTTCGTCACAAAGAACCTTTTGTGTAACAAAATGGTTGTTCAGCTGTTGAAGGTTCTTTATGGAGCCATTTAGACAAACAGGATCTTCTATGGCATTGTGAAGCACCTTTATTTTTAAGAGTGTAACACGTCGACGTTGAGACTCAGAAGTGACAAGCGCGAACGCGCAGTGGAGACAGCACCAGTCACAAATTACAAGTTCAAAACAAGGATTTGAAAAGAAAATTGTGGGAGGATTTCGGTATAAACCAAGAGGAGACTGGTTTTACTTTGCTAAAGTAAGGAAACTTTGCTTCCTTTGCTTCTGTAAACAATCGTTGGTTTATGTGAGACTCACCGGCGTATGTGCGACGACGACATATAACGTCATCCGCCTGGAGCTGCTTTCGTGTGAAGAGAAACACCTGTCTATGCCTTCCTAAGCTTGGAAGTGCCAGGATAATTTTTAGTATAACTCCAATTATATTCGTCTGGAAGAAGGAAGTCATATACACCTGGAGGGTGAGTGAATTATGGGCTAATTAATGGGAGGATAGTACTGAAATAAATCACGCAATGCAATTTACTAACGTTTGTGCTTCTGTGTTCTTCAATGTGTGCATTGTCAGTAAATCACACGCAGAATTTTTCCCTCGCATTTGCACTTTTATGGAATTGCGCTCTAATGCTAATTTGTCCTGTTTAGTGAATCTGGCCCTTAAAAAATCTATGAAAAAGAATGCACAATGTACTGTATTATTATATACTATATTATTTTTCATTTATTTATTTTTTTACAGGTGTTTTATCTGTATTTTGAATTTTAAACTTCATTGCATTGTGTTTTAGGATTAAAAAAATCTCTGTGAAATAATGGATAACGTTTCGATAATGAGCTGCCAGTACCTTTTCTGTTATTTTACAGATTTATTTCTTACAGTATAGGTTACTTACAACTATAAAAAATATTTAAAGGGAACCCCAGGTATTAAGACTTGTATGGCTTAATATAACATAAATGTTTTCTCTTACTGAAATATGTAGTTGAAAACCCATGAAAGATTTGTGTTATTTAAAAAAAATCCACATCATTTTATACTTATTTTGGACTATGGGGGGCGCCATTGTTTTGATGACGTGATATGGTTGCACTCGTTAAGCTACTGCCGGTACCCGTTGCTATTTTTACCGCAACACAACTCTGAAAATGAAATACTGATACGATGACCACCGCTACTGAAAGAGCTTACAGGTGGTGATGGATATAAGCGTAGGCTTAAACCAAATGCCGTACCATCAATTTTTCTTCACAATGAGTCTAAACACACCGGATATCGAGTGAAATCTGCGCTGAGAAACTCCTTCAGCGGTTGCGCCGTCATGATGAGCACCAGCATGTTTACATCCTGCCAGGATGGCATCCAGCATTTCTTGTCTCTGCCATTGGTAAGCTCTTTCAGTAGCTGTGGTCAACTAAAATCCTCAAAGGCATGAGGGCTTCAGCAGAGAGAACAAAGACGTGGGTCTTCAGGAAGTTTTATTCATCCACAGGCATCTTCCCATTCTTTTCTCCTCTTCTTATCGCTAGGAAATCATTGAAGACTTACATCGCTTACCTTGTTGCCCTTCGACTGAAAATTACAACCAAAAGCCACACAATGTATTTTATTTTCTGAGTTGTGATGCGGTAAAATAGCAACAGGCAGTGCCAGTAGCTCACAGAGTGCAACCATTTCACATCATCGAAATAATGGTGCCCCCCACAATGCAAAATATGTATAAAACGATCTGGATTTTTTAAATAACGTAAATCCTTCATGGGTTTTCTACTACATATTTCAGTAAGAAACATCATTTACATTGTATTAAGCCATACAAGTCTTAATAGCCAAGGTTCCCCTTTAAAAACTGTTAGATGAAGAAATTTGGGGTTTTTAAATTCCAGAAAATGATGAGGAGAAGAATGAGGAACAGGATCAGGAAACTGGCTTTTAATTCACTACTTCTCTGAATGGTGAGTTGGTGACAGTGACCCGCAGGTGACTGTTGATGCAAGTATGCAACCAAATAATCAATAGTGAAGGGAAAGGGAGGGTAAAATTTTAATAATCAGTCACTGAAGAACCCACAATATAGTACATTTTCAAAGCGTTTACTGTACAAAAAGCTCTGACTTGCTCTCATGGTGTTTTTCTACATTGTTGTCCAGATGCTGCGTGCTAGTAAAATGTGCAAGCCCGGCATTTCTCAGTCTAGTTACATCATGGGCATCCATGTGTCGGACTAAGTAACTGTCTGTCCTGCCCTCAGGCAACAACTGCTTAGATGAGTCAATATTCACTGTCAATGTATGTCGCTGTGATATCAACCCTGATATTCTGAATCACTGTTTGAAGTCGAATGGAATCAGCGACGTCAGTATTGAAGGTAACTTATGAGCAGTGCTTGAAATCTACTGTACTTGGAGAACTTTGGTCACTCAGCAGCGCAGTAATAGTATTTCTTTTGCCTTCACAACCGCAATGGGAAAATGTCACGGATAACGAATTCACTTCATATCCCTCTCGAACAAGCACTCACACACACACTCATGGCACACATTGGATGTTGTGAGTGTGTGTCTAAACTACTTTGACACACTAATATTTCTGGTAATCCAGTAGTTGATGCTTTATCAGTAAAGTCAATAGCGCACACAGAGAGATTTGCTGTTGAATGCCATCTAAAACCATTTGAATATAACAGCTGTGTTTGTGTAGTGAAAAGCATTTATATTGATCTGTTCTTAGACAGGAAAAACACTTTTCACAATTTAGAAAATCAAAACTCACAGATGACAGACTTGTTTGTGTCAACTGTAATATTGGGTGAGTAAATATTATTTATTATTTTTATTTTTTATTTTTGAGGATAACATTCCAGATTTGTTATCCATATAGTGAACTTCACTGGGGATCAACGGGTTGAAGGTCCAAATTGCAGTTTCAATGCAGCGTCAATTAGTAGTAAATCATAGATATAAATCTTTGTATTGCATGAGTTTAAGTTCAGTATATACAGTATTGGAAGATCAAGCGCATGTTGTGCATGTTAATCGCGTACATGCATTTGGTATACATGAGGACATTAAAGTAACATTGGTCACAGTGTTCCTGCTTTCTCAGGCAAATATACATGCAGTGCTTTCTGCTAAAGTCACACATGCGTAAGCAACCTCTGTCCTCTAGTGCATATGTGTGTTTATATAGTTGGCCTTGACTGAGGTGGGTCATGCCAATCTCAGGAGAAATCCATATGGCTCGTGCCCTGTGGTGGTGCCCCTCGGGTCAATGTCACACAAGTTTGTAAAAGACAAAGTAGTGAACAGAAGGACAAATGAAACTCAACTTTCAGGAAAAATAACAGCATGCTGGACCAAAATAGATTTGATTTGTGGAATTGCAATTGTTTTTTTGTTTTTTTTTTATTATATGTGACCCTGGACCACAAAACCAGTCATAAGTAGCACAGGTATATTTGTAGCAATAGCCAACAATACACTGTATGGGTCAAAATTATTGATTTTTCTTTTATGCCAAAAATAATTAGGATATTAAGTAAAGATCATGTTGAAGATATTTTGTGAATTTCCTATAATACATCAAAACTTAAAGGAGTAGTTCACTTCCTGAACAAAAATGACAAAATTAAAAAATGTACTCACCCACTTGTCATTCAAGATGTTCATGTCTTTCTTTCTTCAGTGATAAAGAAATTATGTTTTTTGAGGAAAACGTGTCATTATTCCACTCCATATAATAGACTTTTATGGTGCTCCTGAGTTTGAACTTCCAAAATGCGGTTTAAATGCAGCTTCAAAGGGCGAGAAAATTTGGAGGTTTTGGAGAGTTTTTCAACAGTTCACGCAGACCTAGACAAGATGAACGTTTGAGGTTAAAAAGTATGTAAATTGTACGTTTTTCTTTTTTAAAATAACCGATCATTTCGCTAGATAAGACCCTTTTTCCTTGGATGGGATTGTTTAGAGCCCTATGAAGCTGCATTTAAACTGCATTTTGGAAGTTCAAACTCAGGGGCACCATAGAAGTCCATTATATGGAGAGGAATCCTGAAATGTTTTCCTCAAAAAACAATTTCTTTACAACTTAAGACAGAAAGACATGAACATCTTGGATGACAAGGAGGTGAGTAAATTATCTGTCATTTCTTGTTCTGGAAGTGAACTAATCCTTTAAATTCTAATTAGTAATATGCATCGCTAAGAACTTCATTTGGTCAACTTTGGCGATTTTCTCTATATTTTGATTTTTTTGCACCCTCAGATTACAGATTTTCAAATAATTGTATCTCAGCTAAACATTGTCCTATCCTAACAAACCATATATCAATGGAAAGCGTATTTATTCATATAAAATGACCCTTATGACTGGTTTTGTGATCCAGGGTTACATATTTCATGTAGAGCTTAATTCACTGCAGCACTCAAGATTTTTTCTGCTTGTTACTGATGAAAAATATCCATATTTAAAACTTTATGAACTGTAATCTCTAGCTTCCGCTAACTGTCGCATGTGCGTTCATGAGAAAGTGGCTTACCAGCTGGAATGTCACTTTTATGAACCCGCATGCGACAGTTAGCAAAAGCTAGATATTACAGTTTATGAGGTTTTAAATATGGATATTTTTCTTACACAAACGCATCGGTTCATTTCAAAAGGCCTCTAATAACCCCCCCGGAGCTGGGTGGAGTACTTTTTATGATGGATGGATGCACTTTATTGGACTTCAAAATCTCAACAGCCATTCACTGCCTTATAAAGCTTGGAAGAGCTAGGACATTTTATATATATATATATATATATATATATATATATATATATATATCTTCGATTGTATTCATCTGAAATCAGAAAGTCATATACATCTAGGATGGCTTGAGAGTGAGTAAACCATGGGGTAATTTTCATTTTTAGGTTAACTATCCCTTTAAGTTTTTAATTTGATCAAAATAAAATTTAATTTAAGTTTTTACTCTTTTAAGTGAAGAAAGCACTTTTTATTTACTGCAAATAAAACAATTAATCACCTGTTTTTTAAATCAAGACAGTCATGGTCTTTTTTAGCGAATACTCAAAATAATGTGCTAGTAGAATATCTCAGCTTTGTGGAGAGTGAAAGCAAATTTTAGCTGGTGTATCTGATTCAAATCTCTGAGTTTTTTGTAGTAAAACAAGAAAACATTGTGTGTTATGTTACCTAAGAACGGGAAAGAAAATTAAATAAGAAATAGAGAGGCTAGAGGGGAAAATGAAACAATATACTGAAAAAGTTGCTTGTTATGGTTTGAAAGTGTATGTCAGTGAGCTTGAGAATCTGACAAGTCACGAAAGATTGGCGTGAGGGACGGGAGATGAGAGAAATGGATGGAGAGATATTAGAAGCCAAAGTAGAAGAGACACGAGTACATGCACTCAACCATGAGACTCTCGCTCTCGTTTCAGTTCATTCAGTTCATTTATGACAGTGGCAGAGAGACAGAGAGGGTTGGAAAACGTTCTCAGAAATACCATAAGCGGCAGTCAGACATTAGATCTCCAGATAAAGCTGGAATTAAACTCTTGGAAAAGAACAGGAAGCTTAGTTGTGCTTCTGTCTGCGAGCCGACCCATTTCAGATGGGACCTCGCATATAAAGACAGCCAAAGTGAGGGTGAGACATCATGTCTGGACGTTATGATGAAACACCAAATGAGTCTCTGGGAACGGTTGAGCGGTAGCTAAAATTGGGTCTATGACATCATAATCGTCTTAAATTAAAGGAACAGTTCTGTTTTGAAAAGTCACTCATTTGTTCACTCTCAGACTTCCGTGATTAGGATCTTTCTGCTGTAGCACGCAAAATGAGATGTTTTGAATAATGTGAATGCTGCTCATTCCCATACAGCTGGTTGTCAAAAAACAAACAAAAAAACACTTCTCACCTTAAAAACACCTTAAAAACACCTTAAAATCGTTTTTATGCCTTGTGCACCATATTCTAAGTCTTCTGAATCATATAGTTTTGAGGAAAAGACTGAAATTGCCTTTTGCTATTACTTTGAAACCATTTTCGCTTAGAAATACCTAGTAAATTTCACAAATGATTACTAAGAAACAGCAACAGATTGAATTAAACATTACATTTTGAAGTAGAAAGACTTCAGAAAGAATGATTTTCTTGTAGAACATACATTAATACAATGATCTGTCTCAACTTTCAAAAACCATTTCTACCGTGTAGCTATCAAATCTCATTTGCACATTTAAAAGTTAGTCACAGGTTTAAAATCACACAAGGGTGGAAACTGAAACAATTTTCACTCAGAAGTTGCTACTAAATGTTACAAATAATTAAAGTACAAAGGCTAAAATAGTATTTTTTATTTAAATTTAATTTCAATTTTAAATTGTTTTAAAAATGAAATAGTATTTTTTACAATTTGTTATATTTCTAATATTTTTTGTGCTGTCACACGTATACAATAAACGTATATTTTATTTTTTACATATGCTCATTTAAAAGCTAAACAATGACAGATTTCTTATTTTTAGGTCAACTGTTCCTTACAGATCATAGCTGACAGGAAGTGAAGTGGGAGAGAGAGAAGAAGGTGGGATCGGGAAAGGTCCTCGAACCGGGACTTGCACTCGGGACGCCCGCAAGGCTATCGGCACCAAAAAAAAAACAATCTTTTGAGTTGTAAGAGCTCTTTCAAAATGTAACAATTTAATGTGTTACTTGCCATTTCTTTGTAATTATTTGTGAAATTTAATAGATAATTCTAAATGAAAATGGTTTCTATACTATTTTTTTCAACACATACAATGTTTGCTGAAAGTGTTTCCTCTATTATAACACCCCACCATCGAAATTTCACCTAAATGACACAGCATTTAATCAAACAGGACAGAGTACCAAGAGAATCCATCATAGGTCTCTCTGTGGGGATTAAGTTTGGGTTTAAACTGCTTATTTCTATTCTGAGATGTTCCCTCAGAACCTTTCTGGGTCATGTTTACGTGTGCACCAAGACTTTGGGTTGTCAGATCGAGGGTCTGTCACAGTCATAACACAAAAACACACACACACTCTTGTGACCGCAAGTGTGCGAAAGGATTGGCGACGTCTCCACAGAGGTCACACCTCCCGCAGTGACAGTGTTGGCTGGAGAGAGCCAACGAGAGAGTGAGTCAGTGAATGAGTGTAACGGGGTTGACTTCAGGGGGGAACACAGGCACCCCTTCTGTAGTGATGCATCGAATCGCAAAGGAAACAAATGGCCGTTGTCCCTAAGTACTAGGAAAATGGATAATAAAGATATTATTTGAAGAAGAAGCTTGTTTTGTAATCATCTCAAGTTTTCAATCTTGAAAAAGGACCCTCAAATGTGATGAGGGAACCAAACATTGTTCCATATACAAATTCATTTATTGATTTTTTTTTAAGAGGATGCGGTTAGATGCTCACGGAAGAGATGCATTTTCTATGCGAGCCATGACTGGAGGCCAGTGCAGAGAGATGAGAAGTGACGTAGGCTCTCTTGGGCTCATTGAAAACAAGACGTGCTACTGCATTCTGAATCATTTGCAAAGGTCTGATTTCACATGTTGGAAGTCCAGCCAGGAGACCATTGCAATAGTTCAGCCTAGAAATTACGTGGGCCTGGATGAGGAGCTTTGTTGCATGTTCTTTTAGGAAAAGCATGATCTTTCTAATGTTGTCTAAGTGTGCTGTTTTTGCAATATGATCTTTAAAGGTCAGATATCGTCAAGAAACATCCCAAGAGTCCTGGCTGAGCTCGATGGGATTATCGTTGATAAACTTGCTGGTTGGTAAACTGGTGCTGTACTGATAGGGTTGGTGAGAAGATGAAAAGCTCCGTCTTTACCAGGTTGAGCTGCAGGTGATGCTCTTTCATCCGTGCTGAGATGTCCGCCAGGCAGCCTGAGATCAGAGCAGGTACCATTGGATCATGTGGTTGAAATGAGAGGTAGAGCTGTGTGTCATCAGCATAGCAGTGGTAGGAGAAACCATGTGCCTGTATGATGGATTCCAGTGAAATAGTATATATAAAGAAAAGGAGGGCTCCAAGAACTGATCCCTGAGGAACCCCAGTGACCAGTTGATGAAATTAGCATACCTCTCTTTTCCCAAGCAACTCTGAAGGACCTACCTTTGAGGTAAGACTCAAACCAGCAAAATGCAGTTCCAGTGATGCCTAGTGATGAGAGGGTGAACTGAAGGATTTGATGATTAACAGTGTTAAAAGCAGGAGATAAATTTAGCTGAATGAGATTATTTGGACTCTTGCCTTCCATAGTGATTCATTCACTGACAGCAAGCAGGTTTTAGTTGAATGGCCTCTTTTAAATCCAGGTTGGTTATTGTCCAGCTGGTTGTTCTGTGAAAGAAAGGAAAACACTTGGTTGAAAACAATGCATTCAAATAGAAAAGTCTTTTATGGGCTGATTTTTTTTCCTGGTGTTGGCAGTTTTTCTTCTGGTCTGGGAGTCTGTGGCTGCCAATAGAATTGCGTGTGGGAAAGTTATGAAATTTGGCACACAGATAGAGGACAGTCTCAATATTAACCATAGCAAATTTGGAGACTTCATTTCAAACTCTTTAGCACCACCAATAGGCCAAATTTGCACTCATATTTCTGCTAATAACTTTTGAACCGTAGGGTCTAAAAGCAAAATTCTTTTTTCTTCTGATTCCTTGGCTAATGCATACCAAAATTTTAAATTCTACAGGTACTTTTTTGAACTCATCCTAGGTGGTTTGTCCAATTTCCACCCACAGTGCCACCTACTGGTCAAAAGATACTTAAAAAAAGTTGTCATTTTGAGCATGGACCATTTAGAATTTTGTAGTAAAATGCTGTATTTTTCAAATACTTATCTTATAGAATCTTATAGAATCTTATAAAACCGTTTGTGGAAAATTAATGAAATTTGGCACATGTATAGAGGACAGTCTCATCATTAACCACAGCAAATTTCAAGTCTCTAACTCAGTCTCTATAGCGCCACCAACAGGTCAAATTTGCACTCATGTTTCTGCTAATAGCTTCCGATCCATAAGGTCTAGAAGCAAACTTATTTTTCCTCAGATTCTTTGGCTCATACTGAGTCAAATACATACTAAAAATTTTTCAAGATTCATACAAGATTTTTCGCAATTTAGAATTTTCCAAAAATTCTACTTCTTCAAACTTGTCCTGGGGTGCGTTTCCCGTACAACGACGTAACTCACTGATTAACCTCCATAGTACGATGCACTGATGTGGAAACAAACTAGCTAGTCACGACTGTTTCCCGAACACTGTCGCATCTCCGTCATTTGAACCACATTATTTCAACAATGTAGGGCCGTTGTTAATGATGTCACCGAGTAATGATTTATGCTATTTAACTTACTGGAGCACCTGATGACTAATTTACTGTTTTTGTTCCGTTATTTCACTTTATTTGTTTCGTTCATCGCGGGTTCCCTCTTACGTCATACTCCGGGGTTCCCGTAGGCATTTATGCGCATGCGCACTATTCAAAAACGTCGCTTGCAGAGGAAGCTTAAAAATACATAGATTAAAATGCATTTATATTTAGATCGAGTGAAAGATATAGATTGTACTGCATGTTAGCTTGCTTACTGTGCCCAAGAGCATAATTTATTGAGCCCATATGTCTTACTAACAAGGAACTATGCTTCTAACCACAGATCGAGAGCTGTAGTTTGTGAATGTTCGTTTGAACTTTGGTTTTGGGAAACACCGAATCGTTGAACTATGTTGGTGATGACAGGTAATGACAGAGAAACAGAGAAACACACCCCTGGATGGTTTGTCCAATTTTCACCAAAATTGGTTCAGATCATCTTAAGAACATTTTGGCAAAAATTTCTCAAAAGCTTTTTCATATACCAAACCGTTTTCGTAAAGCACGTTAATGAATTTAACGAGGTTTGTGCAAAACTGGACATGAGGATATGTCTTTGGAACGCTTTTATGGATTTTGACCAAACTTGGTATCTGTTAAAACAGAGGTCTTCAACCCTGCTCCTGGGGACCCACTCTCCTGGAAGGTTTATTTCCAGCTAGCTTCAGCACACCTGCCTGCAAGTTTCAAGCAGTCTTGAGGAGCTTGATTGGCCATTTGATTAGGGTTGCAGCTAAACTCTTCAGGATAGTGGGTCCCCAGGAACAGGGTTGAAGACCTCTGTGTTGTAACAAGCATGACCTAAGTGCACATGAGTAATTTTGGCATAGTGCCACCTACTGGTCAAAAAATTGACATTTCTGCTTGTAACTTCTGACCAGTTTGGCCAAAAATCATAAGAGTGATCTCCTTAGATATGGAGCGGCATACCGAATTAAACAATACCTAATTTACCTATGTCTGCCTTTTTGGACATCTACCCTTTTGAGTTTTTTTTTTATTTTTTTACCAAAATTCTATATCAACGAATGTCTTTAAGAGAGGTCCAACCCTGCTCCTGGAGAGCTACCATACTGCAAAGTTCAGCTTCAGCCCTAATCAAACACACTTGAAGCAGCTAATCAAAGGGCTCCTGAATTAGAGACAGGTGTGTTGAAGCAGGGTTAGAAGTCTCCAGGAAGGTAGCTCTCCAGGAGCACAGTTGGAGAACCCTGGTCTTCACTGAGTAATTAAAGACAGCTCTTTAGCTCTTCATTTTACCTCTGTTGTGCTTGGCCCCTTAATTGCTTAATGTATCTGTCTGACATCAGACCTTTGCAGAAGCTCAGAACAAAGTGCTTTTGGAGCTTGCTCTCATTTAATGTTTTTGTTTGTGTTGTTGATTTTGGAATTCTGAAAGTGTTTTTTTTAGTCTTTCATGTCGAATGGTCAAAAAAAGTTACCCCTTTTAAAGAACAAATTGTTTTGCTCTCATAGAATTTATGAGTGAAAGTTTCAAGATAGATACAGTTTAATCATTTGTTTTGACTGTTTTATAACTAATAAATGATTTCTGGACTTGGAGGATAGTGAGTGAGTGGGGTTAAATTAATAAGTTACCCAAAAATGAACAAATACTCTGGAAGTCAATGGGGAGCAGAAAGTGTTTAGTTAGCTGAAGTGTTTAGCTGAAGAAATTAACTAATGCAGATCTGGAACAACTTGAGGGTGAGTAAATGATGATAGACTTTTCATTTTTAGCTAAACTAAGCCTTGTAATTTACGAGAAAATATTGAAAATGGGTTCCATGAAACTGCTCAGATCAAGTGATTTGTTATAAAAGCCCTGAAATCAACTCACCATCTTGGCAAAACTGCAAAACAGAAAACACTATAGAACTGAGTTCTGGTGTGCTGCAAAAAGTGTTAAGATTCCATGAATGTATCTTCTAGTTGGGAAAATCAAATGAAGGACCTGTTATCTCTCCTCTTGCCTCTTAGAGGAGATTGCACTAATAACCGCAAATAAGAAAAAGTGTTAACTACCCATCCTGCCTCACTCTGTTCTGTTTACTCAGTTTTGGAAGAAAGAACCAGAGAGCTGAAGCACAGCAGCATTGCCTTGTTTAACATCTCCATCTGGTGTTTTTCTAGGGTAGCACACTTTTAAAAACGTCTCGCTTTTCACGCTCAGATGACATGGATGGTCAGTTTTTCTCAGCTTTTTTCTTGTAAGAGTCACTTTGATTGTACAGGTGTAGAATATACTTCTTTTTCAACTAAATATGATTATACTTTATAATGGATTGGCCATATTACGTACATTTGTATTTGCATTCAGGTTATCATGCTATTATTTTTAGATTCCTATATATATACTGAAAAACTATTTAAATCATCTTTGTCAGTGGACCTACAGTTCTGTTTTTTAACTGTTTTGTTTCAGAATTGTGAACTGTCAGTTTCAAAGACTGGATGTATACATTTTCACATGCGACGTCATGTGCCGTGTCTATGTTTAGATCGCAAAAAAAAAAAAGTGAGGAGAAGAAACACACACACACACATCTTTATGTAGACTCTTGCTGGTTCTTTAATGAGATGACTTCCATTAAAACATGAGTTTTACACAAAAGCAGCATGAAAACAAAATATAAGTGGCAATAGTCTTTCATCAAACATCTCTGAATATTACATTATTGTGCTTAATAAATAAACCAATTTAAAATAGGAATATGTTAATAAATAGCAATAACAAAGACACACATTCAACCATATAACACTGATGACAGCAGCAAACTTTCCTTTCATGAAAATAAAAATCAGCATAAAGCATATATAAAAGCACTCAGCCGGTTAAATAAACGGAAGAGACAACGTCTACCTTAAGCATAGCTTGTATAAATAATTTATACTTTACAGTTTAGTTATGATTAAAATGTTACTTGTGCCCAAGCTGCCATGACAAAGGCACAGATACATATATTTCTCTCTGAATCTGAGCGACATGTATCATGGTCCATCCGGCCACATTTAGTCATTTCTTCAGAATGCAAGTCGTATGTGCTTCTTAGCCATAAAATCACACACAAACATAAATAAATATATGTTAAGAGTAAAATTAAACATAGTCTCTTAAAGATTTGGCTTGCCAATATTAATACATATCAACAGACTACTTATTTAGGAAAAAACAGCATGAAATGATGCGAAAGGAATCATAACGAACAACCGGGGAAAAAAGTTGGATTGTCATCAACAAACAACAAATGACCTTTGCATGTGGTGGGCAGTAGAGATACAAAATAAAGATACATATTAAAACAAAAACCATAGAAACCAAGAACTCAACAGTGAAAAATATGAACCATCAGTGCTCTGGAAAGAATGACCTGGACCTTGTGCATGAAAATATCTGGGCAACTGTGAATATGGACCAGAATTTTGTTCAGTGCTCTTGAACGAGGTGTTTTGAGCCAACTTCATTTACAACAGGGCTAATGTGTGTGTATAAACAGCGTATGTGTGAATTATTGCGTGTGTAGGTGTGTGTTTGTTTGTGTGAGAGAGAGAGATTACAAAGCTGATCTAGCTATGATTATTTTGGCTGCTGATCACGTTTCCGCCTGGAGGGGCAATATGTATCGAGTCCAGGATTGGCCGCAGCACCTGACCAAATGGCCTGACAGAGAAAGAGAGAGCATGAAGTACTGTGAAAATCACACAGATCTTCTTACATAAATTTTCAGCATTGGAAATGTGACAGCTGAAAATGAGAGAACATCACAGTTATACAATCACCAGTAGGTGAATCTCGCAAAAACATGGTTCAGGTCACATTTCACTACGAAAATCAATAAATACAAATTTGCATGAAGAAAATGAAGCCTATTTTTAGGATGATTAAATGGTTAGTTCAACTGAAAATGAAAATTTGGTCATTCACATTAGTGGCTGTTGTCTATACAATGGAACCCGGTGGAACCCGGATCAATTAACGTCTTGTGCAGCAAAAAGCTGCGTGTTTGTAAGAAACAAATTCATCGAGACGTTTTTAATATCAAACCATTACTTCAGGCTAAAATACAAGTCCTCCATCTATAATATTGTTTTCTCCAGTGAAAAAAAAAATGTCTTGTCTGAATCAAGGAAGAAATACGCACAGATCAAGCATCATTTACAAGCTAAAACAGTTTTGAATAAATATGTTGGTGGATTTTAATGTGAGAGAGCAACAGGGGGTGGACTTTTTCAATGGAGGAAGCATTACTATGGATTCTGGACTAGTATTTTGGCCAGAAGTGATAGTTAAAATGCATTAATGATGGATTTGTTTCTTACAAACACACACCTTTTCTTTTCACAAGATGATAGTTGATAGACTGGAGTGGTGTGAATTACTTGTGGATTATTGTGATGGTTTTATCAGCTGTTTGGACTCTCGTTCTGACGGCACCCATTCACTGCAGTGAGCAAGTGATGTAATGCATAGATTTTTCTAAATCTGTTCCAATGAAGAAACAAACTCATCTACATCTTGGATGGTCTGAGGGTGAGTACATTTTCAGCAAAATTTCATTTTTGGGTAATTTATTTCTTTAATTGTATGGATAAAAACATTATTTTTGTTTTTGTTGTTTTTTTCTTGCATTGGCACATTCATTTCTGTATATTTAAGCACTTCCTCTTCAAATATTCATTACCACTATGCATCCAAACATTTAAATTTCTTGTTAATTTTACATTTTGACAATGAAGACACTATTTTTTTCTAAAAAGTTGCTAGCAATTTTTACAATTACAAGTGTCATTCCATGAATTCGGTGCATTTTGCTTCCCTAAGAAATAATCAAACATAATTTATTATAACACCAAATACATGTGCAGTTTAAAAACATAGCAATACTATGCATGCTTTCATTAATATTACATTTAAATTAAATTAAATATTATCGATTAAATATTATGTTAAATTATTTAAATAGCATTTATGCTAGTAAGGGTAGGGTTTTTGGCCTGTCCCTCACTATGATTTTTCTTTTTCAGCAGGACTTTTAATTTGCAAAATGAAGGCAAAATTCTATATAAAAATCACATTTGTATATTGTTCTAAATATAGTCTCATTGTTAAGCAATGTAAGTACGCATTTTTTCTATAAAATATAAATAATTTTATTGGTGTCCCCTGATTTCATGTCAGCCCTGTTACCCTTGTAAAATAATGTACATTCATGTGACATCACTTCTAGGAGGTCACATAATCTCTTAACCAGGATTCCAACGCTTAAAACAGAAGCATGTTTTTCTCACTCCTCTATAATGTTATGTTTTTGATGATTTATGTGGCTTGACTGAGGGAGGCCATCATGCAATGTCAATCCTGTTACCATTTTTACAATTTAAATTTAAACAGTTACTTCTTACATTTCATAAAATCAACATCTACAAGTAAAATTCTTTCAAAGTGTACAATATGTGCTTTTGTGAACTTGACTATTAGCTAGCAATTAGTAAATTTATTTAAAATCATCAAACCTGTTACTGTCAACCTGTTACTTTTTAGAGTAACAGGTTTTGACGTAGGTAACAGGGATGACACTGATTAGGTTTGACCCTGTTGTTTAAAAACTGAACAAACATTTTAAAGTCATTTTTGAGCTAATGCCTATATCATTCAGTGGCATGTGAGCTCTAATTAAACTGTAGTATCTAGTAATGCTTGTGTCAGTGACAGGGTTGACAAAAATACAAAAACATGAGGTAGAAAAATAGCCATAAAATAATAAATTACAAAGCCTGAGATGGCACAATACAATTTCTTGTCATTTTAAGGTGTCTTCATTTCATGAATATTTAAAAAAATATTGATTAAACATTTTATTTTTCACTTTTTCCAAGTGGAAAAGTCACAGATTTCATGGAATGACCCATAAAGAAACAGAAAAAAATATTCTCCAATAATCGTTAATGTTTCAATGTTTTATTCACAACTTCAAAACAAAAATGTACAGTTCAGATCTCAAGCTATTTATTTATCCTCTGGATGTATTTACTAAATATTATCACTATCAAGTGGAAGTAAAAATAACACTGGAAATATGTGAGCAGGTTTATGTTTAGCATACTTACGTGGAAAGCACTTCAGAGGGCAGATCTGTGATATAGGAGGGAATTTTATTGCCAGTGAGAAACTGGGCCACCTCATTAGTGAACGTGTTACAGTTGTGTTCAAACAATCTGTACTTGTCACCACTGTAGAGAGAGATAGAGACTAAAGATTTCAGAGGCCTACAAAATGCACACAAAGCACATGTTTTTACATGCCAAAAACTTCATAAAGACTTTAGACTGGAAGAAAGGAATACCTGTTTTTATTTCAAGAAACAAACAACTGTCAAAGACAAATAAATACCTATATGTTGTCTCTCCAAGTGAGGACAGATAATCCATAAAGATCTCCTCTGTCACCTCTGTGTTTCCCAGCTCCACCACTGTGTCTGGAGGTCCGAGCATCGTCCCGCCCTGTAAACACACATAGGCAGTATGGTACATACTGTCCTTGTCGCTGCCCTAGAAGAAATGTACCTCTTAGGAACAATTATGTTCCAAGGTCTTTTAATCTCAACAAGCTGTTGTCCAAAAATAAATGGGCGTAAACAATGTGCTAAGATGTGCTGTTCAAAGCTTCACATGGATGGCAATAAACATGTAAACTGAGGGCTCACAAACAGCACAATATGAAGTACACTGTGTATATTTTTGGGCTATGTTTTGAAGTGCTTGTCCTATCTTGAGTGCTAAAAGTGGGTTGCGATTTTACCGGTGGGCAACTAGAGATCCCAGCACCACCATAGAAGAACTCCTCTCCGTAGACCACTATAGATGTGTGCCTGTGTTGACATTTGATACAAGAAAAGCATAGAGTTACATAACTAACATTTGTATATTTAACTTATTTATATTATAGGCAGATATTATTTCACTTACCAAATCCCATCAAGCTGTTTTCCTGTAAGAGATAATATGTTTTAGAAATCATACAGGAATTAGATGTATTACATATGTTCCTCATAAGTTCTAAATAATTTTATTATATTTATATCATGAAAATATATTAGTACGGTTATGGTTTGAGCCACTTACATAGTTACATAATGTTCGATTTAATTAACCTTTATAATCATAATCGCCAACTCCAGAACGATTAATTACAAAAGAGAACATTATGTTCTAAAACCGTTTGTTCTTTATAATTCTAGATAACTGAGAGAACCAGATAAACAAGTCTCGATGAATATAGCTGTTACGGTTATGTGAATAAAAGATTTTGTTGATAAGTGTTTTTATCAGCTGTAACCGTACGCGAATTTATGAATCCTAGTACAGTGACGGCTTCTCTTAAATATTCATAAGCAGTCCATTCGCTATTGGATAGCGACGACGCAACGTCAGTATTACGTTATTAATAATTCAGAACTTAGTCGTAGCCATTGGAAGCTTGCCAGTCAACGTTACAATTAGGTCATTAATATTCAGTAGCGAAGATTTCTCATTGGAAGGTTACCAGGGTACGAGCACGGTGGAAGTAATATAAATAAGCTGAACCTTCTTCATGGTAGGATTGGAAATTTCGCGGCTCTCACAAATGTAAAGGTAAAGATATACTGTCTACATCACTCACCTAACATTAACGGGCTGAGCTGTCGGGCCATTCCCCTCGATAGATCATAAATGAAGAGCTGCACTCCGAACGTCGAGTCGTGCTGATCCATGTTTGTGATGCTGGTGGCTGAATGCGGCTGACTAGCCTGTCTGCGGCGGTATCCTGCAGTTACACGGCCTTCAGATTCTCAATGATCACGACAGACTGAAATCTCAGATTTGATATTTCTAAAATAGTTTAGCTATGTCAGACTTTTTGAGAATCGATGGCATCGGGAGGGTCTGAGTAAAAAATCAGCAAAGCTACTTTATAACGGTAGCAAGATAAATAGAATCTGTCCTTCCAAGTCGCCAATGAAGAAGCGCATTAATTCAGCGGCACGACAGCGCCATCTATCGAATATGCAAGGGTTTACCTCACGACGTTATAACCACAATTAATGCCCCCGACAAATAAAATTGTTTTTTCAGTATGTCAATCTTTAAATTGGTTTTAACTATATAAAATCCACATGACAACTACCATCGTTCCTTATTTTTCTGTTACTGTTCTTCATCCTTATTGTTTGTATAGGTCCAGTTTGACATATTTATAGTATTCTTAACTTATTACTGTTACTTTCTGAGATCAGCTTCCACTGTTGAAAAGATCTGAGAAGAGATGAGCCAAAGCCTCCAAATGAACTGGAGGAACAAAAACTTTTTTTTTTTTAAGAAACAAAGTTTGGTAACACTTTAAAATAAGGTGTCATTTGTTAACATTAATGTATTAACTAACAAGAACGAACAATAAAATACAAATACAGTCATTCATTCATTCATTCATTGTTTGTTCATGTTAGTTCAGTCCATGAACAACTTTTGGTTTTAATAATGCATTAGTAAATGCTGAAATTAACATTAACTAAGATTAACAAATGCTGTAGAAGTATTATTCATTCTTAGTTCATGTTAACTAATGAAAGTTTCTATAGTGATCTTATTTATTATTGTTTTGAATTTAAGAAACTATATATCTCTAAAAAGAACTTCTAACAAAATAACCTTTTTAAAAAATGCACTAAAAATATTACACTTTTTTCTTGGTTGTCCAAACGGTAGGGAACGTTCCATTTTATCATTTTGCAAACATGAGAACATTATTTTTGAATGTTCTCTACACATTCATTCAAAAAATGTAGACGGACATCTAAAATGTTTCAGAAAAACGTTCAATGGACGATGTTCCATGTTTTTTTAAAAAAAAATATATATATATATTAAATAACAGATAACTTTGAACAAACGTTCTATTAACGTTACTGAAACAACGTTTGTCTGTAAGTTCTGTAAGCGGAACCTTCTCAAAACGTTCTGAGAACGTTCCCTGTTAGCTATGTTTCTGTCTATCTGTCTGAAGGAGATGCATTCTATTGTGTATCTTTAAATGTAAAAGCTTCAACAATCCGAAAATAAGACTAAGAAAATAAGATTTTCAAGTAAAATCCTTTGTGGGAAACAAACGGTACATTTTTTATATATATATTTAATCATTATTTGTGGCATTACGCACATTCTGGAACATTCTAAACGCTTAACGTGAAAAGCGTGGCTTAGAGTGTGATAGAAGAATAATATAGCCTATCGGACGACTTTTTTCTCGATAATTCACACTATGGCAATAAGGTGAACCCCGAAGATGAACGCAAAACAGAAAGGCAACGTTAAGCGTTTTCCGCCATAAAAATAAAACCATTATAATGAAAAAGCGTATCGTTTGTTGAGACAGTTATACTGAAGGACCGACAGTGTGTTTATATTCTGGGTACATCTATTTGACTGGATAAATCTGTACCTATGCCATGAATACTGAATTAGGGTCTTCGACATCACAAACTTTTCTCACGCGTTTTCTTAATGCTTTTTGATTGGAAACGCTTAACTTTAGACATTGCATTATATTTATCTTCTTGTCTGCATACGCATTGTCTGAGTTCAGTCATCCTTTCACTGTCTGTGTATTAATTACACCTTCTCACATTATCTGCGTTGATTGTGGGTGAAAACCAGCTGAATTCTGTCGATATGCTTTAAATGTGGTAAAAACATCGAATCCACAAAAACACTGATCACAGCAGCATGCGAGGGTGGGAGGTGTGTAGAGCCGTAAATGAGACACGCTGGAATTCTGTGGAACTTTCTGCGGAATTCTGTTGGCGCAGATTCCGGGAAGGAATAATTATCAATGTTATTGGGCGCATTTCTCGGAAAACATTATTCAACTACTTTCATTATGTTCTAGTTGTCCGTGCATGTATATGTGTAGATCAGGTTACTATATACAGGGCTTTACATCAGCCTCTTCAATGACCTGATATTCTCGTGTATCTTAAAAGTGACTCATCGCACTAATACGTCTTTATCGCTCAAGGAGAGACCACCTTTTCCCGTCTTTCATTTCCATTTCTTGGGAAAAACAGTCGCGCTCCTTCCTCAGCGCGCGCGAACTCTCGTGGCGACTCGTGCTCGGTGCAGCACTGAAGGAACGAACGGAGTTTGGCAAGCTATTTTAACATTCGTTCTTTAAACTCTAGTATCTATGTTATTTTTTGAATGTATGGTGAAGTCCCAGCTAACAGAAATACGTAACTGTTATGTAACTGCAACGTAATCTGGTGACCAAAGTTTCGTTGTGGCAACCGGAAAAGTGAAAGACCCCTAAATGTCTCCTCAATGTAACTTTGTGACGCTGTCAGTTAGTAACTGCGACGTTGTGGCAACGTCGTGGATCAGTAGTTGTGTGCTGGTAATCAGTTGGTAATTGTGTATAATTATCTATTTTCTATGGGCAGACAGTAGTTTAACCTAATTTATGTCCTCATTTGCCCAAACTAATGTAAAGGCTGTTCCAACAGCTGTGAATGATGAGTACAGACTCAAAATGAATTCAGTCGATTTATTTTGAAAAGCACACAAATATGAACAGTAAAATACACTCAAATTATTAATAAAAACATAGGATATACAGCGAAATATGAAATAAAGCATTGAAGACGTTCCCTGCTCAGCATCATTATAAACATACATGCTAAGCTAGCATAACATTTGCTAGCTGACATTTAGGATAATTAAGGAAAGATACCATAATCACAGAGGTATAAATATTAACAAACATACTTAAAAGTAGACTGTGGGTAATATTACTTAACCAGTCTGATGCAGTTGTCGAACTTTTTCGGTATAACTGATGAGAAATGGAGAGAAATGTTGGACGAGTCACCTCCTCTCCAGCAGCTGATGTCTGCGCGGTTGCCATGGTAACTCCCGCCACCAGTACTGTTCACAACAATAATACGAAAAACGTACGATTTTAGTGTCTTTCCAGAGTTCAAGTTCTTTATATTATACATTTACAAATCTATTTATTCGTTATAAATTGTAAGACTCGCCTTAGAAAAACAAAAACGTCTGTCAGACGCAGCTGAAGTTAGCTAAAAAGAAGTGCCTCAGACAAACGCGCTGTCCTGATTCAGTATCTGCGGCAGAAGAGATGATGTAGCCTGGTCTGTGTCATTATTTCAACGTTTTCTTCATAACTAGTTACAAAATAAAAAGTTTCACGACTCAGAAAATATTTTCCTTTCTTGTAAACATCCTGTGCGCGCAGAGTGTCAGTTGTGTAGGCGCACGCGCTGTATGTCACGTGACTCACGTCATTATATATATTACGCTTTTTTAATCACTTCATTAAACATTTAAATAACAAACAGGCATTGTCATCTTTGTATTGTTAAACACATTAACAATAAATCCAAGCAGCATATATAATAAACAAAATAATACTAATTTAAATAAATAAAAACAAACATTAAAATAATAATAAAAGCTAATTATAACACACATTTAAATTCGTTTTAAAGCACTCTTCGTTTTTAAATGTTTTATGGATTGAAACAAAATTCTAAAATCATTTTTAAATGGCATAAAACAAGGAGAAACTTTAACAAATCTACATTTGTGTATATAAAACAACATCAACATATTATTGCACAAAAATTCAATCTCTTTGTTTTGCACTATATATTAAGCAATCGTCCATCGTCCATATTCTGACTTGGTGAAAAGAACATTTTATCTCAAAAGAACTTTCAATCTTGTGTCTGATGTTTAATTACATATAGCAAATTCTGGTAATCAGAACATATGAAGAACGTTTAAATAATGGTCATGAAATTACGTGCATGGGACGTTGCAGTTATGTTTATCAGTAAGTCATGAAGTTACCAATATATTACTAATAGAGTACGTATCTAGGACATCCTAGGTTAAATTACGACATTAGGAGGACGTACTGACAACGTTGTCAGTTGGTAATTTCATGGTAATGAAATTACGGGCATGCGAAGTTGCAGTTACGTTGCCAGTAAGTCATGAAGTTACCAATATATTACCAATATAGTACTGGAACGTCCTTGATAATATGATGACGTTAGGAAGACGTACTGACAACGTTATGAGTTGGTCATTTGATGGTAATAAAATTATGGGCATGCAACGTCATAATTGCGTTGCCAATTCGTAAGTCAAAAAATTACCAATACATTACGTAACTCTTACGTCGTGTGTTAGCAGGGGTAATATCTAATATAAGTCATTCTAATAAGTCGTGTCTGTCAAAAGGTATAAATGTACTAGCTTACTCATTGCCTTGCTAGATACATCTTTAACAAAAACAATAGCTAACAGTTTAAATAAACGCGCACCCCTACCCCTGATGTAACTACCTCAGCGCTGCAGATTTGGTGCATTTCTTTCATGAAAATACAGGTTTGTGTATGTTTTATTTTATCTATAAAATTGTTACTGTGCTATAAATCATTTATTTATGCAAAGCAACATACAGGGACACAATTCGTCTTTTCGCGATTATATGGGTGACGATGCAGCTTAAGTAGAACATCACTGAACTGCGGTTGTCAGGCTACATATCAGTAAAAATGAATTTTCCTATCCTGTCTGCCATTTTACTGTGCTTGGAATATGTGCTCTTCAGTTGCACGCACAAATACAGTGGCGAGTGCTGTAGCTTGCATCATTACACATTAAAGTGAAAATTAAATTACGAGCATGCGTGCCAGATCCACATCACATTCAGCAGCGGCAGCTCCTAAAGTAATAGCAGCCAAATAACCTCATAACCCAGCTGCTGTTATGTCTGTTAATCAAAGAACAAAAGAAAAAAGTTTAAATCAATAACATTTGTAGCTTTAATGATTCATCGATATGCAATTTAGAATTTAGCGTTTGATAACTTAATACAATTTCTGTATATTTTCTACTTGCTAAAGGGCACAGGCAAATAACAGGTTTATTAAGTTCACTTTTAAGTTCACTTAGAAGTTGTTATTTTTAAGTCTAATAAATGTTAAAATTCATAGCTTTACTGTAATGTTAAATGGCTATAGTCAATGATTAAATATCAGGAAAAAAAGAATAATTTCCTAGAGACATCAGTAGTATTGGTATCAGTAATACTCAATTTCAGTCATAAAAAATGGCATCAAACAAATATTAAAAATATACTGTCTTTATTTTGTTTCTACATTAAATTGAAGCTTGATTGTGAAATTATTGCAATATAAAAGTAAAAACTTTAATGTTAGGTGGGATTAATTGCAATTAATCTTAATTAATTTTAGAAAAAAAGTGTGATTAATTAGTTACATTTTTCAATCGATTGACAGCACTAATTTATTTATTTATTTTCCCCCAAATATTTGCGTTACCGTAAGCTGTTGGGTCTACTTTATTTGTCAGCAAATTTGGTAGCAAATGTAGTTACTCAAATGTATTTAATATTTTTCTTTACATTTACTCAGTTCCTAAGGTATATTCAATTGATTTCTCTGCTTTAGAATTTACTCATTATTTAGTAAGTGTAAAAATGTTTCACTAAAAAAAATAAAAAATAATTAAAATATAAAATTGTTTTAATCTTTTTAAAAGTTTTTAATTGAACTATAAAGTCATAAGTCTACCCTTTACATCTGACAAGTAAAAAAATAATAAATAAAACTAGTGATATGAGAACTACCTAGGCAGCACGATAAATCGAAATGAAATTGCAACTGATTAATCAAAAGCTGCGATTGTCAAGCGTATCTTTCAGTGAAGCACAGTTCTGTGATCAGCAGTAAGTCTCCATTCGAAGGCCAGAGGGCGCTCTTGCGTGGAAACTAAAAATACACCCTAGGAAGACACCCAGGAAATCACGATCCCTGCAGCTGAATAAATAGATTCAACTGCTTTCATTGATTCAACATGACTAATAGACATGACTACAACAATGTATGGTGTATCTGAGTTCTTCTTATTATAATTTTCCTTATAATACAGTATATAATAATACAATGCCTTTTTCACTGCTTAGAATACTATGAATGCTATGTGTGCCTTATTCTGTGTAAAAAGCCACACCAGAAGGATTTATTTCAAACACTCGACTGACGTCATGAAGTGAGTTTAGAATAAAACATGTTATTAAATGTGGTATTTTCACGTTTCTTTATGGAATGGAGCAAAAATGGAGCTTTGTGCTCTTATAACCTACCTCTCTCATTTGGCAAAAATCAAATATTACATCATATTTCCATAGTTACGATGTATCCAAATACTAAGATATTATTTATTATGTAAATTATAGACTTTCTACTTCAGTCACATTCTAAGGGTCACAAAGTGAGGCGGGTGTGCTGATGTTTGGTTCACTGTGTTTTTTTTTAAATAAAGTAACAACTGCATTGTCAGGTTAGCAATGCTAGAAGCCTGGAACTGATATGTTTTGTGTTTGTGTGCGCCAGCGCGATTACTTCAACTTTCCTCATACCAGCAAAATCAACTTAAACAAGAAACAAACAGAATGTCGCTTTCTGCCATTTGAGTTTCCTTTCTGTCACAAAACTGAACTGAAACTCAGCAAATATAAGCTACGTTAAGTGTCGCACTGTTTTTTTTTTTGTTTTTTTTTTTTTGTTTTTTCCCTTGTCTATCAGTTAATTAAATATTCATTTGATATATAATATTTTGTATTTTCACATGTAGGTGGAAAAAATTATAATTTGTACTACTGTCTGTTTAAAATAAATGAAAAGAAACCTAGCATAGTAGATTTGTTTTTTCTTTCTGTTGTACCGAATCGTATCGAACCGTGACCCTCGAACCGAGGTACGTACCGAACCGTGACATCTGTGTACCGTTACACCCCTACTAAATAGTAATACAAAAACAGTAAAATATAACAATCGGTAAAAAATAAATGTTTACACGGCTTGCCATAGACGGAGAAGTGGGTGGGCGCGAGCGTGTAGAGCGTGCACGCGCCAAGCCAAGCCAGTGCGTACATGTGTCGCAGATTTTAAAACTCAGAAAGAGGTGGAACAGCGGCGGCGCTAAGGGTGCACCAAGACTAGCGGTGGGTTTACATGCTAGAAACCACTCCGAGAGTCAACGCAGAACAGTTAAGCGACATTTCATCACCCGAAGAGGACGAACGGGAGAGACAAGAAACTATATTTGCTGCACTGGATGATCTCATGAACATGGAGCTGTCATCAATAGGAGAGCAAGTGTTTGCCGTGGAGTCAATAACGAAAAAGCGAGTAAGAAAGGTAAGGACGTTGCTGGTGCGTTGAAAAACGCACTTCGGTCAGTTGCTTGAGTGCAGTGTATTCTGCACGCCGTGTTTACTTTCTGTTTTGAAATGAAGAATACCCCCCCAAAGTCCGTTTTCTTCTGTTGTCAGTTCAGGAATGACTCATGAGTGAATAACACCTAAGCTTGCGTAACATTTCGGAACTTTTTCTTTCCAAGACTTCTTCTCGTGTGCAGACCACTGCGGTGACTGGTATGTTATTCTCTAAAGTTTGTGCATTTTTGTAAGGTCTCTTGCTTGAATTGCGAGCGCTAGAGACAGAGGGGGGTGTGTGAGAACAGCGCGCGTGTCATCAGCATCGCCATCGATGCGCGTTTAGCTCGGAAAATCGCCGCGTTTAGTGGCTACGCAGTTTATTTGTGCGAGCGCAGGGTCAAGGATGATGCGCGTAACATCCGCGCAGTTGTCAAAATAATCGGAGCAGTTAAGACCAACGGCAGAATAAACAAGATTAAAGATGTTTAAATAGCGATAAATAAATTAGGTCATGTTTATTATTAGAGCACGCATGAGTAAGTATCTCTTTGGTAGATGTTTATGTTATTTATTCATTATTTTGTGTGCGGTATACTGCCAGATGTTGTAATGTACAGTAATAGCTAGTGATGATGATGATGACTAACGCTGCATGTGCACGCGGGTTTCGTTTCGTACGCTCGAGCATGAGGGGAGGAAAGACCTTCGCATCTCCACACGTTGCACAAAATGAGTTGTTTACGTGTTTCCATGGCCCCACCTATTTCCATCCCATGAACGTTCCTGAAACTCGCTGTTTTTTTTTCTAAATAGAACTCACGAGCTCACCCCGCTATGACATCGCGCGCCGTGACATTGGTGAGCGCAGCGCCGTTTTCATCCTGCATAATCTTTGATGTCAAAATACTACTGAGTGTTGACATCTTAAAGAGACAGGCGTGCTTTTTCAAAATCTGTGGGATGTTTGTGTCTTGGGTTTGTTGCGAACAGAATGGTGGTGACGTATGTCTCCCTCTCAACTTTAAAAGTGAAAGTGACCCCTTTTCTTTCTCTTTCTCATTTCAGGGAAATGTGGAGTATCTGCTGAAATGGCAAGGATGGCCGCCTAAGTAAGTTCTTGTATAAGATTGGAAAACCATATATTAGTCATTTTGTCAGAGACAAAATACAACCTACAACTAGGTTGTATGTGGGTGAATCTCATGAAAACCTGTCAAGGTCACTTTTCTCCAACCCCCCAAAAAAGATTAGAATTAACATGAGAAAATTAGATATTGGATTAAAACACAGCATTATATTCTTAATTTATTCTCTAATGTCACATATTTGATGCCCTGATCATATTTCACACTAAAATCACTTTTTTTTTAAGTGTATTTCACACTTTTTTTAAGTGTAAGGCAGAACATTAAATACTGTCATTAAGTGTATATACTTTATAATATCATTATTGTTTCACACTATTACAGTAATGAGATCAAGATTCTTTCCTAATTACAGTAATAAGAAATGAGATTTAAAGGGATAGTTCATCCAAAAATAAAAATTCTGCCATGAATTACTTAACCTCATGTCATTTCAAAGCCAGAAGTTGCTCATCTTCGGAACACAAATGAAGATATTTTTCATGAAATCCAAGAGCTTTCTGACCCTGCATAGACAGTAACGCAACTACCATGTTAAAGGCCCAGAAAGATAGTAAGTACATCATTAAAATAGTCCATGTGACATCAGTCATTCAACTGTAATCTTATGAAGCTAGGAGAATTTTTTTTGTGCGCAAAGAAGATAAAAATAATGACTTTCAAAAATTTTTTCTCTTCCATGTCGCCGCCGCACATTCACAACAGTAGCACGACACATGCACATGCATAAATTAATTATATTAATTAATTAATTAATTATATTAATTAATTTACAAATTATTATATTAATTATATACATTTAATAAATGTATATATTATTATATAAATTATATTAATTAATTTAAAAATTATTATATATTAATTTATACATTTAATAAATGTATACATTATTATATAAATTATATTAATTAATTTAAAAATTATTATATATTAATTTATACATTTAATAAATGTATACATTATTATATAAATTAATAAATTATTATATAAAATTATAAATTATATTAATTATTATATTAGTTTAAACAATTATTATCAAACAATTATATTTATTAAGTAACCTAGAAATATATTAGCGTAGGCCAGTAGTTTCCAACCACGTTCTTGGAGGCCCCCCAACAGTGCACATTTTGCATCTCTCCTTTTTCTGACACATCTTTTTCAGTTCTTGGAATCTCTACTAATGAGCTGATGATCTGAAATAGGTGTGTTTGATTAAGGAGACATGGAAAACATGCAGTGTTGTGTGGTTGGGAACCACTGTTGTAGGCTATATCGTTAGATTTTTATAATTATCTTTTTGTAGATCCACCGGTTCTCATTTTTGCATTTTTGCATAAAAATAGGGGTCGATTTTGGCTTTGGTCTAAACAGAAAGAGTAGAAGGGCTTATTGAAAAAATGCTAAATCATTCTTTGTCAGCAGGTGGCGCTTTTAGAAAGGCAGAAATATAGCCTTATTTCTTTTGATTTTAGGGTGAAATAAACTCTTTTAGCCATGTGCTGCTCCAGTGATTTGTTTGTGACTGTCTGTCAGGTACAGCACTTGGGAACCAGAGGACAACATATTGGACCCTCGTCTTGTCCTCGCCTACGAAGAAAAGTAAGTCGCACTCTGGGAACCTTCGGTTACTGATGGGGAGATGAATAGGCTGGAGGCAACTGGATGTTCTTTCCTTTGCATCTGCCCATTCCTTTGCATCTGTCTCTCTTTCCAACAGAGAGGAGAAGGAAAGAGCTCTGGCTTATAAGAGGAAAGGCCTGAGACCCCGTCAAATTATTCTGCGGGTATGAGTCATCTCTTAACTATTGTAATGTCCAGTATGAATTTGAAGTGATTATGACTATTTTTTCTTACTGTAATGCACAAACTTTGTGATGTTTTTCTTAAGGCAGTATTTGAAGCCTTATCCAACTGTTGTGTCCTGTGTTTGCAGCTTCTGTAAAAATAAGTACCACTGCCAAAGATTTATATCGATTCACATATCATATATCCAACAATCTGATACACGTAATAAAACAGATTTGATGTACTAAAATGTCCTAGGAGCTGAACTAAGCTTCCACAGGGTACTGTGCTTGACTTTGCCTTTCTGACATTGTTCAAAACAGTTCTCTGTAAGTGCATCAGTGGAGCCATCTAGAATGCAGGTTGCGAAGACACTTTAGTATTTTAGAAAAAGCAATCTAACCTAGCCAGTATTTGCAACATCTGATAAACACTGCATAATCTTAACTTTCCGACAGAACATCTACCCAATGGACCTACGAAGTAAACACAAGGTTGCAGATAAACCCACCCCGAGAATCCGCCTGTCGCTCGCCCGCTCCATGGGGACGGAAATAGACCAGAATGGGCGTCGCTGCCGTCGCATGGAGAAACGCAAAAACAGGCAGTGCAGGTCCAAGCTCATGAATGACATCAAACCATCCCAGCAACCAAGAAGACATTCACTTTCTCCAAAAGAGTGGGATGGAGACGAGGAGGATGAGGAGAAGAAAAAGGTGAAGAAGATGAGAAAAGACGATGAAAACGCAACAGAAGTGCACCAGGACATTCCAAGTGGTAGGTGTTGTGTGGCATCAATACGACAACTGTTGCTAAGATACTCTGCAATGAACATATTCGGGGGTCATGAAGACCATTCTGAAAAATCTTGCCAGATATTTCTGAATCACAGTGACAACTGGCTAACACGTGCCTAATGTGATTGAGAAATACTCTGCTGTGAAAATTCACTCAAAAATTGCAATTGTAGTATGTCATTTCAAAGATTTTACTTGCTATTTTTTTTTTGAAAGTGAAAGTAAATGACTACCAAACTTAAAACTGGACCATAACACATCATAAAACATTTGTAGGGCCCTATGACGGAATCATAAAGAACTTTGACGGAATCATAGAATCCACCTTACTTTATAACACGGAATGTCACAGAATTTCCCAAATTTTGGAGTAAATTAAAAGTAGGTCAGTACACTTAAAGCAGAACATGATATTAGG
This sequence comes from Cirrhinus mrigala, assembly GCA_036247105.1. Classification (NCBI taxonomy): domain Eukaryota; kingdom Metazoa; phylum Chordata; class Actinopteri; order Cypriniformes; family Cyprinidae; genus Cirrhinus; species Cirrhinus mrigala. The sequence continues at coordinate 30,117,583 of CM070009.1, forward strand.
GCCCTATGAAATCCGTTTTGTTTTTTTCCAAATTCTATTTTTTCTGTTTTAATTTTTCTGGACTCCTTTTTAATGGTTTAATTAAATTGTATTAATTAAAAAGCATGCCTAAATAATTTAATGAAAGTTAAACAATTTAACATCAGTTTATTAAAAGTTTAACAAAAATGTACATGTTTAGGGCCCTTTAAAAATGTTTTATTGTTACCAAATTCTGTGTTCTAGCATGTCTAATTATTTGAATGCATAAAAACAATTTTCATTTATTCTTGCCTTGTGAAATGTTTATTTTTCTCAGAAATTCTGTGTTGTGTTTTTGCATTTTTCTGGTTATCAAATGAAGGCATTAAGCATTAATTTCTTTTATCTTTTAATTAATAAAAAGTAAACAAATTGTAATTTTTGGCAAATAAAGGGGATTTACTATTACAATTAAAACATTGAAGAAATATATGATTATTCCTTAATAGGTTTTATTAATTTCAGTAGTAGTAGTACATACATACCACTGAACAATAGCATTTCTTCACGTTAAACCGGAATTTTATTTTGACGGGTTTCCATGAACGCCTTTAAATTTCTGTGTGGATAAAATGATAGTTTTGCTCATATGAAATGGTAAAATGCTCATGAAGTGATTCTCAGAGCAGTTCTGGAGATGTTGTTCATGTATTTATGTCCTCATTTAGTGAGGCAGTTGTAAATAAAACTGCACGTCTATGCCAATCATTAACACAGAAACACACAGAATTTATTTAAACAGCCATTTTGCGGCTTAATATTTACAAATATTAGTCCATATCGCAATTTGATTTAAGTGTAATGACCTACTTTTCATGAATTCATCCAAACTTTGACAAATTCCATGACATTCTGCGTTAAACTGTAAATTCTGTTTTTATGACTGGATTCTGCCATTCCGTCCACGTTTTCTGCATCACGGTAATCATAGGGCCCTATGATATACACCAATGTCTGTGAATATTAAGCCACAAAATATTCTTTCAATACGAACCTGCATGTTCTGTGTATCTCTGTGTGAATGAAGGGCGCAGACGTGTGGTTTCGTTTACTAAACACATACTGAAGCGTGCATGCCGCCCGCATTGTTTTCAGCCTCTGCCGCCACAATATATGAGTACATTATCACATGAACATAATCTCTAGAACTGCTAGAGATTATGCGCATTTTACCATTTCTTGTAAGAAAAAACAAAAAACCATCATATCATATACAAACAACCTGTCAAAATAAAAGTTTGGTGTAGCTTAAAGAAACTGTGACAGAAATATATTACTTGATGCAATGATAGTACTACTAAGGAATATTTACAAAAAAAATGTAAAGACAACACAGTATTTCTAAAAAGAAAAAAAAAAAAAATGATAAATTGTTTATAAGATCAATGAATTAGACTTGCTTTTGAATAAAAAAAATTAATGAAACCATTAAAATGGAAAACACAGAATTAGCTAAAAATAAAACTCAAAATACTTTTAAAATAATAGTATAATAGTACTAGTAAAATAATACTATTAAAAATACTAAAAAAAAAAAACCTATTTTTTATTAAACTTATAAATTAAATAAATTGCTTTTACTTTGTATAAGTTTCATTGTTTCAATTAATTCTGTTTTTAAAAGAAAAAACTGAATCCATTAAAATTAAAATAAAAAAAAGAATTTGAAAAAAAAAATTAAATAAAACAGAATTTAGGAAAAAATGAAACAGATTTCATAGGGCCCTACATTTGCCATACATTTCAAGTCTTCTGAAGCCATTTCACCTTTTGTGTGTGCCACAACTTAAATAGTCTCTATTTAACCCTCCATCATAGCACTCAAATCTTGTTCAAATAAATTTAAACTTGCCATTTTAAAGACATGAAGTAATGTAAGGTTTGATGACAGTGACATTAAACATTAGTTCTTACATCTTGCGATCAGTTGTCACTGATGTAAAACCAAACATGACATCTTGAAGCAGCAACCAAATGTGAGATTTCCAGAGCTGTGTTTTCCAAAATCATCATAAGCCTAAGTAGATAGTAGAGACCCTTGGTGCCATTGGTTTCTACGATCTACTTAGGCCTACGATTCTTTTGGGAAACACTGCCCAGGTTGGTTAGCTCCTCATTTTATTAAATAAATTTCACAAAGTAGTCCATACGACTTCCAGTTCTTTCGAAGTTATACAGTAGGAACAAAGTGGTATTTATATTGTTATTCGAGAAAAGTCTGCCCCTCTGCTGTTACTTTCGAATCTCTTTCGCATTCAGGTACATTCAGACTTGCTGTTAAAGGTGTGTCACGTCAGGTTTTAAAGAGATAGTTCACCCAAAAATGAAAATGCTGTCATTAATTATTCACCCTCATGTCTTTTCTGACCCTGCATACACAGCAACACAACTGACACGTTCAAGGCCCAGAAAGGTAGTAAGGACATTGTTAAAATAGTCCATGTGACATCATTTATGAAGCTACGAGAATACTTTATGTGTGCGAAGAAAACAAAAATAACGACTTTATTCAACAATTTCTACTTTTCCATGTCAGCCTTTGACGCACGTTCAAAAGAGTACCACCACACGTGTCTCGTGATACTCTCGTGAACACACATTGAAGTATGACATAAAAGAGAAGAAATTGCTGTGCAGGGTCAGAAAGCTCTTGGATTTCATTAAAAATATCTTAATTTGTGTTCAGAAAATGAACGAAGGTCTTACATGTTTGGAACAACATGAGGGTGAGTAATTATTGACAGAATTTGCATTTTTGGGTGAACTATCCCTTTCAGTCAGAGAAGATCATTAAAACCAAAACTTTACTGATATATCTTAAAGGAGCTTCTATGTGTTTGGAATGACTTTAGGGTCACTAAATAACTTTCAGTTTGACTTTAACAGTTCTCTTGAAAGTTCTTTACGTCTTTCTTTCGTTTTCCATCAGGTCAAGAGATGTCGGATGAGTACAACTCTTCGGCAGAACACGAAGCTGTAATCACTATCAAGGAAACTGAGAACTGCTCTTCCATTTTCGACCATGCTGAGAAGCCAATCGAGGATACGGGTCCAGTTTTAGGAGCAACAGAAAACAGTACAATCACCAACACACAAGAGAACGAGCCAGTCACAAACACTGCAGGGGGTGAGGACTCCGTACGGGTATCGCATGACACAATAAACACTGACCAATCACTACACGACCGCACCAAGTCAGGAGCCGAGCAAGGTGTGTTTGACAAAGTACAGAACAGACCTTCGGTTATCGAGGTACATTCGAGCATTAAATGCAGACAGGAAGAGGTAAGAGAAAGAGGTGAGGTAGACAGTTCAGAGGCCAAAGAAAAGGAAGAGATGGATGCTGATGTGACAGCAGAATGCACAACAACACTACAAGTCCCAGTTGACCAATCACAGGCTCCTTCCACCACTGCAGTGCATCCTGGGAAAGTCATTGTGACTCAGGTGACGATCAATTCCTTGACCGTCACCTTCAAAGAGGCCGTAAGTGCAGAAGGCTTTTTTAGTGGCTATGGGCTTGAGGTGTAAGTTGACAAAGGAACCCAAGAGCATACAATAGATTCATGTACATTTAGTGAGGACCAAGTGAATAATACAGTTTGCAGTAGTGAAGCAGATATTGTCTAAACAAGGTAAAGATATCAACAAGGCATTTGTTTTCCTCTTAAGTTTGTCCTTGTGTCATTGTGGTAAAATAACCGTTGAAGGACGACATTTCTGATTATACTCAGTGATGCTGTATGCGAAGACTTAAAGCATGTAAAGCGAATCTCTGTATGTGTACCACTACTTTTCCATCACTGACAATTACTTGGCAAAGTCATTGACATAACAATGAGAAGAAACTGTTTTTCAGTTCCGACTCGAAGACAAAACTACTGTTACGTCGCCTCTTTTGTCCTGTAAGCAACCAGGTGGGAAAAGGAAAGGCCACCTGGCTTTGTTTCCATATCTGTGCCTGAGCTGTCCTCGCTCTGTACGGAGGCCTTTGTGCATTTTTAAAGAGACAGTATTGGTTTACATTCACAACTGCTACAGTGGACGCTTTCCTAGGGGTAGATCCTGTTCATCTGAACACATGTGCTTTAGGTGTGCTTTTAGCATGGCAGAAATCAAAGCCCAGCCTAAATGACATGTTTTGGTCGTGGTGATAGTTGAACATGGCTTGTCAGCTCTGTTGTTGCTCTCACATGTGACAACTACACTTGTTTTGCTTGTATTTACAGCAAATAAATGGCAAAATAAAGTTGTGGGTGATTTTAATTCACTGTGGAGTGACACTTTTTTTTTTTGTGTGTAAGTCAATTGTGACTTTATAAGCTACAGTTGAAGTCAGAAGTTTACATACACCATGCAGAATCTGCAAAATGTAAATTATTTTACCAAAATAAGAGGGATCATACAAAACACGTTATTTTTTACTTAGTACTGACCTGAGTAAGATATTTCACATAAAAGATGTTTACATAGGGTCTACAAGAGAAAATAATAGTTGAATTTATAAATATGACTCCATTCAAAAGTTTACATACACTTGATTCTTAACACTGTGTTGATACCTGAATGATCCACAGCTGTTTTTTGATAGTTGTTCATGAGTCCTTTGTTTGTCCTTAACAGTTAAACTGCCCACTGTTCTTTAGAAAAATCCTTCAGGTCCCACAAATTCTTTTTCAGCATTTTTGTGTATTTGAACCCTTTCCAACAATGACTGCATTATTCTGAGATCCATCTTTTCACACTGAGGACAACTGAGGGACTCATATGCAACTATTACAGAAAGTTCAAACGCTCACTGATGCTTTAGAAGGAAAAATTATGCATTAAGAGCCAGGACACTTTTGAGAAGAATGATGTGTACATTTTTCTTATTTTACCTAAAAATCATATTTTTTCATTCAGTACTTCCCTTCAGAAGCAACAGCAGATACTTTTCCAGAGGACAAAATTAGTTAAATTTACCCTGATCTTCAAATTCCAAAAGTTTTCACCCCCCAGATCTTAATGCATTATTTTCCTTCTGGAGCATCAGTGAGCGTTTGAACCTTTTTGTCATAGTTGCACATGAGTCCCTCAGTTGTTCTCAGTGTGTAAAGATAGACCTCAGAATCATAGTCATTGTTGGAAAGGGTTCAAAAATACACAAAATGCTGAAAAGCCAAAGAATTTGTGGGACCTGAAGGATTTTTCTGGAGAATGTTAATGTGTGGCAGTTTAACTGTTCAGGACAAACAAGGGACTCATAAACAGCTATCCTAAACACAGCTGAGGATCATTCAGGTAACAACACATTATTAGGAATCAAGTGTATGTAAACTTTTGAACGGGGTCATTTATATAAACTCAACTATTATTTCCTGTTGTGGACTATATATTAACATCTTCTACGTGGAATATCTTATTCAGGTCAGTACTAAATAAAAAGAAAGTATAACATGCAGTTTGTATGTTCCCTCTTATTTTGGTAAAATAACATTTTGAAGATTCTGTAAGGTAAGGTGTATGTAAACTTTTGACTTGTAGTTACAATTAAATAATCACACATTATGAGATATTAAGTAAGATGTTTATTTTGTTAAGGAAAAAATGCCTGGAAAGTATTTAATAACGCAAAAACGTGCAGACCAAATGTTCTGACCAAAAAGGGTAGTAAAACCACAAACTGACCCTTCGCAGGTGGTTTGATGGACAAGCGATCTGACCAGTCATAATCTGAATTTACAACTTCTGTAGGACAAAACAGACATGAGAGTAACGTAAAGTCGGTGGACTTGAGATATGGAGTGTATTGACGTCTTCCCGCGGCTGAAACAAGATACTCTTATGATGTTCATTCATATTTAGTTCATGCTAAAAACTAGTAAAAAGGAAGAGATTCACTTGTCGCTAGAACTGAGGCGCTACAGTGACTGTCACGACGCATTAAGGAGCCACAAAACGGTATTTACTGTTTGAAATTTTTGAAAAATGGCGAAATTTGAGCTGAGCTAAAACTGTTTCATACCTGATGTATCTCTGAAGTATCTCTGTCATGTCTGTCGGCGCATTGTCAGTTTCCTCTTTCGATGTATTTTTCACTGCTTGAGAACAGGCTCTAACGAGCGCCACCGGACATAGCAACGGTAGCGAAGGGAGTGTGTGTGGGGGGGGGGTTGTGAGATATAGTCACATTTATGAAAACAGTTGCAAATGCGAGAGTCACACTGTGAGAAAGTCGTAGTTACAAGAAACAGTCACAATTATGAGGCACGAAGCTGCTTTTTGTTCATTTTTTGACTGTGAGGCAACTTCCGTAAAATGTATTTAAAGTCTTCCAGAGAGGAGTTTAATAAATTATGCTTATAACACGCCCTGAAATACTCATTTAACAGCGCAAGTACAGTCAGCCTGTTGTTACAAAATAAACCCAGGAGGAGAATCACAAGTTTATATTCTCTCTGACCAGGGCAAATATTCTTAAAGCTTCCAAGATTCCTCTAAATTAGGAGAAAGCTCCTAATTTAGCTTAAAGAATTCCTACATATTAGTTTTAGCTTAAGAGTGATTCAGGACCAATCTAAGAGCAATTCTGAGCGAGGAAAAGACAAAAACTTGTATTTTAGTGAGGAGGTAGGGCTGACCCTGTTGCTAGCTATGACAGCCTTTTGAAGACTGTGATTAGTTGGTTGTACACGAAGGAAATAAAAGAGCACTTTTAAGTGTAGGGTCTATTATAAGCCGTCACTTTGAAATTATAGGCGTAATTTTTCCCGTTTTACCAAACACACACATTATATATGTTTATATATTCTTTATTTTTTTGTTTACCTTGCTGTAACGTATTTAATAGGAAATGAATAGTGAAACAATAAGGTAATCGTTTGTATGATCTCTTTGCTTATAGAAGGTTGTAACAGGCCCAAATCATCACTGCTGCGTAGTTGTACTTTTTTCCAGTTGCCAAATATGTTAATGTAATTCATGTAGTGGTTACTTCCATTTCTAGCACTGTGACATTTCTGTGCCCTGTCGGAGATGTTAGCATGTGTATAATAAAATCGGTCACAAACATGATCCCTGCACAGTCTAGTGTGTAGCGTCTTATTAACTCACTGTCATGCATTGTGTGCAACATGTTTCTTCTCCCTCTTCAAGTTTTGTCAATTTTCTCCACTGCTAAAGAAACTCTTAAGCCTCTTAAAAGTCCTTGTCTGTACAATTTTGGACCTTAAGACCTCTTTTAAGAGTTAAGATGCTTTCTGAATTACTTTTTTCTTTACTAGGATCTCTAAGAATTTTCTTAGAATTTTGGCACTAGAAGCAACTCTTTGCATGAAGAATTTTCATGAATGTGGGCCCAGGTAAGTGTTCTAAACTACTGGTTAAAAAAAAAAAAAAAAAAAAAGATGAAACATAATAAACCGACAGTTCTAACTCATATTTACCCTGCTGAAAAAAAAAAAAAAAAAAAAAAACAGAAATCATCACAAAATTTGTAATGGTTTTACTGGTTTTAATGAAAACGGTAATGGTGCCTAGTGGTCTTTAATTGGTAATAAATTAGGATATCTGTGATGGTTTCTATTTGATTTATTTCAGCAGGGTGCTGATCCTAAAGCTGATTCTTATCTCTTAAAGGAGAAGTCCACTTCCAAAACAGAGGTTCACATATAATGTACTCACCCCCTTGTCATCCAAGATGTTCATGTCTTTCTTTCTTCAGTCGTAAAGAAATTATGTTTTTTGAGGAAAACATTTCAGGATTTTTCTCCATATAATGGACTGATATGGTCCCCCGATTTTGAACTTCCAAAATGCAGTTTAAATGTGTCTTCAAACGATCCCAGCCAAGAAAGAAGGGTCTTATCTAGGGAAACGATCGGTTATTTTTATAAAAATAATACAATTTATATTCTTTTTAATGTCAAACACACATCTTATCTTACTCTGTCTGGACTGTTTTTTCCAGTTCATGACAGTTAGGGTATATCGAAAAACTCCCATCTCATGTTCTCCCTCAAAAATATTCAAAATAGTCCTATATCGCCATTTTACCTTTTTTGTTAAGGGTGTTTGATCTTCTTTGCATGGTCACTTTGCAAAGACTGGGTCGGTACTTCTGCAGTGATGTAGAATGATTTTGAAATGATTTTTGAAGTTGAGGGAGAAAATACAGTTTTTCGACATACCCTAACTGTCTTGAACCAGAACACACACAGAGTTCAGGGAGAGCGAGACAAGATGAACGTTTAAGATTAAAAAGTATTTAAATTGTATTTTTTTAATGAAAATAACCGATCGTTAGCCTAGATAAGAACCTTCTTCCTCGGCTGGGATCGTTTACAAACGAATTTGGGATCGTTTGAAGCCGCATTTAAACTGCATTTTGGAAGTTCAAACTCGGGGCACCATAGCAGTCCATTATATGGAGAAAAATCCTGAAATGTTTTCCTCAAAAAACATAATTTCTTTACGACTGAAGAAAGAAAGACATGAACATCTTGGATGACAAGGGGGTGAGTACATTATATGTGAATCTTCGTTTTAGAAGTGGATTTTTCCTTTAAGGAAAGCCACATTTACACCAGGCAATCTCTACAGTTCCCTTTTATCACCTCTAGGATGATTTGCAGGAGCAACAGGTTCTTCAGCATCGGTCTGAACGTCAACCAGCAATGACAGCTGGCTGATGAGTCATCTATGACCAGCCTAACAGCCCTTATTAACACATTTAACCAAACAAACCCAAGTCCAAGAGCACTGCCATTCTGCCAAAAGAATATCTTTTTAAGGCAAATAAAGAGATAAAAGATTAAAGCGAGAAGGCAAATGGATAAAAATTGCACTCTTCAAATTAAACAAATTGAAATTTGTTATCTTCATTTTATTTAAAAAAAAAAAAAAAAAAAAAAAAGTATGAAGTCCACAGTTTGTGTTTCTTTTGTACAGTACAAAATATTCAAATAAAACTCCCAAAGTTCAGAGCAAAGAAAATTCTGGAAGTGGAGAAAAATTAGGAGTGGTACTGAAGAAGGACAAAAACTGTGAAATCAGTGGCTCTCCTTCTCCATCGTTTCACTGTGCAATGCAGTTCATATGTGAAACGCTGCTCAATATGATATTGGCGAGAGCAGATACACTCAAACGCATACGCACACACACACACACACACACACACACACACATATACACAATCATCCAACCAGTACAGACAACTCCACTATCCAGTAAGTCTTATAAGGAGTGCACACACATTCTGAGGGTGGGTGTGTGCGTCTATGAAGTTGTCCTGTTGCAAAAGAAGTGATGTCCAATGGAATTTCCAATATGGCATGAAATAAGATCCACTGGGCAGCGGAGCGCACAGCAAACCCGATCCCCCAACACTGTAATTTATATTATACTCAATAACCTAAATCTCCAGCTTAAGTAAAGGAATAGCTCCCCATTTTAATAGGTATTAACAAAAATATATTCTATGTGAACTGTAGCAGTCTCTGGGAACACACATGAACAAAATCCATCATGACGACAAATGAAAAAGCTAGAATAAATAAAATGCAAAACTCAAAATTTACAAGGAAGATATGCATGATGTTCAGATAATTATAATAATATAGGCATCACAACGTTTGAAATGTTCCATATGACTCTGTAGAACACTTAACAGAGACTGGTACATGGTGAAACAATATATAAAAAAGTCCTTAATCATTTGCGCTTTAATTTTATACCACTTTTAAAATCTTAAAAAATATCTCTTGAAAAAGGAAAAGTACTCCCCTGGACCTGACGTTGAAAATATTACTTGTGGTTTGTTCTCTGAGGCTGAGAAACAATCCTCTCTTTGTACACAACTGGCAAACGAAAAAAAGAAAACACCTCCCATACTTATTTGCTATCTCTCTAGGCGGGTCCATTTTCAAAGCATTTATGATGAAAAACACTAACTTCATCCTCATAGTATAAAAAAAGCTAACACTGTCTCTGGTGAGGTTTCGTGAATTTCATAACTATAAGTCTAAAGGGTTATTCATGTTAATGCCAAGGTCCTGGCCACTAGGGGGCAGCATATCATTAGCTCCCGGTCCGTGGAGTCCTGCCAAGCCACTCAGCTGAGACAGCATGGCGTTCTGATCTGCACCAAATCCACTTGGGTCTTTAGAATTGTGCTGTGGCTGTTGGGGAGGGGGAGGAGGTGGAGCCATGCCTGAGTGATGCTGCTGAAGGTGGCTGGGATGCGGAGAACCCGTCTGGGTCTGAGGCGAGATGTGGTGGGGCGAGGGCTGTGGTTGCAGGCGTGGGGACGGACTCGAGTGAGGTGGCTGGGACTGGGGTCGCGGAGAGGGCTGAGGGGAACACACCTGGTTGCTGAGGGAGGATGGGAGCTGTTGGCCCTGCAAGTGGGGCGATTGAGACATCTGATGCTGCTGCGGGCTCATGGGGTTGTTCTGCTGTGCCGGCGAGGTGCCACTGAGATGCTGCTGTTGAAGCATACGCTGATGCAAGGCTTGTTGCAATAATGCCTGCGATGTCTGAAGACTGGGACCGCCTTGTGTGGGCTGCGGACCTCCTCCGTGCCCCACGTCGGGACCTTGTGATGCCACGTTCTGCTGCTGCTGCTGCATCTGTAGCTGGTGTTGTGCAAGCCTCTGTTGCAAAGCAGCTGCAGCTTGCTGCTGCGAAGAAAAACTCTGCTGCTGACCCGGTTGAACGCCTTGTAGTGGTTGACCTCCTGGTGGGACTTGCATGTTACCCTGCTGACCCATGTAACCTTGCTGCTGTTGGAATGCTGCGTGATTACTCATTTGTTGCTGCTGCTGCTGTTGCTGTTGTTGTTGTTGTTGTTGTTGTTGTTGCTGCTGCTGCTGCTGAAACTGTAGTTGCTGCTGCCTCCTCATGACCAGATCTCTAAACTGTGGATTCATGTTAGCCATGTTTGGAGCCCCCTGACCCTGAATTCCTTGCTGTTGCTGCTGTTGTTGCTGCTGCTGCTGCAAGGCAGCAACCTGCTGCTGCTGCAATAGCGGCCGCTGTTGCATTTGCTGCTGCTGCTGCTGTTGGAGCTGAGGAAGTTGAGTCTGCATGTTAACACTCTGTCCAAGGTGCATGCCAGGCTGGGGGACCCCAGTATTGACACTCACTGGCTGGCCTCCCATAGGTCCTGGCCCACCCTGTGGTCCAGGAGGACCACCTGTGCCTCCTTTATACTTGTGAACCCGCTGCTTGATAAATGCTGCCATTAGTTGAGGGTTAGACCGAAGAATGTTGAGGACTTGCTGCTGCTGTAGTGGCGAGCTCGGAGATCGCAGGGTCCGCAAAAGTTCCTGCAGGGCTCCCTGAGGCAGATTGCCAGCTGCTGCCCCACTTGCTACGCCACTCTGCAGACCAGCCTGCACCATACTCATCAAGGCGTTTCGAGTCGGCATTTGGGGTGCTTGCTGTTGTGGCATTTGTTGTGGTTGCTGCTGCTGCTGCTGTGGTGGGGGCTGCATTGCAACCATTCCCTGTTGAGCCATCATGGCTGGTCTCTGCTGAGTTGGCATACCCTGCCCTGGCCACTGCTGCTGCTGAGGCTGAAGTGGTGGGTTCATTCTCTGCTGCTGTAGATGCATTTGTGGTGGCATCTGGCCTTGCACGCCTGCCTGTTGAGGCGGCGGCTGCTGCTGCTGCTGCATGGGACCAGCTCCCACCATCATTCCCTGAGGTCCTTGCTGCTGCTCCATCTGCACTCTGTTTGCTGATGTTTGTGCCTGCGGGGCTATTCCTTGTGGCCCTACCATGCCAATCCCAGGGTGGGATACTCCCATCTGTCCCTGCGGCTGCTGATGGTGCTGCGGCATCATGCCAGCTTGCACAGCCTGCCTTTGTAGCATCTGAACCTGTGCCATCTTTCGCTGCGCGTCTGCAACTTGCTGGATCTTCATGGCTATCTCCACAGCTGCAGGCGGAGGACCCGAAGGTTGCTGTTGCTGGGACATAGGTGCTGTGCCTGGATTGCTAGGGAGTTGCGGAGGAGTTGCAGGACCAAGGCCTGGCTTACCCTGCGACTGGGGATTTGGGGAAGGACCTGCGGAATGGGGACCATACTGATTGTGTGGATGCGGGAGTTGTCCCACAGGTTGCTGAGGAACCATTTGTTGCTGCGGTGAGGTCATCATCCCGCCTGCACCTGGCATCTGCTGAAACTGGTGGTGGACAGGATGCTGAGGAGGCTGTTGCGGAGCTCCAGCTGGGACTCCACCCACCCCAGGCTGGGGCAGAGACGTAAGGTTGGGTGTCAGCTGTGTGGGCGTCTGAGGCGTTGCAGGTTGCGTACCGCCGGACGTAGGTGTGCTAGGACCTGTGGCCCCATTGTTGCCAGGTGATGGAAGACCTCCAGGTGGCCCACCTCCACATGGTGGTGGCTGTCCTGCTCGCTGCATGGTGGCCATTCGTCTACGCAGCATTTGCGCTTGTTGGAGCCTGTGTTGCAGCTGCTGCTGACGAAGCTTGTGCTTGATGTTGAGACAGAAGGGCACAGGACACTTGTTTTCCTGGCAGTGCTTGGCATGGTAGCAACATAACGCAATGAGTTGCTTGCAGATAGGACAGCCACCATTGGTCTTGCGTTTGCAGCCCTTGGTATGCTGCACTACTCTCTTCATCTTCTGGCAAGAAGGCAAAGAACAATTAGCATTGCGGCACTGGCACGCATGCACCAGTGACTGGATGCAACGTTGGATGCTGAGGCGACGCGAGTCGCCGGGGTTCTGGGTGGCGGCTGCAGCTTGGTTGTTGCTCTCGTCATCAAGACCCAATCCAAGTTTCTCCATCTTGTGCTCATGGCCCTTAGTGTTGTAGCAAGTGATGCAAAGATCGTAATCCTACAAAAGAAGCAAGAAGGGAGCATTTCAAAAGTTGAAATGAGAAAAACATGCACCACCATACAGTATTTTTGGAAAGACACAAGATATCATACATCCCTCGTGGCAATTCTTACCTCACAAACAGTGCAGTGGAAGCGTGTCTCAACGTGGTGCTTGCACTCATTGCACGTGTAGACGAAGCGGTCCTGGCTCTGATTGTGCAATTCTACTAGCATACACATGGAGCTCCATTTGGCTCGCCTCAGCGAGCTGAATTCAAGGTGCTTGTCACGTGCAAGCGTTAGGAAAGCATCTCGTCCGTCCATCAGATCGCAGGCCATCAGGGGGTCAGGATCCAAAATGGGTGGAAGGGAATTGGCCGAAGGGCCAGCGATGAGACGGATAACAAAGAAAACCTTGAAGTTAAGCAGAGAGTTGACATTTGTGAGCTCAGTCCGAACGTGTAACTGACAAACGCTTCAAATGTTTTTGGGAGCTACATACCTCTTTGTGTTTCTCCATCGTAGCATAGAGTTTCTGGGATAGATCATTGGAGACATTTGGCATGCCTGGTTTCTTTTTATTGGCTCGGCTCAAGCTGCTCTTGTTCTTGCTAGTCTTCTTGCTGTTCTTTTTTTTGGCATTCTTGCTGTCACCATTGGTAGCCTAGACAGTCCAAAAATATTAATCTTAAGCATTAAGTTATAATAATTAGGTTTTAACAACACATATTAAAGCAGCTGCACTAGAATTAATTTTACCATTAAAGGACTCCTTGCGCTCCTGAATTCAAATTTCCTTATAATTTGCTCACCACTATGTCATCCAAGATGTTCATGTCTTTCTTTCTTCAGTCAAAAAGAAATCAAGGCTTTTGAGGAAAACATTCCAGGATTTTTCTCCATATAGTGGACTTTAGTGGTGGGCAACAGGTTGAAGGTCCAATTGGCAGTTTCAATGCAGCTTCAATAAGCTCTGTATGATCCCAGCTGAGGAATAAGGGTCTTATCTAGAGAAACGATCTGTCATTTTCCACAAAAAAATAAAAATTGAAATATTTTTTCAGCTACAAATGCTCATCTTGCGCTAGCTTGATTTCACGCGTTACGTAATCATGTTGGAAAGGTCACGCAAAACATACGGCGGAATACCAACCCAGTGTTTACAAAGCAAATGTGCAAAGAAAGTCAAACAATGATGTCAGGCAATTTTAAAGTTGGAAGTGAAAATGAGATTGAGTTTTTCACCCTACCCTACCTTTTTGAACCGAAGTACACAGATGAACTAACTGCACATGACCTTTCCAACATGATTATTTTTTTTTTTTAGCTAGATAAGACCCTTATTCCTCGGCTGGGATTGTGTAGAGCCCTTTGAAGCTGCAATTTCCCCATTCAAGTCCACTATATGGAGAAAAATCCTGAAATGTCTTCCTCAAAAACAAATGAATTTCTTGTCAGCTGAAGAAAGACAGACATGAACAACTTCTTAAAGTTACCTAGTTGATTAAAGGTAGAAACATGCACAACAAATGTCTTCTTTTGGCACTTGAGTGTGTTTTTCCCCCAGCACAAAATGGTTACAATCACTCACGTCAATGCTTTCACTAGAGGTGTTGTTTTCCTCTCTCTTCCGTTCTTCCTCCTCCTGTTCCAGCTCTTTAATACTTTCCTCCAACACATTAGGCCAAAAATCGCCCTCAAAATATGGGAGCTCCTTCGCACTGGTCAGACGATCCTCTGTTGCCTGCTTAAAAATATCCTGGGCGCAAAGAAACAAGCATTAGTTAGTGAAGGACTTCAAATAGATGGCACATTGCTGTCAACAACAAGCCATACAAGGGAAAAAGACTATCGTGCAGCATGCAGACTCAAGTCTAAACTTTTATTATTGTTTTCCAGAAGTACAGCTGTCGCAGTACCTTGTAGTCGTGTACAATTCTCTCAGCTACTGCTTTGTCGAGCATCTTCTTGTACCACTCTTGTAAGCGTTTAGGTTTGGGAATCTTCTGATCGGACGGGTGGCAGTGGAAGATGTAGTCGTCGCCTTCGCTCGGTGGACAAGCCCAGATGTGGCCAGTGACAAACCCCATTTTTTTAACATACTCCAAGTATCCAATTAGGATCTCATGATAGACGCCTGTTCTCAGGTGACGGGGTTGGAAAAAGTGCACACTGTCAAGGTAGGAGATGTACACACGTCTGCATGGAGAGAGAGAAACAGAGACAGAGGATATCGCTAAGTTACTTGTGTTTCTCAGACCCCTTTGTAACATTATCCACATGCACGTGGGAGAAGATTCAGTGTGCGATTGAAGTGTCGCTGCATGTCTCTGTTATTTTTAACCTTTGATTGGGCGGAGGGCAGTCGGAGCCGTATTCTTGCACATGCATTCCAAAGAAGCAGACATCTGTCCCATCAATATCTTCAAACGCGAACAGAGCTTTCGTCCTGTACGGGAACGACTCTGACATCTCGCCGCTGTCAACAAACCTGTGAAAGAAAGACAGTAAATTCTTCAGATCTTTTCATGGTGTCCAATAAAATTCTTCTTTTTTAAAAAGGCAAAAAGGAATTTTCAATTAAGCAAGCATGAATATTTATCATTTTTCACAGTTTCAGAATCAAATATCCATTCAGTAACCCACTATGCAATACCCGAGTTTGCATAATATATTAATCCAATGTTGTTTTCTCATTCTTCTAAAGGTTTTCAAACTCAAAACACCTTGAAGTCATTCATTTTCAAGGGCTATTTACACAACAGTGACTGATGCTGATGCAATGCAGTCATGTCCAAAGTTTAGAACAATTTCACTTTATGCAAATGAGCAACAAAGCAATGAGATTGACTACTAATGCGAGTGAAAAAGATCCCAAAGTGCAAGTGATGCGCGAGCTCTCTCCTCTGAGATACTGCAGTTGAGTGCAAGCAAGATAAAGATGTTATTGTTCACTGCAAGCAATTCATCTGCCCACATACATTGATATAATACAAAAATATATGGAAAAGCGTGGGCATTCCAGGACAGTTTGATTCATGCATTCATAATCTTTCATGTTTATATGATGAATTATATAGTGCTGTAATTTCCTTAGAAATACTTTCACCTCAAACTGATTTCTTGACAAAACAGAACATCTTAGTTTTGCAGTTTGTGACCAGAAACTAGGGAAGGCTAACAATAACGTTTAAAGACGTTAATTACAACTATTAAGTTATTTTCAATTAAAATAAAGCTATAAAAAAAAATAAATTTTAGATAAACTTCAAAATGAAATGTTGCCATGGCAACAGAAATAAAAAGTTTTAAAATTGCTAAAACTGAAATAAAGCTAAATAGAAATAATAAAAAATTGACTTTAAACAAACTAAAATTAAAATGACAAACTGAAAGTATAAAAATAAAAGTTAATTCAAAATATGAATGAAATTCATATTATATTATATTATATACTATAATATTGTGTAAATAATAATAAACACTGGTTAGGGAATACAGTAGTATAAATGCCTACTACAACATCGATAAAACAGTCCATGTGACATCAGTGGTTCAACCGTAATTTTATGAAGCTACAAGAATACTGTGTTGAAGACTGACATGGAAGAGGAAAAACTGTTGAATAAAGTCGTTATTTTTGTGTTTTTTTGCACACAGGAAGTATTCTCGTAGCTTCATAACACTACGGTGGAACCACTGATGTCACATGGACACCTTACTACCTTTCTGGGACTTCAATGTGATAGTTACATTGCTGTCTATGCAGGGTCAGAAAGCTCTTGGACTTTATCAAAAATAAATTGTGTTCTGAAGATGAACGAAAGCCTTCCCGTTTTGGAACGACATAAGGGTGAATAATTAATGACAGAATTTTCATTTTTGGGTGAACTATCCCTTTAAGTTTCAACATTTCAGAATATTCTGCACTGTCCCTCACCTGGACTTCATGCCAGGTTTGACTTCCACCACTTTGTCAGAGACATGAACCACACGGATGGTGACGTCACCGCTTTCTGGATGATTCTGGCGCTTCAGGTACTCGTTAACTCGCGTCTCCAGGAAGTTACCAAGCTTTGTCTGAGGAAGCCCTGAAAAAAGGAGAAAGAAAAGCAGGGAGTTGAGAAATAACGCAACTAAAGCATTTTACAACATTATGACCATTCATTAACACAAAACAGTGCAACACAGCATATTCACTCTCAAAATATGCCATTAAATCTGTTTATTACACGGCTTTAAGAAATACTCAACTCTCATTAGTCAAGCATGGAATTCTATGCTCAGAATATTAAACAAAATAGATTTTTTCCAGATTTTAAAGCTCTTATCCACTCACTCTTTGCAGAGTATTTATTCTCCTTCCTTGTTGCATTTGCCTGTTTCAGACAGCCGTCACAAACAAACCTGAAAGGAAGAAAGACAGAGCAGGATATTTGGAAACAGAGCGTTAGATGTCTGGATATGCGGTTAGCTTTGATTATTACTATTCCGTACTGTCTAGAAATGCAAAGAACAGCAGTAACAAAGGACATCAAGTCGTCCTTCATCTTCCACGTTTACAAAGCTGTGAAATACATTACAATTTTTAACCTGACAATTAATTAGAAGAATGGATAACTTGTTTTAATGCTGACTTCATATACTAGCAGGCAAAAGGTTTTAAACAGTAAGATTTTATATTTTACTATTTAAAATAACTGTTTTCTCTTTGAATATATTTTAAAATATAATTTATTCCTGTGATATCAAAGCTGAATTTTTTGCATCATTACTCCAGTCACATGATCCTTCAGAGATCATTCTAATATGCTGATTTGCTGCTCAAAAAAATGTATAATTGTTGAAAACAGCCGAGTAGAGTTTTTTTTTCAGGTTTCTTTGATGAATAGAAAGTCTGATGAGCAGCATTTACCTGAAATAGAAATCTTTTGTAACATTATAAATGTCTTTATCATCACTTTCGATCAATTTAAAGCATCCTTGTTAAATAAAAGTATTAATTTCTATCATTTCTACCCCCAAAAAAAGAAAAAAAAATATTATACTGACTCCATGCTTTTGAATGCTGTAGTGTATAATGTTACAAAATATTTTTAATTCAGATAAATGCTGATCTTTGGATCTTTCTATTCACCAAAAATTCTGAAAAAAAAAAACGTACTCAACTGCTTTAAATATTGATAATAATAATAACAATAATAATAATAATAATAATAATAACAAAAAAAATGTTACTTGAACAGCAAATCAGCATTTTAGAATGATTTCTGAAGGATCATGTGACACTGAAGACTGAAGTAATGATGCTGAAAATTTAGCTTTGATCAAAGGAATAAATTATATTTTAAAATATATTCAAATAGAAAACAGTTATTTTAAATAGTAAAAATATTTCACAATATTAGTGCTTTTGCTGTATTTTAGATCAAATAAATGCAGGCTTGGTGAGCAGAAGAGAATTATTTAAAAAAAAAAAAAAAAATTAAATCTTACTGTTCAAAAAATAATATTATATTTATTTATATTTCTATTTTATACATTTAATTCTTCATATTCATGAACCAGGCTTGTATTTAACAGGAAAAACCCAGCAAACCTCATATAAAATAAAGATACATGAAAATACAAATTTCATAAAGCATATTATATATATATATAAAAAATTCATTCAGTTTAACTTCATCAGGTAAAGTCAAATTCACTAACAGTTTGTTAACTCCATTTTTTAAATGGCCATTTTGCATTCAACAAACACGTCAAATAAAAGTGTGCTCAAAATAAAACCAGCTCACCCTGACGGCCAGATCGTCTCATTGTGTAGAGCGCATATCTGGTGCATTTTTCGACCACAATCGCCACATTCCAACAGTCTGACGAGGAAGAGTGGAAAACAAAGGTCAGACAATGACAGCAAATCCACGCCTTGACTAAAACTTCATAACAAGCGAACTGAGATGACACGCATTCAGAGGGGAAAAAATATGTACATACAGTTCAGGGTCGAGGGTGTCGTTCTTTTTCCTTTGAAACTGATCTTTATTGATGGACCTGAGGAGAGAAAACGAGAGACAGAGAAGAGGAAGCCGCCCAATCGAGTGGGTCATGAGAATCACCGAACGAACGCTCTCCGGAGAAACAGCATCACGACAATAATAATGAAGCAGAAGATGACAACACAAACATTTAGATGGTTACTCACGTTTGAGGCTGGGTCGGATCGTCCCCCAGGGATACATTCTCCCCCTGGATTTCGTTGAAACACTTCTCACAGAAGTGGTACCTGTCAGCAAGAAGCCCATATTTGGGTGAACTAGACCGTTCGCCAAGAGCACAGCCAATCACAGTGAGGGCACGTGGAAGCAGCCACCAATCAGGGCAGGGCAGGCCAGGAGACAGGCACACAGGAGAAGGCAGGTTCGTCGCCGGGAGCAGCCAATCATGAAGCAGGTTTTTTGTGTGGGCAGATTGATTGATTGGTTGCGTGTAAATTTCGGAGCGGATGATTGGTCACATCAAAGCAGGCCAATGCAGACATCACAAGCGTTAAAAAAGGAGGGAGAGAAAGGGAAGGGGGGGGGGGAGGAGGGCAGAATGAATATTTTAAAAAAGTGTGAGAAACAAAACCGTTATGAGGGACAAAGAGAGCTACGTGTTGGACAGGTGGAGGGGTGGGTCAGATGTAGAAGAAGAAAACTAAACCAAAAAAGAGAGAGAGAGAGAGAGCAGGAAGCCGAGGCAAAAGCACAGACGGTCACCCTCGCGTCCCATGAGCTCTAAAACAACCGTGACGCCCAGAGGAGCGAGGGACAACAATGGACTGAGTGAACAAACTGATGAGAAGAATGAGAACAGGAGCAACAGAGACCCATCATCCTTTCAGGGCATTTTAAAGAGGGTCTCAAGATTCGAGGCTAAAACAACGTGCGACAGATGAACAGTTAGTACGCCCTGGAGTTGGCAGCAGGAATGAAGTCTTATAAATATTGTACTATTTGGGTGAATCGAGAAACATATACAGGTCACATTTTACCCCAAAAATAATATTCAAAAAAAATAAATAAATAAAAAAAAAAAAAAAAAGGAGGACTAATCATAATTTAAAGTTAGATTAAAACAGTAAAAATAAAAGGTTATAACAACAATTAAATTGTCA
>CM070009.1:30795772-30805772 GCA_036247105.1 Cirrhinus mrigala
CTCTACCGAAGTCACGCAATCACCTGCACCTGAATCAGCATCGGTCACACGCTCGCAATCACCGGATTACTAACACCTGGTCGCAATCTGCAGCTCCCTTTAAAAGAGACGCTCAGCCATTCATTCGATGGCTGAGCACAAGGTCGACACGCTCTCTTGTCCTGAGATCTTCTACTGGCTTGCCCGCTACCTTCCTGTTGAAAGGACTTTCGCTGTTCACGTTTCTAAACGGAGAACGTTGCCCTGAAAGACTGAGTATACTTACCTTGCCTCGTATTTCCCTGCAGAGAATCTGTGTGACACGTATATGTACTGACTTCACCTGAGCACCCACCTGTGATTATCCTGCCACGAAAGATGTGATGATTAATGTGTGTCTACTTGAATACTTACCTGTATACTTACCTGTGAGAAACCTGTAAAGGAGAAGATGTGTTCGTCTGTGACCTGCTGGAGTGCTTACCAAAATACCTACCTGCAGTAAACCTGTTTACTCTGTCTGTTTGGAATAAACTCACTTATACACTTTATCTTCAGTGTCTGTAGTGACTGAGCGTGACAGAAGCTCAGCCCAGCAAAGACAAAATGGAACAAGGGGAAGCCGCGGCGAGTGTAAATCCGTACGCGGCATTTCTCCAAGTATTACATGAGGTACGCTCTAACCCACCAGTTTCATCAAGCCCAGTGGCTCGTCCCCTTCCCTTTTCAGGTGACCAAGCGTCCTGCAATGGATTTTTGTTACAATGTTCTTTGTATTTTGAGGCACAGCCGGGACAATTTCCCACTGATCGTAGTAAGATTGCCCTGATTATCACGCTGTTAACGGGACGAGCCCTACAATGGGCTGAAGCGCTGTGGACGGCAGAGAGCCCTCACCTGGGATCCTTGAAGCTGTTCCTACAACACTTTCGCCAGGTGTTTGGTCAACCTATCACTCCTATTACTGCACAGGAAGAATTACTGCAACTTCGTCAAGGTAACCTACCCATTCACGAGTATATTCTGCGTTTCCGCACTCTCTCCCTCACAAGCGGCTGGAATGATTCCGCTCTGCTGGCGGTATTTCGTCGGGGTCTCAATAACAACATTCGCCAACACATGGCTATCTATGATGATAATGTGGAACTCGATGCATTCCTCAAGAGAGCTTTAACTGTATCCCAACATTTAACCGCTTGTGATGCACCTGTTGAATTGAGTCCATCAGGTACCCCGACCGAAGAACCTATGCATACAGATACCTACCACTTAACTGCTCAAGAACGCACCAGACGGCTTCAAGAAGGGTTATGTTTGTACTGCGGTGCCCCATCTCACCTCCTCCTGCAATGTCCAGTCCGACCCGCTAAAGCTACGGTGAGTGTGGGTCATATGCTTCATAATGTACATACGATACCTCTAATTGATGCTGTACTTGTCTATGAGTCTAAATCCTTTCCAGTAAAAGCACTCGTGGATTCGGGAGCCGCCGACAACTTTATCTCCTCACGATGTCTGGAGGAGTGGCAGATCCCTAAACACAAAAGTTCCATTTCTTACCGCATCACTACAATCCAGGGAAAGGCTCTAGATTCTCGACCTATCAATTCATGTACCTACCCTATCACTCTTCAAATAGGTTGTTTCCACAAGGAGTCCATCTCTTTCCTGGTGCTCCCTGAAGCCACAGTGGACATCTTGCTGGGACGGCCTTGGCTGGAAACTCATGATCCTCAGATCCGTTGGCGTACAGGTGAAATCTTGAAATGGAGTGACCACTGTTATTATCATTGTCTGTCATCCCTTCCACAGTACCAAAATCTGACTTGCTATTCCACCACTATCGAAAGCCCGGAGGTACGGAAGGAAATTCTAATTCCCCAGGAATATGCTGAATTTCATGACGTATTCAGCAAAACCGCAGCAACCCAACTCCCACCACATCGACGATGGGACTGCGCTATAGACCTGGTACCGCACGCCACTCTCCCTAAAGGCAAAGTATACCCACTTTCCTTACCGGAACGTCAGGCTATGGAAGAATATGTAGCAGAGGCCTTAGCGCAGGGGTTTATCCAACCATCCACGTCACCAGCTGCCTCTAGTTTCTTCTTTGTAGCCAAAAAGGATGGAGGCCTTCGGCCATGTATTGATTACCGGACATTAAACGAACAAACAGTCAAATTCGCATATCCCCTTCCACTCATACCATCTACCTTGGAGGAACTACGGCAAGCTAAGGTATTCAGTAAATTAGACCTTAGAAGTGCCTATAATCTGATCCGTATTCGTCGTGGTGATGAATGGAAGACCGCTTTTGTCACCCCTAGCGGCCACTACGAGTATCGGGTCATGCCGTACGGCCTAGCCAACTCTCCATCCATATTTCAAAATTTCATGAATGAAATCTTCCGGGATATGCTACATCAATACGTGGTTGTCTATATAGACGATATTCTCATTTATTCTAATGACTTGCAATCTCACATCTTCCATGTCACACAGGTTCTCCAACGACTCCGACAGTACCACCTCTATTTGAAAGGAGAAAAGTGTGAATTTCACCAGACCCGAGTGCAATTTCTAGGATACTACATCTCCCCAGAAGGGATCGAAATGGATCCTAAGAAAATTACCGCTGTGCAGGACTGGCCAATCCCTACCACGGTCAAGGAACTGCAACGCTTCTTGGGGTTTGCAAATTTTTATCGACGTTTCATTAAAGGATATAGTCAAATAACCTCTGCACTCACCTCTCTCCTCAAAGGAGCCAAGAAAACTATCACTTGGACACCTGCGGCGCAAGCTGTCTTCATACAGCTTAAGACAGCCTTCTGCACCGCACCCATCCTCAAGCATCCTGACCCAAATTTGCCTTTTGTCGTGGAGGTGGACGCCGCTACCACGGGCGTTGGCGCCACCCTATCCCAGTGGCACGGAAAACCGCCTGTGCTGCATCCCTGCGCCTACTTCTCGAAGAAATTATCACCTGCAGAACAAAACTATGACGTGGGAAATCGTGAGTTACTAGCCATCAAACTGGCCCTCGATGAATGGCGCCATTGGTTAGAAGGTGCACAATTTCCATTTACTGTAATCACTGACCACAAAAACTTACAGTACTTACGGGGAGCTAAACGATTGAATCCACGCCAAGCTAGATGGTCACTGTTGTTTACCCGATTTAACTTCCACATTTCCTACAGACCAGGTACCAAAAACACTAAAGCCGATGCTCTGTCCCGAGTCCATCAGCCTGACCCCAGCCTGGAGGAACCTGAACCCATCTTACCTCAGTCCGTCTTCCTCGCTCCCATTAAATGGTCATGGGACGACCAGATCCAAGAAGCCACCCTCCATGAACCGGCGCCACCTGGAGGTCCAGAAGGTAAACAATATATACCATCTTCTCTCCGTCATTACATTCTGGACTCTATACATACATCCCCAGGTTCCGGGCACCCCGGCAGTAAACGCACCCTCTCGCTACTCCGCAATCATTACTGGTGGCCACAGATGGCACGCGATGTACACCGCTATATCCGTGGATGTTCCATCTGCGCCATTAATAACACCCCTCGACGTCTGCCCGAGGGTAAGCTGGTTCCTCTATCCATTCCTCAACGACCTTGGTCCCATATAGGAATAGACTTTGCTACTGACCTGCCTGCATCTGATGGGTTCACAACTATTCTGGTGGTTGTAGACCGTTTCTCAAAGGCCTGTAAACTAATTCCCTTACCGGGACTACCCACAGCCATGAACACAGCTCAATTATTGTTTTCTCAGATTTTCAGGCATTTTGGAATCCCTGAGGACATAGTATCGGATAGAGGACCGCAGTTTACCTCCCGAGTGTGGAAGGAGTTCTTTCGACTACTCGGAGTATCCATCAGCTTATCCTCGGGATACCATCCGCAGACGAACGGCCAGACAGAACGCAAGATCCAAGAAATCGGCCGTTACCTGAGATCCTACTGCCACAGTCATCAAGAATCCTGGAACCAGTACCTACCCTGGGCGGAGTATGCCCAGAACTCACTAAGACAAGAAACCACTGGCCTAACACCCTTTCAATGTGTTCTAGGTTACCAACCACCTCTCTTTCCCTGGAACGACGAACCCTCCTCTGTCCCAGCGGTAGATTACTGGTTCCGGGAGAGCGAAAGGGTGTGGAATTCCGCACACGTCCACCTTCAGCGGGCAGTGCGGAGACACAAACGGTGGGCAGATACTCGCCGATCCCCGACTCCGGAATACCAGCCGGGCGAGTTGGTATGGCTTTCCACACGCGACATCAACTTACGGTTACCCTGTCGCAAATTAAGCCCCAAGTTCATAGGTCCTTTCCCAGTTGTCCGACGCCTGAATGAAGTGACCTATGAACTCCAACTACCACCTCACTACCGTATAGCACCCAGCTTCCATGTGTCACTTCTTAAACGTCACGTTGATCCTATGTTTCCTCCCCCTGCAGACCACCAGGAACCCCCTCCTCCGCCTGAAATTGAGACCACGGAAACCATCTACAGAGTCCAGGAGATCCTCGACTCCCGGCGGCGGAACGGGCGACTCCAATACCTCATAGATTGGGAGGGCTACGGCCCCGAGGAGAGAAGCTGGGTCGACCGAGATGACATACTCGACCCCTCTCTCACCACAGAGTTCCACCAATCTCATCCTAACTGTCCAGCCCCAAGAGGTCGAGGCCGCCCTCGCCGTCGGGTACGAGCGTCAGGAGACGCTCGTGGAGGAGGGGGTAATGTCACACCGTCACACTCACCTGATCCGGGAACAGCCTCTACCGAAGTCACGCAATCACCTGCACCTGAATCAGCATCGGTCACACGCTCGCAATCACCGGATTACTAACACCTGGTCGCAATCTGCAGCTCCCTTTAAAAGAGACGCTCAGCCATTCATTCGATGGCTGAGCACAAGGTCGACACGCTCTCTTGTCCTGAGATCTTCTACTGGCTTGCCCGCTACCTTCCTGTTGAAAGGACTTTCGCTGTTCACGTTTCTAAACGGAGAACGTTGCCCTGAAAGACTGAGTATACTTACCTTGCCTCGTATTTCCCTGCAGAGAATCTGTGTGACACGTATATGTACTGACTTCACCTGAGCACCCACCTGTGATTATCCTGCCACGAAAGATGTGATGATTAATGTGTGTCTACTTGAATACTTACCTGTATACTTACCTGTGAGAAACCTGTAAAGGAGAAGATGTGTTCGTCTGTGACCTGCTGGAGTGCTTACCAAAATACCTACCTGCAGTAAACCTGTTTACTCTGTCTGTTTGGAATAAACTCACTTATACACTTTATCTTCAGTGTCTGTAGTGACTGAGCGTGACACTTTCATTCAGGATTATTTGATGAATAAAAAGTTCAAAAGAACACCATTTATTCAAAATAGAAATCTTTTCTAAGTCTTTACTATCACTTTTTATCATTTTAACACATCCTTGGTGAATAAAAATATTAATTTCTTTAAAAAAAAAAGAAAGAAGAAAAATTTACTGACAACAAACGTTTAAACTGTATTTTATTTTTGCTAAATTGTTACAAAAGATTTCTATTTTAAATATATGCTGTTCTTTTGAACTTTTTATTCACCAAAGAATCTTGAAAAGAATATTAATTAAAAATATTAATTAAAAAAAATATTAAGCAGCACAACTGTTTCTAACATTGATAATAAATCATCATATTAGAATGATTTCTAGAGACTGGAGTACTGATGCTGAAAATTTAACTCTGATTACAGAAATAAATTATATTTTAAAATATATTCACATAAAAACAGCTATTTTACATTGAAATAATATTTCACAATATTACATTTTTTTCTGGATTTTTGATCAAATAAATGCAGTCTTGATGAGCATAAGAAACTTCTTCTTTAAAAAAACAAAACAAAAAAAAACAAAAAACAATGAAAATCTTACCGATCCCAAACTTTTGAATGGCAGTATATATATATATATATATATATTATATACTTAATATTTTTGGAATATAATTGATTAATTTTAAACGTTAACTACATATAAAAGAAATAAAAAAGTTAATTATTAGAAGACTTTAAATATTATTATTATTATTATTATTATTATTATTACAAAATGTAGCAACAATTTTGATTGATTACATTTTTTATGGCTCTTCTTTAATTCTGTGGTGCAAATTATTATTGTACTATTAATTTTCACAGAGCATCAATATTTTTGTCAATATTTAGACCAGGTAAATTTTTGAACTTCTATCATTAATTATAAAACATTGGTTTATTACAAGTTTTTGTACTTTTTTAAAAAATATATTTTGCTTTTTCAAGGATAGGAACATTCAAAAAGATTTTGTAACATTCTGTAATATTCTAGTGCTTTCTGGAACATTCTGGGAGCAGAGCATTATGGGACTAGTCATAAAAGACAAAAATCATCCAACTTCTAAAGTTTGAACGACTTTTGGAAATTGTTTATGTTAAACTGGTTAGCTCAGTATTATGCATATACCATTCAATTTTTATGCATAATTAAAATTAGATTAGCTTGTATAAGTTCTCAAAATATATATATTTTTTAGTTTTCATGAGCACTGTTAATGATACACAAAAAGTAATGTGATTTTTGCATTCAGCACGTCAAACTTCATAAAAAAACATTATAAAACTTTTAGAAATATTTAATTTACAGTGTTATTATTAACAACATTTTGCAATTCCGATTTTGCAGTTTGCATAGAATGTTTGAATCAAAGCATAAAAAATCACAAATAATGTGTTTGGAATATCTTCCCATGTAGAGCTACACAAATGCCTTTTTACATAAGTGAATTTGAAGTTGCAGCAAATGCTTTCCTGAAAGTATTTTTACTACACAGGTTTTATTTTCTTTCTTGAACTCACCTGTGGGCTCTTCTGAACTGCTGTAGGTGGCTGTGGGTGCAGCAGCAGGAATCTCTGCAACAAACAGTCAAGAACAAACCATCAAAACCTCATGCCTCAACTTTATTTTTAGCCACTGCTGCTTTCAATAAACACATTTTTTTAAGATATGGTTTATAAGACATCTCAGGTTTATTAGACATATCACTGATGACGTGAAGACGTGGCGGTGTCTAGTTTTAATGGGTTTCCTGTCTAAAGCCCCTTTATCCTTCTTTTAAGCACTCTACTGTCAAATATACACCGATAGGGGATCGAGGCTTGTTAAAATGTGCAGTTGGCAAAAAGTGTGATGTCGCAAAAATTTAATATCAGGCTATTAAAACAAAAGGCAAGTTATATCACAAAATCCAAATATTTTCCACTCAATTGCCGGGGCTCCCTCCTTCTCTCCAGGTTTAACAGCACATTTGTTACCTACCCAGAGAAATTAGGGGAAATCTAGTTTCTCTGGGATCGGGGGTTTCATTTGTCTACGCGAATCCTTGCCAAGCCAATCTGAATGGCTTCGTGTCTACAGTTGCTTTTGTCAGCACGCCAGATAAATCTTTATTTCGATGTCATCAGTTAGTGCATAATAGAAGTGGTTCACATTAATAGGCGCGCATTGTATTGCGTTCCCAGCGACTATCTTATCGAGAAATGCCAGCTGCTGTGTGGGCCTGTCCTTAATCGCCACAGAGACCGTCTGCTGCCTTGTTGATACTGCCAATAAACATATCACCCATCATGCCCCTGGAGCAGGCTGTGAGATTTATGAGTTGAAAGGCCGTCAGCGAGGTGCAGGGCAGACTAGGTCATGTCAGCCAGGGCTTTATGGTCTGTTTGACTTAGCAGAGGGCAATCAGCAAATGTCCATCCAAGGAAATAATGGAACGGGGGACCGATACGGAAATTAAATGGGCCGGGGCCATGAAATCATGAATAATAATAGGTGTTTATGCAGAATTTCTCTGGAGTGTTATTACTGATGTCTCTGTGGGTGGTAATGGGACAACAAGTCACCTCATTTAGTCTGAGAATCATTTTTGAATAATAGATTATTACCTGTGCTTTTATAACAACCATTTTGTGTCATTGCGTTATTTATTTATAAGGTCACCCTCATTTTTCAAGAGGTAGAAGAGACGCAAACAAATTGAAAGTAATTCAATGTGCTTCAGCACTGTTTTTCCATTAATTTATTTGTAAATGGCTTCATATTTAGTTATGGTTAAGTGTTTTTTATTATTATTTTTATATTATTAACAATTATTGTCCAATTGTATAGTTGGAGGAGTACAATTGATTCTAAGGTATTCTCATAAATTTTAATAAATATTTTAGATACTATTTTGTAACCACAACCAAAAGATATGAAGCTTTTAAAGCTATTTAAGTTTATATATATATATATATATATATATATATATATATATATATAGTTTTAATTTACTTAGATTGACTAAAATTATTTTATTTATGCTACCTGAATTAGGATATAAAATCTTGACTTTGCTTGTAATTATTTACCAGTATGGGGTAACTTTATAATCAAAAAAATTTCTGTAAAATAGTGTCTTTGGAAACATTTCTGTTAAGGATTTCTTATTTCTTTTTGATTTTAATTTAATATACACAACAGTTCAAAAAGTTTGGGGTTGGTAATATTTGTAATTAATTTTTGT
This sequence comes from Cirrhinus mrigala, assembly GCA_036247105.1. Classification (NCBI taxonomy): domain Eukaryota; kingdom Metazoa; phylum Chordata; class Actinopteri; order Cypriniformes; family Cyprinidae; genus Cirrhinus; species Cirrhinus mrigala. The sequence continues at coordinate 30,804,373 of CM070009.1, forward strand.
TTTTTTATGTTTTAAAAGAAGTCTCTTAATACCCAGGCTGCATTTATTTGATCAAAAATACAGCAAAAACAGTCAAATATGATAAAATGTGATCTGAGATCTGATGATCATGAGATCTGATGATGAATCTGAGGGTGCAAAAATTCTAAATATTGAGAAAATCACCTTTAAAGTTGTAGAAATAAAGTTCTTAGCAATGCATATTACTCATCAAAAATTAAGTTTTGATATATTTACGGTAGGAAATGTAAAAAATATCTTCATGGAACATGATCTTTACTTAATATCCTAATGATTTTTGGCATAAAAGAAAAATTGATAATTTTGACCCATACAATGTATTTTTGGCTATTGCTACAAATATACCTGTGCGACTTATGACTGGTTTTGTGGTCCAGGGTCACAAATTTTATTAAAAATAACTTTTCTATTTGAATATATTTGAAGTGTAATTTATTCCTGTGATGCAAAGCTGACTTTTTGGCATCATTACTCCAGTCTTCAGAAGCACATGATCATTCAGAAACCATTCTTATATTCAATCATTCTTGTGGAATTCATGATTTATTCTTTTTTTCCCAATTCTGTAATAAATAGAATGTTCAAAAGAACAACATGGAAATATGTATCATTTGTAACATTATAAATGTCTTTGGTGTCACTTTTGATTAATGTAATGCATCCTTGCTGAATAAAAGTATTGATTTCTTTAAAAACAAATCTTACTGACCCCAAGCTATTGAACAGAAGTGTAATAAACTTGCTCATTTTCAACACTAAGAATTAATACACAATCCTTCATGAAGACAGAGAATGAGAAAGAGAAAAAGAAGCCAGATGAATCTTACTGATACAGGGAGCGATAGGTGATCTGCTTTGCTGGTATCCTTTAGCACAGCGGTTGCAGGTGATGCCAGTCACACCATCTTTACATGGGCACTGTCCGGTCGTCTGGTTACAGGTCTTACCAGCTGCACCAACCGGATGACAATCACAAGCTGAAGAAAAAAACACAAAACCAGTGGTTACTGCTGCTGTAGGCCTACTGTAATGACAAGATCTAGTGACACATATTTGCCTGATGATGCAAAAATGCTGTAGTGTGGCTCTACATAAGTCATCATATAGGCTATTTTTAACTATTTTATCCCTAACTTAAAGCTAAGCAAGTATATTGGATGTTGATTCAGTTACTGCTCTGTTGAAATCAGTTTAGTGAAAAAATCGTTGACTGAGCTACCGGCATTCGTTTGAGAATCAGACTAAGCAATTCGAGCTGTAAAACGAATCGGCTCATAAGAGTCATTCGGTCGTGAATGAGGCAACATCGGTTGAGCTGTTTATTTTGATCCAATACAAATATTTATTCTGTAATCAAATGACTCTGTTCGTGGTGTTCG
>CM070009.1:30810772-30969152 GCA_036247105.1 Cirrhinus mrigala
TTTTTTTTTCTCGCAATTGCAAGTGATTGTATAAACTCTCAATTGAAATAAATTTTGAGATAAAAAACAATTACTTGTTTCATTTGTTTAGTGGTGAAAACATGGTAACATACACACTCATCTTTCACACATTACGGTAGTGCTGGGTGATAAACCCATCTTCTCATGCGAGAATATGTTGATGTGTGTGTGTGTGTGTGTCTGTGGAAGCCCACAGTTTCCGAAGTGAGGAGGGAATATTACTGTACTTATTAGTTTTCTGTTTCAGGTATGATTCTGTATGTCCATATGTGAATCAGTTTGCACTCTAATGACACTTGCAAACTCGCACTGTGCCACAAATCAGTCTATTTTAAAACTAAAAGACAGAAAACAGATGTTTTGTCATGCTGAGAGATAGGCAGATGAATGTGTGTGAGAAAATGTCATATATAGTGTTAAAAGTGTTAAAAAAGTGTTACATCGGAACATTCTCTTGCCGTTTACTCTTGCTGTCAGAAACAATTTTTAGCGGAAGAACAGCACTCAACGAACTTGCTTTAAAAAAAAAAGTCATATATCACTACAGAAATCTTTGGTTTTAATATTTTTTTATTGTGTGGTAACATTTTATAAAACATTTCATAGTACTCGAGGTTATGCTTTTCGTCCCTCAGCCAAGACTTATTCACAATACAGCAAGGCCTCTCGTATTTTATTGCTTCAGTATCTCTGGGAGGAACTGTCTTCAGAAAAGTTTAGATGGTATTTTCTTTTCATCTTACCTCCATATAATGCATCTTAGTATAGTTTTTTAAAAAAAGAGCTGCTTTGTTTACAGCAGTAACCAAGGAAATCGCTGTATCACTGCTATTCCATAAGCGCCACCTGCTGTCAGAGAGTGAATTTGCATTCTCGTTCAGCACGTCTGCTGTTTCTGTTTCGTGTAGATATTTTACAAAGCCAAGCTTAGACCATTCTGTTTTTGTTTAAAATTTTGAAATTACACTTTATACTGCTTTGAGCAGTTTGGATCATGATTAAAATGCAGTGGCTCTGCAACTGTTTCATGAAATCTGATAAAGTCACAGAAAAACTACAGTGGCCGAGAGAGCTCAACGTCCTGCAAATGTAAAAACACATGCATCAAAAAAACAAAAACATCTTCATCAATTTGACAGCACACGCGCTGCAAATGCTCACAACACAACCAAATAATGTGCAGCAAAAACAGAAACGAGCTGCAAAGACTCACAACACAAAGAAACACGCTGCAAAAACACATGCTGCAAATACTCACAACACAAACAAAAACAGAAATGCGCTGCAAATACTCACATCCAAATAAAGTAATGCGCTGCAATTACTCACAAGTCAAACAGAAACAGAAAAACATGCAAGTAGCACATACCAAAATTAATTACTTAAAGTGACAAACATGGCTGAGACATATTTATCAGTGTTTGCTCCAAAAGGTTTTCGTTTACTTTGTCACCCTGATCTAGGATTTTTTTTTTTTTGGATATTATTAGCCTAAATATGCTGACAAATTACACAATTGCTGTAACTGTGAAAGTTTATGTAAGCAAGCTGGCTATATATGGCATTACAAATATCTAAAAAAATAAATGGTCCTCTGGTGAAAAAAACAGCATATGCTGGTAGGTATGTTTTGATGCTGGGATACTGGTAAGGTTTGTTTTGATGCTGGTTTAAGCTGGTTCTTTGCTGGTTCATGCTGGTCCTTTGCTGGTTTATGCTGGTCATGTTGCTAAAACCAGCAAAGCATATACCAGCAAATGACCAGCATAAACCAGCAAAAGACCAGCATAAACCAGCAAAGGACCAGCTTAAACCAGCATCAAAACATACCTTACCAGCATCCCAGCATCAAAACATACCTACCAGCATATCCAGTTTTTTTCACCAGGGTTATTATAGTTAAACTATGGTAAACATGCACAGATTAACCATGGATTTACTACATTAACCACAGTTTAACCATGGTATTTGTACAACTGTGGTTAAACAAATGGTAATCAATACACCAAAAAACGTGAGTATTTTTAGCATGTTTCTTTATTTGTTTGTGTTGTTAGTAATTGCAGTGCATGTGCTGTCAAGCTGATGATGTTTTCTTAATTTTCTGGTGCTTTTTCTATTTGCATGTGTTATCTGAATTTGCAGCGCATTGAGCTCTCTCAGCCACCGTAAAAAAATGTGACAAACTATGAAACAAAAAATATTAATTTGTAATACAGTGATACAGATTTTCAGTCAAACTGTCCAGCACAACATTATAGGATAGCTTTGTTTGCCCTGAATATGCAGTGCTGCCCTAGAATTTGGCCAGAATAAGGCATAATCGCGCTGTCTTCCTTTAAGCGATGCGTGGTATACCGGTACTGGAAAAATGCTGGTATATATTATGTTTCAAACGGTTGGATATCATCATTTTGCCCAGTTCGGTATATCATACGCCGCTGTTCCGAAGTTCACCTGTAGGCCGCAGTGCTTCCCAAATTGGTCCAATAATGACTGATTGCAGAACAGCAGAACCATACGTCACAGCAGTCACACGGCAGCAACGCTGCGGCAGCAGGCTCAGACGGTAGTGGGCGGAGTCTCCGTCGCAGATCGGAAAAGGGTGAAAATAGCAATAAGTGATCAACTTATATTTTTTCTTGTCCTTTTCTTATTTTTAATGTTGTTATTGTTATTTGAAGAAAAAATAAAAATAATTATGAACACCAGAATTTGCTCTACTTATCTTTGTGGAGCGTTTCAAAGTTAAAGCTGTTAATGTTAAGTCCGTATTATGTATATGAGTGCTCGCGCCTGTTTATATATACACATATATACATACACGAAATTACTATTAACCGTAAGATACAGTTACACTATTAACTGTAAGATACGATATGTGTGTGTGTGTGTGTGTGTGTGTGTATGTATGCATGTACATACATACATACAGTATATTACAGTTAATAGTGTAACTGTATCTTACGGTTAATAGTAATTTCGTGTATGTATGTATGTGTATATATAAACAGGCGCGAGCACTCATATACATAATACGGACTTAACATTAACAGCTTTAACTTTGAAACGCTCCACAAAGATAAGTAGAGCAAATTCTGGTGTTCATAATTATTTTTATTTTTTCTTCAAATAACAATAACAACATTAAAAATAAGAAAAGGACAAGAAAAAATATAAGTTGATCACTTATTGCTATTTTCACCCTTTTCCGATCTGCGACGGAGACTCCGCCCACTACCGTCTGAGCCTGCTGCCGCAGCGTTGCTGCCGTGTGACTGCTGTGACGTATGGTTCTGCTGTTCTGCAATCGGCCCTATCTCAAATTGGTGCGAAATGGGTAAAGGTGACAACAAAACAACGCGATGGATCATCAAACAGATGCAATCCATCAACACGCCCGAAATTAGTAAATGAAGACAACAGTAGAAGTGAAATACGGCATTATTTGTCATACAAAACAGATTATAAAGGTGAACAAACTGTCCTTACTGCACCTGCATGCAAGCGTTGCTATAAATCATGTGTTGCCACAGGAGGCCACACATCAAATCTTATCTTTTCCGCAAATTTAATGATCGACACGTGAGTGCATTATTCATCATTCATAAATTCAGGTTTAATTAACTTTTATTTGCAACTGATCTGAGGTGGACAGTAGTTAAGTATTTTTACTTCACTCAAATTAATTTAAAAAGGATCTGTAGTTTATCAGAGTGTTTTGTTTTTTGGAAGATTTGACTTCACTGCATTCCAAAGCATGATGTCATAGTTTTTTGTGCACTACATTTCATAAATAAAAGTTGTTGTTTGTTTTACTTTTAATGCTTAAGAACTTTAACAATGTAGTATTTTCTCAACTCAAGTAAATCTCTGAATTACTTCTACTTGAGTAAAAGAAAGTAATAGATTTCTAATGTAATGAAGTATTAAGTGATATTTAATAGGAAATTTAGTGCAGTAAAAAGTACAATATTATATGCTTAGGAAAGTTTTCTAAAGAAAAACACTCTGAAAAAGTACAGACACTTAAAAAGTACTTTTAAAGCAAAGTAAAAATACTTCACTACTGCCATGCATGTTTAGTATGTTAACATTGCTTACTAAATTGTTTTCAATTCACTTTTTTTTTATCATTTGAGGCTGGTTATTTGTCACCTGTGGTATCGATTTAGTATCGATACCGAGGTATTAGTATCTAGTATCAAACCGAAACCAAAATTATGGTATCGAGCCAGCCCTACTTCCTTTTGAAACAGCCTTTACAACAGAAGTATGTCTGTGGTGCTTTAAAGTGCTGCCTACATAAACAGCCCACTAAGTTTTGAACAGAACCTTACAGACCATCTGACCTTTAAGTGTGAACGTGAGGTCTCTCAGGTCTACAACATATGTGTAGTCTCTGGTGCCTTTACATTTATTTTTATTTCATGGGTGAGTGAATAATTGGCTTGTTTCACTATTATTGTTAATATTCTCTGTTGTTCCAAATTCCATGGCAGTGCTTCTTGTCTACTTGGCCTGTATTCATTTTCCAGGGAAACCCCTTTGTATAAATACAGTCTTCTTCTAATCTCTTTCAGCTCAAACTCATTAGATTTCTCTAAATCAAGCAATTTAAAAAACATTTAATATAAAAGAACCTGGGACATATTTCGAAGTACATTTCTAATCCAAACCCAAATTTAGCTTCTTTTTTTTTTCATTAGATGTAGTTGATCCTCACAGTGATTTATAGTCATAGATTACATCAGTTACTATTTTTTAAATTACATAATTTCTTCTAGATCAAAATATTACTGGCTTAATAATTGTTCTAAGTGACACTACTTGCATATCTGCAGCACTGTTCTCTTTTAAGTTATTTTAGGCTAGTTGGGACACCATTCTGGGCAATATTATTGATCTATCAAGTATTTTATCTGTAAAGCAAGTGATTTTTCCAGCGTATATGGTTGCTTACCTTTGCAAGCGCGTCTGTGTGAGATGGCCTTGGTCATGTCTCTGTAATAGCCCTCTTTACAGTAGTGGCAGTGCCGTCCGGCTGTGTTGTGTCTGCAGTTGAGACAGACTCCTCCACTCCTGCGGCCCGATAACTTATACAGCTCCATGTTGAAACGGCAGCGGCGGGCATGTAGGTTACAGTGACAGGCTTTGAGAGAGATGGACATTGGGAACACAAAAAAAGAGAGCAGTTTAGTACCAGCAACTGAATTCTCAGAAATACATGATCATGTCTGTCTGTATTTAAAAATGCACTCTATCCAAAATATTGCTTTCTTCAGTGAAACAGTCGTCTTATCTGAATCAGGAGAGAAATACACACAGATCCCATTCACTGCAGAGAATCCATTGGTAAGCAAGTGATGTAATGCTAAATTTCTTCAAATCTGTTCCCATGAAGAAACTAACTCATCTGCATCTTGAATGGCCATTTTCCATTTTATTTTTGGGTGAACTGTTCCTTTAATTCACAGGAAATTGCCCTAGTAAAGGGCAAATGACTGCGAGATCATATTCCCACATTTTTACAAATGCTTATCTGTAAAATACCCATGACGCACATATTCACCCTCACAGAGTATCATATATTTTAGTGAACAACCATTTAATTGCTTTATCGCCATAGTATTCTTCAGGGCATGTCGCTCCTGGCAGTGTAAAATCTAAAGCTGATGTGATGTGAAATGATTGAGGTGGTGTTTTCTGTCCCCTGGTGATCATAGAAGACCCTTAACACAGTGGGAGAGAGGAGAGGCCAGAGTCATCGAGACGTTTGACTAGTATCCTAAGAGAGCTTTATTATTTTAATGACATCACTGGATCTCTGGGCTTCCATCCATTTACAGGATTTCATTAACAGACAATGGCTTCATAAAACACCCTGCTCCAGATCCTGTGCTCACACACACCTGCTCATGACTGTGACCTCTGACCATCTATCTGTGTATCTGTTTATTGTTCTATCATTGTATCATTCTGTTGTTCTTTCTACCTATCTATCTGTCTATCTATCTATCTATCTATCTATCTATCTAATCATTCTATCTATCTATCTATCCATCTAATCATTCTATTGTTCTGTCTATCGTTCTATCTATCGTTCTGTTTCATCATTCTATCATTCTGTTGTTCTATCATTCTGTATATCATTCTATCTATTGTTCGTTTGTTCAATTGCTCTTTCGTTCTGTCATTCAGTCTATATCTATCTGTCTATCTATCTATCTATCTATCTATCTGTCATTCTATTGTTTCATCATTATATCATTCTATTGTTCTATCATTCTATATATCATTTTATCTATCTATCGTTCGTTTGTTCAATCTGTCTGTCTATCTGTCTATATATCTATCTATCTATCTATCGTTCTATTGTTCTATCATTCTATTGTTCTATCATTCTATATATCATTTTATCTATCTATTGTTCATTCGTTCAATTGCTCTTTCATTCTGTCATTCAGTCTATATCTATCTATCTATCTGTCTATCTATCTATCGTTCTATCGTTCTATTGTTTCATCATTCTATTGTTCTATAATTCTATCATTCTATTGTTCAGCTCTGTATATTGTTCTGTCGTTCTATTGTTTCATCATTCTATCATTTTATTGTTCTATCATTCTATCTATCTATCTATCTATATCTACATCGTTCATTCGTTCAATTGCTCTTTTGTTCTGTCGTTCAGTCTTCTATCTATCTGTCTATCTATATATCTATCTATCTATCTATCTGTCATTCTGTTGCTCCTTAATTCTATCTATCTATCGATCGTTCTGTCGTTCTATTGTTGTATCGTTCTATTATTCTATTGTTCTAACATTCTATCTTTCTATTGTTCTATCTGTCGTTCTGTCGCTCTGTAATTCTATCTGTCTATCTATCTATCTATCTGTCTGTCTATCACTGTCTCATTCCATTTATCCATCCATCTGTGTATTTATTTATCTACTCATAATGCTGTATTGTTCGGTTTGTTGTTTGAAAAATCGATTGTTCTGTCTATCTATCTATGGGAACTCTATCCCTGATATACAAGCATAGAATATCCATAACAACCTGTAATCACCATAAAAGAGAACAAACCACAAAAGAGAAACAATATTCCTACTGCAGACCCGCTCACACCCACTGAGAAGTCTAGATGTTAGTGACTAAATAGGGACATGCACTGTCACCCACACATACACAGGAAGGAAGTGTTAAGCAGCTGTCATGTTTTATCCTGCCGACACCTAGAACACTTCAACCACTCAGCACAGTGATAACACACAGTACCAGGCTTTGACTATCTCTGCCTCTTAACTATCTTTCCCTTTTTTACACACTATCTTCCATAATACTTCTGCAACACAATTTTCACTTTTTAGAAGACACAGTGTGTTCATACTTCAAGTAATTTTTTAATTGAGGCCTAGACGTTGAAGCAATAAAGTGTACAAGTAGTTATTGTTTGTGACTTTTTCAGCTGAAAAACACACAACTAATATTGTACAAGGTTGAAATAAATTGCTCTCCTTGCACCAGCTCCAGGCCACTTTCTTCTTATTTTCCCCAGTCCTCTGAAAAGAATGAGCATGTTTTTCCATTATATTATCCTAATTCATTATGATTTTATTTGTGCTGCATTTCTGTCCTCTCACTCAGCAGCTCTGTATTTGTGTAATGTTTGTCCAAACATTGCATGCGCATTAAATCTCTTACTTGCTTTTGCTCTGCTCTCCTCTGATAGTATCACAATATCATTACCCATCTCAGTTAATCAGATTTTGTGGAGATGATTTATTATTGGTTGCCTAAACTAGTTGAAAATGAAAAAAGTCTGTTAAATTTGTCATTCATCCAGGTCATTGTGGAAGGCACACCAAGCTACTTTTTGCACGCGAAAGACATCCAGCCAAGCATGGCTCCATTATTTACAACAGAGACCAGCTTCTCTCACTACGGAAGCCTTGCAGGGTTTTTGAGTGAGTGACTGGTAATCCTCAGAGAACTGAAAATCTGAGGCAGGAGGTGTAGAAATGGGGCGAATTATCAGGCTAAACCGAGATGGTATAAACATGGCTAAATGAACTGAATCCTGCCATTAACGTCACCACTGAGTGCTTCCAAATGGTGCATGTGGACCAAAGAGAGTGGATAAATCTGTAAAAAAAAAAAAAAAAAGAAAGGGCTATCTGGGTTTCCACATAGTTCTAAATGGTGACATCGGATGCAGAAAGCACTTTTACATGGTGATTGCATATAAATGTGTCTTAGCAGTGTGTGGACACAACCACCCAACGTTGACAAAAATCCATTCTATTATTTTTTTTTTTTAAATCTCCAAAAAACCTAAACAGTCTCAATTATCAAGCCGTTTTGATTTTTTGAGCAGTATGACATCATATTGCTCAGGCCCCACCCACAACTGCAGGCAGCATTGCAGGTGTTTCGTAGTTGGATGTTAAAGTGAACATAAGAGTCTTCATTTTCTCCCAACATCAGAGCCACTGAGGACGCAGTGCATTCGTTTTTTGATAGTAACGTAATGCACAAAAAATGGAAGAAAGGGGTAGGGTGAGCAATGCTCATTATCATTTAAAGAGATATGCACCGAAACGGCTCGCTGTGAACAGAGCTGTTTTTGACAAGGTTAAAAGGGTGTTGTTTTACACGACCACTGAGGAATTTTAATGAAAGACATTTCATGAAGGCCCTAAAGAATCATACCAACCTGTGGAAAATGGAAAACAGTAGACAGGCTGCTTTTAGAGCTTGAACTACTGGTCATTTCCACAGCATGTTTTTTTCCATCTGATGGAAAGTAACCATGCTTCCAGGAGAGTGACTGCACAATAATAAATCATAGTTATCTATCTGCAATGCTTCTGATGGGCTTTGATAAATGTAACCTCATAGGAAAACGAGACTCACTCATGAGTCACTTGTAATCTAAGTGAAGTGACTAATATCATCTTTGATATGATAAATTGTCACGTGAGAGTTGAGAATAAATATTTAGGTGGAAAGGAGCGGACGTACAGCGTGTGCCGTGCTTCGGTCTCTTGCTTTTGTCATTCTGTCAGGAGTAATAGTCAACAGTTCTGTATGAAAACATCATTTGAGTTGCTACCAGCTATTTGAGGAGCTTTAGGGCTTTTGGGGTCAAATTAAAGTATATTCTCTTTGGCCAAAAGATGAAAAGCATACTATATATTACCAACATTTTCAGTAACAAGCATGTTTTTTTCCAGTGACTGGCGGTGTAGTTTGATCAAACACTACATTATTTTTTTTTAATGTCTAAGCTATAGAATAATCAAATGCATTCACCTAGCAGTTCTCTCTCCTCTTCTCTTTTATATACCTCTGGAAAGTTTGAATCAATAGTAAATCGATTCACCTGAACAAATCTTCCTCTCATACTGTGTGCTGGACTGTCTGATTCATTTTAGTGAATCAGTTCATTCAAATGGTTCACGATTCATGATTCAAATCCTTGTACTATGTTTAATGTTTCGTTTACATGTAAATTAGGGTGTATTTAGTAGTATTTGTAGTATTTAGAATAAATTAACCTGTTCAACTTTAATACTGTCTAATTGAGTTAATAATCAAAACCAATATCTAAAAATCAGCCCCGATTACATTATGAAATACATAACTGGATTCTTATGTTCTAGAGACATATTGGAACCTCAAAGAATGAAAAGTTAAAACCATTTAGAGTCAAATTATTTTATGTTAAATTATAGGTTCGGAGATCCCAACTGAAACGCTCTGTTTAAACCAGGTTTGCTTCTCCTCATTTTTTAAAATCTTTCCTCTCCCGCGTGGCCATCTGGAAAAGCCTGTGTTCACCCGAGAGTGCTGTGATGTAATGACGGGTGAGAATTAAGGGGGCGTTTCCGTTATGGGCCCTGCTCTGTAATCGTTTGCCAGCGCCAATTAGCGGGGCAATCGGACCTCCCTGCTTTTTTGTTTGTGGAACTGCTTGCCACTGTTGCCTAGTGAAAGTGATATACAACGTCTCAACAAATACGATCAGACCATATAAAACCACAGTGTGCGCTTAACTAGCAAAAGACAGCAAAGAGCTTATTCTCCCACTAACTGGCTGTGAAATTGCTACTGCATTCAGCGCAAATCAGCATGACGCTGCACATCTAAGGGCAGAAGTTTTTGTGACCTTTGAAATCATTAAGCCTATTTTTGGAATACAAAGTTAACCAGCTTGCTACTTAATTTACTGTGATGTTTAATGTGAAAACCCAATAAAATGCATATAAAAATACACATATATTGGTGTTTTGTAAATGAATACAATACCTTTTTTGTAATTATGTATATTTTTATGCATATATATATACTATACATTAACACTATATATTATATTTAAAAATTTAAAAAAAATTAAATAGTGTTTTCACACTTATTATTTTTTCTTTTATTTTATTATTTTAATTATTTTAAAATATGTATTTGTAAATATGTATCCATTAATATTTTATATATGTATTTTTTATAAGTGTATATATTTACAGTTTATTATAATTATTCTTATATTTAAAAATAGCAAAAATTAAATAAATATGTGTATTTACACACACACACACACACACACACACACACACACACACACACACACTATATATATATATACTTTTATTAATTTTTAATTTTTAATTTTTTTAAATAAGTATTTATAAATATACTTATAAAAATCTATAAAATCAATTTATATTTTATTTATGCACTTAAGTGTATATATTTACTTTATATTTTTCTATATTTTTTTCACATTTGATGTGAAAAGCCAATAAAATTAATATGTGTGTGAGAGAAAAATATATAAATCAAATAGAATTATAATGAATATAAATAATGACTGAAAATTCACATATATTGTTGTCTATAAATACGATGTAATTTTTTTATAATTGTGCATTATTATCATTATTATTATTATTATTATTATTATTATTATTATTAACTATACAGTAACACTTATATATTAACTCAACTATATATTAACACTCATAAAAAATATATATAATTATTAAAAAATAAACTAAGATAAAGTAATGTGTACTTACACTTATATAGTGTATATTTTTTTCTTTTATTAATTTTATTTTTAATTATTTTAAATATATGTACAATTATTTACATATATTTATCTATATATCTATCTGGGGAAAATATAGATTAAATAGAATTAAAATAAATATAATTAATATGACTGTAAATACTTAGATATTGTTTTTTTATAAATATAATGTAATTTTTTATAATCGTGTATTTTTTATAATACCTATATTATGTATTAACTACATATTAACACAAAATGTGTGTATATAATTAAGTTCAAAAAAATAAAAAAAAAATTAATTACATAACATTATATAGTGTACAATTTTTTTCTTTCATTAATTTTCTTTTTAATTATTTTAAATATATTTACGCTTTATATTCTATATATTTCGTTGAATTTTTTCTTTTACTTTAATTTATTTATCTTTTATATTCTTTATATTACAATACTTTAATTCTTTCTCTTTCTCTCTCTCTCTCTCTATATATATACTTGTTCATGGTAATTGGGCCTCTTAAGGTGTTGTGAATGCAGATAAACAATGTGACTCCAAGGGACTGTGAAATTGTACAATTATCCAATCAGTAATGTCCGGGTCTCCATTTCTTTTATGAATAAATTTCGCTAGCACACTGCGCCAATGATAACAACATGTAATGGATAATAATACATAATAGCCAGAATATCTCTGGCCATTTCTCCTGTTTGGAGTGCTGGACTTGGCCCAGGTTATTCCATAAGGAATCCGGCTGGTACCGTTACTACACTCCTCGCTCAGAGGGAAGCGGTCCAACTCTTCTCAGAAACGTAGCTTGTTTCTCATGGCCTGTGTATCTTCATGTCACACTCTATTGACTCCTCGTAGAACCCCTGCGCTGTGTTATTAAACTTCCAGGAGGCTTTCTGAATCAAAATGGCAGTATGGAGTATACGAGTCCTTACAGAAAGCGTGATTCGACTGCTTGGGCGGGCGGCGCTGGAAAACATTGGCCCATAAAAATTTCCAATTAAATCACTGGCTGACACATTAGTCGTGCTAATATTTCAGGGCTTCTGAGCAAGTTATGAAAATAAACAAAATAGGTGGGATGTCGGCATGTTCTGTGAGGAGTGTATGTTTCCTTTTGGAAAATAATCACAGCAGAAATGTGCCAGGGTGAAACTCATCGCACCACGCTGACTTATTGCATCAGCGAATCGCTGCGCGGCTTGTTAGTCATTTGATTTATCTCCTAGCTTTGCCTGTTTGTTTTCATAAACGCAACACACCCATTGAGCAATTGGTGATTAATTTGCAGCATTTTAATTTTCTTTACATGCACAGTCTTAAGAGTGTGAGAGCAGCTGCAAATCCCAGGGAACGGTGAAGCTGCCAACAGAGATGTTGCACTGTAACTCTGCGGCAAGAACGGCCTTAAAACTCTTCAGATGCTTTTCCAATTCGAATGAAAACATCCTGTCAAATTAAAAAACTTACATCAAGGAATATGGAAATTTTGCTGGATCCATGACCGAGAGTTAATGTCCCTAATTGGACTTTTACTGGTGTTCCTGCAGTTTAACTAGTATAGTGTGACGCTAGCAATGCCAAGGTCATGAGGTTGATTCCCAGGCAGTGCATGTACTGAGCAGAACTTTGCGCCATTAAGAATTAAAAAAAAAAAAAGGTAGCAAAAAGAACTGTAAGATGACTGTAATAATTCAAAATCATGTTTTCTTGACTTACAAAAATCATGTTTATATGCCTTACAGATTGATGTGTTAAATTCCATTGAATTACAATTCAATTCTTTCATTTTGATTTATTTTGCAGAATTCATTTTGATACTGAGAAAACAAACAGCATGAATGCAGAGTTTGAATAAAAGTTTCAGTAATTTTAAACAGTTATTTATTTAGCAGATGCTTTGATCCAAAATGAAGAGTTTATGAATTATACTGTAATTATGGAAGTCAGGTTTGCCACTGAATAAAAAGTAAAAGCTAATTGCGACTTTTTATCTCACAATTCTGACTTTTCTTCTGCGAGTTATACAGCCAGAATTACAAGGTAGAAACTTGCACTTTTTAGGAAAAAAAAGTCAGAATTGCAACTTTGGCAACTTTAGAACTCACAATTTGGAGTTTTGAAGTCAGACTTGTGAGATATAAACTCAGAATTCTGAGAAAATATCTTTTTCCCCCCCAGAACTGGACTTTATAACTCAGAATTGCAAGTTTATATCTCACAATTCTAAGAAAAAAACTCAGAATTGCAAGATATAAACTCGCAATTGTGAGAAAAAAGTCAGAATTGTGAGATATTCTGAGGAATAAAAGAATTTAATTTAAGAAAATTTAATTTAATTTAATTTAATTTAATTTAAGAAAAAGTCAGAATTGCCTATTTATATCTTGCGATTCTGACATCATTTTTCAGAATTGCAAGTATATATATATATATTGCCTTATAGGTAATATATTTTGCAATATATGTGACCTTGGACCACAAAACTAGTCATAAGGGTCTTGTTTTGAAATTGAGATTTATACATCATCTGAATAAATAAGCTTTCCATTTATGTATGGTTTGTTAGGATAGGACAATATTTGAAAATCTGGAATCTGAGGGTGCAAAAAAATCAAAATATTGAGAAAATCATCTTTAAAGTTGTCCGAACGAAGTTCTTAGCAATGTATTGTTTTGATATATTTACAGTAGGAAATTTACAAAGTATCTTCATGGATCATGATCTTTATTTAATATCCTAGTGATTTTAGGCATAAAAGAAAAATCGATAAATTTGACACAATGGCTATTGCTACAAATATACCTGTGCTACTTATGATTGGTTTTGTGGTGCAGGGTCACATATGTCATATATTTCATTTTATATGGTATAAAGTCACCTACTTTGATTAAATATGACAACTTTAAGTTATTTTGCCACAAGTGTGGACGCTCATTTTATGCTCGCAATCTAGGTGTCCCTAAATAAAGTTATTAAAACTAAAATAAAACTACTTGAATTAAAATCCAAATTTCTCATTGGCAACTACAATGTATTAGAGACTGTGATTGTAATTCTCTCATTCTAAATTTATGCATTTGGCAAATACTTTTATTTAAAGATACATATTTTATCTGTGAATATGCTTCCAGGGAATTGAACCAATGACTTTGGCATTTTTGGTACAATCTTATGATCCAGCATAAACATTACTGGTTTTAGACAATGGCAGCATTTACTGTAAGCTTTTCCCAATGTCCTCAGATTTCTCACAGTTGTGTAAATTTTGGTTAGTTTTCAAAGACTGTTCCACTGTGTATTTACTGTACTTCCCTGGGTAAACATTCAGTAAACTTCAGTAAAATATCTCATGTTGTCTCAGAGTTGAAAGCGGAAGATAAGTGGAATTAGTGGAATTCTAGATTGGAGTTGAGCGCAAAAGATGAAGACATTTGTTGCAGCGCTGGACACCAGACGCTCAAGAATTTGGCAGCGCTGGATAGGCTTCCCCAAGGAACATAAATCAGATTGAAAGAGGGGGACCACAATGTGAGCGCTTCCCATCGTTTTGGCATTCCTTCTGTTTTTCGAGCCTATGTAAATCATCCTCACGACAGGCCCGGGCTGCAGATGTGTGGCCCGTCGGTTCCACCGCAGCCGGAGTCTGGGGTCCAAATCCCAAATGATCCATAAATCGGAATCTCCCTCGGATCACTCCGTGATGCGGCATGGGACGGACAGATTGTGCTTTTCCACTGCAGGTGTCGTCACTCTGGTATCATTGTCTCTCACCAGCTGAGATTTACAGCCCTTGAACGGCATTAAGAAGCCTCATTGACGCTGCCTTACTGGAATGTAGCTCCACGCTGAGGGAAGGCCTCCGTGATGAGCTTTACAAGGTGTACAGCTGACGTGGGTGATTGCAAGGCAATGCACGACTACACTCTCAGAAAAAAAGGTGAAAAGCTGTCATTGGGTGGTACTGTAAGGTACAAAAGCTAAAAGGTACATCTTTGTACATATTAGTACCTTTTGAAAGAGAACTGACACAGTGACTTTTTTTCTTAGTGGCAAGTTTCAGTGTGAATTCAGAAGGGATGCATGACATATCGGGACTAGTTTTTTTTTATATTTGTCAGTTTTGGATATTTAGCAACTGATGACGGGTGTTTGGATGCTTATTTCTGCCTATTTGGAAATAATATTGCATTACAAGAAATTTGAAAGCCATTATTTGTAGGCTAGTCATTGTTGAACACCACAATCATGACCAGATGGAAAAAAATATCACTTTTTTAGGAAGTTGTTTTATCATATAGGAGTAAAAGTCAGCAAAGTTGTAGCCCAAAACAATAGCGTTAAAGGGATAGTTCATCCAAAAATGAAAATTACCCCATGATTTACTCACCCTCAAGCCATTCTGTGTGTATATGAATTTCTTCTTTCATGCGAATACAATTGGTGTTGTATTAAAAAATGCCCTGGTTCTTCCAAGCTTTATAATGGCAGTGAATGGGTGTTGAGATTTTGAAGTCCAATAAAGTGCACCTATCCATCATAAAAAGTGCTCCACACAGCTCCAGGGGGTTAATAAAGGCCTTCTGAAGTGAATCAATGTGTTTGTGTAAGAAAAAGTGTTCATATTTAAAACTGTATAAACTGTCATCTCAAAGATTTGTAAAATAAGAAGAGAATTTTGATATAAGAAAAGAGGAGACTAGTTTTCCTGGTGCTGTAAACAAAACTTGGTTCTCGCAAGACTAACATATTTATAGTTTATAAAGTTTTAAATATGGGTATTTTTCTTGCACAAACGCATTGATTCGCATCAAAAGGCCTTTTTTACGGCCCTAGAGCTGTGTGGAGCACTTTTTTATGATGGATGGACAAACTTTACTTTGCTTCAAAGTCTCAACACCCATTCACTCCCATTATAAAGCTTGGAAGAGCCAGGATGTTTTTTAATGTAACTCTGATTATATTCATCTGAAAGAAGAAAGTCATATACACCTAGTTGAAGGTAAGTAAATCATGGTGTAATTTTAATTTTTGGTTAGGGCTGTTCGATTTCGAAATTTTTGGAATCAAGTCCGATTCCAATTCCTGGTTCTGGAATCAACAGGATTTTATTCCAAGAATGGATTTCTCACTGATGTTTTCGATTCTTTTTCAGTTCTTGATTTTAAATTGGAGGAACCTAATTTCGCCATTAAGGCAGGATATAAAGGTCGTCCAAAGTAGCCTTCTCATAATATAAAGCTTTATTTGTAAAAATTATGATACATTTCTGTAGCTTTGATTGATTTTAAATTGTAATTTTGTCTGCAGAGCCCTCAACTCAGCAGTGGAGATGCCTTTATTGCATGAATGGAACAAGACATAAGGGTCTAAAATACATGTGCACAGTTCAACTGAATGATGTTTACAAAATGTACACTAAAACAAAATAACTGGAACATTAACAGCAAAACTGATGTGGTTTAGCTGTCAGTCAGATGCGCTCTCGGCCACTGATCTGTGCTCTCTGTGTTTTTTTGTTTTGTTTTGTTTTTTTTTTTTTCAGAATTATCAATGGCTGATAGAAAGGTTAAAAAATAGCATTTTATTTAGGATAGAAATAAAAACAAGACCATTGATCACCTCAAGATCTATTCTGTCATGCAGTGCTCAAAATTGTGGACAACGTAAAATAACCACTGAATCATTTTCTGAACTGGTTTATTAAAACGATCTATCCAAAAGAACCTTTTTGTGGAAATGAATCAGACTTCTAATCACTATTATTAACGAGCAAGAGACAAATGAATGAGTGCTTTTTAAAAACGGAAGGCTGCATCCACAAGCTCAGTACAGACTTTTCATATTTTATAGTTTCATATTTTAAGAGATGGCTAATTCGTACAAAATCGTACGATCTCACTCTTAAAAGTTCACAAGATTTTTGCTAAATCATACACTGTAAAAATGTTCTCCAGTTTCAACTTAAAAACTTAAGTTCAGCAGCTGCCTTAAAATTTTAAGTTATATCAACTTAAAAGTACAAGTCATTTCAACTCACTACAATAAAATACATTTAAATAACTTGTACTTTTAAGTTGATACAAAATCGTACTAGTGAGGTCATACAAATTCGTATGAATTAGCCACCTCGTAAAATACGAATCGGTCGTGAGATAGCGTTGTGTAGGATGCTTGTAGTCGCATCGGAATCGAGGAATTGATTCTTTTTGGAATCAATTCCCAGCCCTATTTTTGGGTGAACTATCCCTTTAAACTAGCATTTTAAGCAAAAAGAGAGTCCTCTCTCTGTCAAAGTGACATGAGGGTTAAATCCATACCACAGGTTTTCCAAAATCTCATTCCAAAATCTCATTGCACAAGAATGTCTTAAAGGGGTCATATCATGTGGAATCCAATTTTCCTTGATCTGTTTAATGGACTTTGAAAACATAATGTAATTTTAGAATTCAAAACATCCTCCTCAGAGGAAAAAAAAATATTTTATTGAAACTAAGCTGCTTGTTCCAAACATTACTAACATTATATAATGAAAAAAATGACATGGCGCGACCCTTTTAAGATCTTAGCCACTGCATGCTAGTGACCAGTTTTAACATTCACGTCTATTTCAATAAGGAGCTAGAGAAGAAAGAACAAAACTAGGAGGATGTACCTATCTATATGCCACACATAAGTAAAGATTGCAAATGAAGAATATGAAGGTGTTTCTAAAGCTACTAATTAAAAGTTTCCCTGAGGAACGCAAAGCAGTAGCCTGCTGTCAGTCAGACTCAATTATAGAAGCACCAAGAAAATGAGATGAAACTTGTGCTGTGGCTGGAGGTGTATTTTCTGTAGATGCCACAGCGGGCTGAAGCTCAACCAATCTGCCACACGCTCTAGCTGCAGTTACCCCACCGCGGACAAGAAGCTGAGTAGCAGAGCTGTAAATTACAAACTCCAGGAGATCATTCATCCTAACTGTGGTTTGACTGTGTTGTTGCAAGCCTGTCGTACATAACAACACACACCCCACCTGACGGATGTTGAATTTTTTAACTGAATAGCCTCCAAACTGAGACTTACTTTGAGATTTCGTGACTGAGATTTCAAAGTGGCCTTCAGGTAATGGACTGTTCTATAATATGCATAAAAAAAAATACTAATACTAAAATTTTTCAAAACGGTTTATTAGTAAAAAAAAAAAAACATATATTATTTGTTTGCAGTGTGAACAAAGCTTATGACATTCTGGTGCCTAAATGTGACCCTGGACCACAAAACCAGTCTTAAATAGCGCGGTTATATTTGTAGCAATAGCCAAAAATGCATTGTATGGGTCAAAATGATTGATTTTTCTTTTATGCCAAACATCATGGCATAAGATCATGTTCCATGAAGATATTTTGTAAATTTCTCACTGTAAATATATCAAAACTGAATTTTTGATAAGTAATATGCATTGCTAAGAACTTTTTTGACATTTTTAATGGCGATTTTCTCAATATTTAGATTTTTCTACACCCTCAGATTCAAGATTTTCAAATAGTTCTCAACAAAATATTGTCCTATCATAACAAACCATACATCAGTGGAAAACTCTGGACCACAAAACCAGTCTTAAGTAGCACGGGTATATTTGTAGCTATAGCCAAAAATACATTGTATGGGTCAAAATTATAGAATTTTCTTTTATGCCAAAAATCATTAGGATATTAAGTAAAGATCATGTTCCATGAAATGTAAATTTCTTACCGTAAATATATCAAAACATAATTTTTGATTAGTAATATGCATTGCTAAGAACTTTATTTGGACAACTTTAAAGGCGATTTTCTCAATATTTATACTTTTTGTACACTCAGATTCCAGATTTTCAAATAATTGTATCTCGAACAAATATTGTCCTATCATAACAAACCATACATCAATGTAAAGCTTATTTATTCAACTTTCAGAAGCTATATAAATCTCAATTTCAAAAAATTGACCATTATGACTGGTTTTGTGGTCCTGGGTCAAATTTCAGATTTTTGCTATACAAAATTATGCTATAAACGTAACAGCACAACCTCTCCTCAGCAAGCCTCCTGTTTTCATTATTTATAATTTTAAATGACAACTGTGAAAAGAAAGCATAGAGTTACATTGTGTCACATACACTATCTAATGAAACACACTTGTAACTAGGTGGCTTCCAGCAATAGGGTGGGAGAGGAAGAAGGAAAGAACTTCCTGCTGTGAGCCACAAGTGTGTTGTCCTGGGAAACACACTGAAGCCAATTACATCCTGAGCTAGAGAGCACACACAATGCTCTGACCTGTGCAACTGTTTGTCTGGTAACCCTTGGCAACACCAGCATGCAATATGTCATCGCTCTGTGACCGGCTTCCCGCATCTGTCAATGCAATGTGGCGCATCAGCTCCATAGAGTATTTCAAGTATTTCAAACACATTTTTGAACACACATTTACAGTGTGTGTGTAAACATACAGAATACATTCAAACATGTATTTTTACACTACTGTACTGTACACTGTTTTTAAATAAGTCTCTTATGCTCACCAAGGCTGCATTTATTTGATCAAAAATGCAACAAAAACAGTAATATTGTGAAATATTATTACAATTTAAAATAACTGTTTTCTATTTAAATATATTTTAAGATGTAATTTATTCCTGTGATGCAAAGCTGAATTTTCAGCATCATTACTCCAGTCTTCAGTGTCACATGATCCTTCAGAAATCATTCTTATATGCTGATTCTCAAGAAACATTTATCAGTGTTGAAATGTTTCTGAAAACTGTGACTGTATGTGCATTTAGGTTTGTGGTATTTATAGTGCATTAAAAAAAGAGTGTGCGAAGGAAATGGCGAGTGTTTTAGCTCAGACCCTTGACTCTACCGAGCAGCTGTTGAGTGATCTTGACGTTTGCGTTTTGTTGTGTTGGTCACAGGACACAGAATTCACTCTGTTTCCCATTAGAGAGTGTAGAGGGCAGATAGCATATCTCAACAGAGTTATCCTGCGGAAGTGGAGGTCGCTATCTGGACAAATATACCAGTTATAGGACTAAGGCCTTTGGCGTGATTTGAAATGTCTCCAGCTAAACGCGTAGATTACACAGGAAGGATTCACCAGTTTCCAGAAAGTAAGTTTTTCTGTGTTCATTTACTGAATAGAAGAAATATTTTCCACACTGGAGGTGAAATGCTGACGTGAAGTGATGAAATCAAAGCCAGTCAAAACATATTCAATGTCTACTATAGAGTGCTACAGGGATGATGTATTTTTGTAGGCCAAAATCCAGAAATGGGTTAGCATTTTAGTACTTCCAGTTCCACCGTCCTCAAGTCAATGGGTTTTTTGTGATGTTCTTTGGTTAAATGTCTGAAATTTGGTCAAGCTTAAGATATTTTCACATTTATTCTACAACATTAAAGGGATAGTTCACCCAAAAATGAAAATTCTGTCATTAATTACTCACCCTCATGCCAAACCCGCAAGACCTTTGTTCATCTTCTGAACACAAATTAAGATATTTTGATGAAATGTGACAGCTTTCTGACCTTGCATAGACAGCAACATAACTGGCATGTCTAGTGTTTCATCAAAAATATCTTAATTTGTCTTCCGAAGTTGAATGAAGGTCATATGGGTTTGGAACGACATGAGGGTGAGTAATTAATGGCAAAATTTTCATTTTACATTTAACTGTATTCATGCAGAACAGGTAAACTGATCTACAGTTGAACTCAAAAGTTCACATACAGCTTGCAGAATCTGCAAAATGTTAATTATTTTACCAAAATAAGAGGGATCATTCAAACTGCATGTTATTTTTATTTAGTACTGACCTGAATAAGATATTTCACATAGAAGACGTTTACATTTAGTCCACAAGAGAAAATAATAGATGAATTTATAAAAAAAGACCCCGTTCAAAAGATTGCACACACTTGATTCTTAATACTGTGTTGTTACCTGAATGGTCCACAGCTGTTTTTTTTTGTTTTGTTTTTGTTTTTTTGTTTAGTGATAGTTGTTCATGAGTCCCTTGTTTGTCCTGAACAGTTAAAGGACAAGCAGTTCTTCAGAAAAGTCCTTCAGTTCCCACAGATTTTTTGGTTTTTCTGAATTTTTGTGTATTTGAACCCTTTCCAACAATGACTGTACGACTTTCAGATCCATCTTTTCACTGGACAACTGAGGGACTCATATGCAATTATTACAGAAGGTTCAAACGCTCACTGATGCTTCAGACAGAAAAACGATGCATTAAGAGCCGGGGGGTGAAAACTTTTGGAATTTGATGATCAGGGTAAATGTAACTTATTTTTTCTTCTGGGAAACATGTAAGTATCTTCTGTAACTTCTGAAGGGCAGTACTAAATGAAAAAAATATGATATTTAGGGAAAATGAGAAAAATGTACACAAATGATCTTAATGCGTTGTTTTTCCTTCTGGAACATCAGTGAGTGTTTGAACCTTCTGTAATAGTTGCATATGAGTCCCTCAGCTGTCCTGTGAAAAGATGGATCTGAAAGTCGTACAGTCATTGTTGGAAAGGGTTCAAATACACAAAATTGCTGAAAAACCAAAGAATGTGTGGGACCTGAATTATTTTTATGAAGAACAGCAGGCAGTTTAACTGTTCAGGACAAACAAGGGACATTAACTATCACTAAAAAAAACACACACAGCTGTGGATCATTCAGGTAACAACACACTATTAAGAATCAAGTGTATGTAAACTTTTGAACAGGGTCATTTTTATAAATTCAACTATTTTCTCTCGTGGACTAAATGTAAACGTCTTTTATGTGAAATATCTTATTCAGGTCAGTGCTAAATAAAAAATAACATGCGTTTTGTATGATCCCTCTTATTTTGGTAAAATAATTAACATTTTGCAGATTCTGCAGAGTGTACGTAAACTTTTGACTTCAACTGTATATGCTTACTCCACTTTCACAGCTTTGAAACAGCTTTTCTCCAGATGTAACCCAAGGCTGTTAATAGATAAAATTAACGATTTAACATATTATAGACTGAAACACAATTTTCTTCAAGTATATAAAATGCAGAACTTGAATGCATTGTAAATGTTTCATTTTGACTTGATTGATGAGAAAGACAGTTGCACAACAACAAAGCCGCAAACACAAGGCAATGATCCCAAACTGGTTTTACAGACGGAAATCTGATCTTCTAAGATGGTATAATATGTAGAATACTTATTATGGCTTAAAAAATGCCTCTGCTTTCTGACAGCATGTGGGCCACCCAGCAGGAGATCACGACTCTGCCTGAATCATCTCTCAACAGCCAATGACAGGAGACCTTCATCCATCATTTCCTCCCCATTGGCAGCCATTGTGCAGATGTAGTCATGATTGGACTCTGTTCATTTCTGTGTTCACTGCAAATGTGGCCTTTGATGTTTGTTGGTGGGGGTGTGCTTGCACTGAAGGTAACTGCAGTGTTGAGGAGGCTAGTTTGAAACTGCTAGCCAAACTACATTACAAGCTACTCAACCTTTAAAGTAGCGGCAGATCTCAAAGGAGTCTTGGGTGATTGGCTAGAATAATACCAAAAAAAAGTGGCTAATAGTAAAGGAATCTGATCGTCTGTGCATTTCTAACCCTGGCTTGTTTGTGTGGCGGCACAAAAAAGACTTTCTGAATCATGAAGCACGAATTCTGTTTGTCTGTGCCAGTCTGTGTAATCCAAAAAAAGTGTTTGTGGGTGAGAGAGACAGAGAGAGAGCGCACAAAACGTGTCCATTTACTCTAGCATTCATTATTCCACCTTTTCTCTCTCTAGCTCAGGGTGGTCCCGCGCTAGCCAGAGCGCTATCACAAATGCAGGCCAGAAAGATTCAAACCGGCACAGAAAAACCAATAAAAACATAAATGTCACCACACGCAAGCAGATATTGACTCTCTCACACACACACAACTATGCACAACCCTTAAACCCCAAAATACATGTTTACTTCTGAGCTGCTGTTGAGGTTGCCCACTAAAAGAATGTTAGCACGGTCAACATACTGTGTCATCAGTTTTGCAAACAATACTTACACGTATGGTGTGTTTAAATGCTTAAATTATGCTTTTAAGGATTTTTTGTACATGCGGCATGGTAATACCACAGTATTCATTGAATGCCTCAGATAATCATATAAATATCATGGTTTATAGTTCTGAGTTATAATGTTGTGGGTAATGTAATGGGTTTTAACGGCTGGTACTGTGATCTACACACTTAAAAATAAAGGTTTCAAAAGTGGTTTTTTTTTGCTATGTCGCTGTAGAAGAACAGTTTAGGGTTTGCCAAAGAGCTTTTCAGTGAGCAGTTCTTATTTTTCTTAGTGTGAAGAACATTTGAATAATCTAAAGAACCTTTTTTGGAATGGAAAGGTTCCAAGGATGTTACAGGTTCTTCATGGAACTATCAGTGCCAATAAAGAAAGTTTATTTTTAAGGAGGCGTTTAATTTTACACAACACCATTTTCAACTAAAAATGGAAAACTTTTTACATGTTTTGGTTGTTCACAGCAATGGTGTTTTGGGGGCCAGAAAAAAACTAAAACTTTTGAAAACATTCAAATTGGAATTTTTTTTTAAAACAATACCATTGTCATCTCTGTCCAAACTATGAAAATGTACAAATTTGTGAAAACGGTGATGTCATGCACATGCATATTATGTGTTTAGCTGACTTGAAAAACATTAACTTGATGAGATTCATACATGGCTTTAATAAATAGGATATTGATTACATTGTTCATGTAAAATATAAAATAGAACTGTTTTTATTATTATTATTTTTTTAACCAAGAAAATGTGACTGGAACATTAATTTACATTTGATTAAAAAAAGGATTTCACTGCCTCATTTCAGAACTCCACTGCACATGTTAGAGTGCATTTAAGATAAATTTGGTAGACCAGTCCCTGCAAGTAAGTAAGAGTAAGGAATATATACAGAACATGTTCTGGTTGTGAAAGAGGTAGAAATTCATGTTGTTTATTTAGTATCAGTAAATGTGAAAACTAGAGCTGCAACGATTCCTTGATTTTATTCGAGTATTTGATTTTAGAAAATTCTCCAGTAACTTAATCGGCAAAATACCGGAAGTGGCGCATTCCACATATTAAACCTGTTTAAAAAATCATAGTAAAGCATAATGCTATTAAGAATGCACAAACACTACGATTCAATTAAATAAGTATAGGCGATGCGGGTTTAATATATGCCCTTTATTTATTTACATGCAGGTTATGTACGTGCGTGACAGAGCGCCTCCTTTCACAGTACATGCTGCTACACAAAATGTTATCCTTTACTTGTGTGGAGCGTCTCAAACTCCATCTCTGCAAGTTATTGTGAGTTTGGGTTTATTATAAGGTTCATCCGGGAACGCAACGTGCGCTATTTCATCAGATTTGTAAGGTAAATCATTTATAAACCTATGCAAACAAGTGAATACATCAATATGCTAATATGCTAATAATATACCCTTACTCTGAGTTTACATGTTTTGATGTCCGCATATTCAAGAAATGACAGTGGCTGTAACTTTTCTATCATAAAGAAATGGCTAAATATTAAAGACTAAGTGGATATTTGAATTAAATGGTTGTTTAGTCAATATTAAATACAGATTAGATTGCACAGTAAAGTGTAAAAACAATCGTGAGGCCGTTGGCGCCCTCTGCAGTCATTTGTTATAATGTGTAATGTACATTAGCTTTATTGTTTATGATACATTATGTATTTTAACAGTTTTGTTGTTTGATTACTTGCTTTTGATACTTTATTTGAACTTATTATTATTGCCTCATTGCTATTATAGACCTATATGTATAAGTCATTTGTAAGGCTATTGCTTACTTAGGTCTATTTTTGTTACGACACAAAAAATTTATTATAATTATCCGATTGTTCAATTAATTGTCCGAATAATCGACAGATTACTTAATTGCCAAAATAAGCGCTAGTGACAGCCCTAATCAAAACATCATGATATTATCATTTGTTATTTATACTATACTGTACAATCCTGCCACAGAACCACTTTATTCAATTTCAGCATTTCACAGATGATCCATTTTCCCAAGACAAGTGTATTTCAAAAGTGACATCATCACAGGACCTGAAACCTGCCGGAAAGCTTTGGCAAGAATTTCAACCCCCGGGATGAAACACCAGCACAGACATCCAAAAAGAGATTCAAATAATACCCAAAAGGCCGATCGCAAATATACACCGACTGACGGGGGATTAAAAACATAAATATTAGTGGGGAAACACTCAGAAGGCCAAAGCAAGCAGACCCTTCCACCAGAAAATGGACCACCTCTCCTAACCAGCCTCTAAAACCAGGATATATCATGTTTTCTCTGAACTCCCATAAAGCCAAACAAAGCCTTTTGGCTCATAAGTCATGTGTGTTTTGAATTATGAGCTCAACAAAACAAAATCCCTAAAACATGGAGCTCTTTGCCCGGAGGACTGGTGATACGCTGGGGTTTGGATTTTGAAATCCCAAAATACATCTCTTTTGTGTTTTCTTTGTCTTGTTCTGATCTGTGTGTGTGTGTTTTTTTTTTTTTCCTTCCCCCCTGTACTTCACCACAAAAGCACAAGCCTGCGATCCTACAGTTTTGGTTTGTCAAACAATGCTTGTGGTTTAGTGGATGTTTTAAAATGGCTATAAATAAGCTAAATGTAATATTAAAGGCTTGTTCTCTATAGAGGACAAAAATAGCATAAACAGTCAATAGCAAGTAAGTACATATATACAATAGAGCCATTTGAAATGTGTCATTTTTTTTTTTTTCATTTTAAAGTAGAAGTCCACTTCCAGAACAAAAATTTACAGATGATGTACTCACCCCCTTGTCATCCAAGATGTTCATGTCTTTCTTTCTTCAGTTGTAAAGAATTTATGTTTTTTGAGTTAAACATTCAGGATTTTTCTCCATATAATGGACTGATGTGGTGCCCCGAGTTTGAACTTCCAAAATGTAGTTTAAATGCAGCTTCAAATGATCCCAAATGCGTTTGTAAACGATCCCAGCCGAGGAAGAAGGGTTTTATCTAGCGAAACGATCGGTTATTTTCATAAAAATAATACAATTTCCATACTTTTTAATGTCAAACGCTCATCTTGTCTTACTCTTCCCGACCTCTGTTTTTTTCTGGTTCATGACAGTTAGGGTATGTCGAAAAACTCCCATCTCGTGTTCTCCCTCAACTTCAAAATTGTCCTATATCGCTGTTTTACCTTTTTTGTTAAGGGTGTTTGATCTTTTTTGTATGTTTACTTTGCAAAGACTGGGTCGGTACTTCTGCAGTGATGTAGGATGATTTTGAAATGATTTTTGAAGTTGAGAGAGAAAATATGATTGGAGTTTTTCAACATACCCTAACTGTCTTGAGCCAGAATACACAGAGTTCAGGGAGAGCAAGACAAGATGAGCGTTAGACATTAAAAAGTATTTAAATGGTATTTTTTAAATGAAAATAACCAATCGTTTTGCTAGATAAGACCCTTCTTCCTCAGCTGGGATCATTTACAACCGCATTTGGGATCATTTGAAGCCGCATTTAAACTACATTTTGGAAGTTCAAACTCGGGGCACCATAGCAGTCCATTATATGGAGAAAAATCCTGAAATGTTTTTCCTCAAAAAACATATATTCTTTACGACTGAAGAAAGAAAGACATGAACATCTTGGATGGCAAGGGGGTGAGTACATTAAATGTACATTTTTGTTCTGGAAGTGGACTTCTCTTTTAATTTTGTTTTTAAAATAGTGCTTTCTAAAGAAAATATTTTTTTGCTCATAATTAAGGTTCCCTAAAAAATGAAAATTCTGTCATCATTTACATCCCTCAAGTCATTTCTCAAGAGTTTCTTTAAAAGTGTTAGCAACCAAACAGTTGATGGTAGCCATTGACTTCCATAGTATGGAAAAAAAAAAACTACCATGGAAGTCAATGGCTACCATCAACTGTTTGGTTGCCAACATTCTTCACAATACCTTCTTTTGTGTTTAACAGAAGAAATAAACACATACAGGTTTGGAACAACATTAGGGTGAGTAAATCATGACAGAAATGTAATTTTGGGGTGAACTTATGTATGTTGAGCAGAGATGTGGCACAATTCACTTGGTGGATAAAGCAACAAAAATCCCACTGACTAAAGGAGGTACAGGTTTTCTTTTGAAATCTCTTAATGAAGTAACAGATGTCTCAATGGCAGATCTTAATATACTACAGATTTGGTGTTTTCTGCTCTGATGCATCTTAAGAGTTGAATGGTTTGCCCTGAGTGAGTCACTGAGTCGTCTGACTGCAGGGTCCCGCAGGGATATTAGGAGATGTGTAAGTTTCCATGCAGTGGGTGTCAGAAGCAGCTCTAAAGGACTGACCAGCAGTCCACCTGCTTCCGATTAGCAGCTCGGAGTCACTTCTGCTCTCTTTTTTTTTCTCTCTCTCTCTCTCTTACCATTTGTTTTCATTTTTGTGGCTTCATTTTCTTCTCATTTAGAAAGAGGGATCACACAGAGGAAGTTTTACGTGATTTAAACAATTTAATTTCCTGTTTTAACCAAATAACTGTTGATATTCTTGAGGCACATTGGTAACACAAGGTTCTTCTTTGTCCATTCACAAACTGCTGTGTGATGACAAAATCACAGCCAATCAGTAGATTTTTTATTTTATTTATTTATTTTTTTGGTATCATTCCCTTGGGATTGCTAGTAACAACTAATGTTTGAGCTAGAAGTATTTTTCCACTTTTTAGTGACGCTGCACCAATAGAAACCAAGTAACTGATTTTTAAAAAATCTGGGAAAATAAATGATGTATTTATTATTATAAATAATATATTAAAATATAAAAAATCTATAAATTGCTGTTCGGTTTTTCATCATTTTAAGCAGATTTTTATCTTTCAATAGAAATCAAGAAATCATTAAAAAAGTAAAAAAAAAAAAAAAAAAGAAATAGAATTAATGTCATTATTATTATAAATAATATAATTAAAATAAAATATAATTTAAATTTCTATAAAATACTATAATATTTACATTTTTTGGCTAAAATAAAATTGTTCTTGAAAACTGTTTCAGCTAAAGGAATTTTTCTTCTTTTTACTCAATGTCATGCTGCAGCAAGAAACTAAGTAATTGATTTAAGAATCTAGAATGTAATTGTAATTAATGTAAGTATTTTAATATAATATATTTTTTAAAAATCGAAACAATATATATATAATATTTTTCAAAATTATAAACAAATTAATTTTATATTTTTAATTGAAAAAAAGCTAAAATGATACCTAAAACTGAGCAAGAGGAATTGTTTCCACTTTCATTCAGTGTGATGCTGCAGCAGTGGAAATGAACTGATTTAAAAACAGTCTGGAAAAATAAAGAATGTATTTATTATTATAAATAATGTATTAAAATAAAATATTAAAAAAAAATCTATAAATTATCTATTAAATGTTTTCATCATTTTAAGCAGATTTTTATTCTTTTAATAGAAATCAAGAAAGCGTTAAAGTTGAAAAAAGAAATATAATTATTGTCATTATTATTATAAATAATAAAAAGAAAATAAAATATAATTTTGTTATTATTATTTATTTATTTATTTTTTGGCTATAAAACTGTTTGAGCTCATTTTACTCAACTGTAATGAATTTAAAATTTTTTTGGCTATAAAACAGTTTGAGCTCATTTTACTCAACCGTAATGAATTTAAAAATCAAGAAATGTAATTAATATAATTATTTTAATATAATAAAACCTTATAAAAATCTTTAAAAATATGTAATTTTTTTCAAAATGATAAACAAATTAATTTTTAATTTTTAATTGAAAAAAAAGAGGCTAAAATCATACTTAAAACTGTTTGAGGGAGAGGAATTTTTCCCCTTTTCACTCAGTCTGATGCTGCAACAATAGAAATGAAGTAACTGATAAAAAAAATTGGAAAAGAAAGAAAATAATAATGCAATTATTATTATTATTGTTATTATTATTATTACTATAAATAAAATCAAATAGTATTTTTTTAAATTATATAAAATACTATAATGTTTAAACATTTTTAAATAAATAAATAATGTATATGTAATTATAAATAATATATTAAAATAAAACAAACAATTCTATAAATTGCTTAATGTCATAAATTGTATTAATGTCATTATCATTAAAAATAAAATATCATTCAAAACGTATATAAAATACTAAAATATTTTTAATTATTTATGTATTTATTTATTTATTTTTGGGCTAAAATGAAACTTGTTCTTGAAAACTGTTTGAGCTAAAAGAATTTTTCTCCTTTTTACTTAACGTGATGCTGCAGCAAGAAACTAAGTAATTGATTTAAAAATCTAGAAATGTAATATAATTATAAACAAATGAATTTTTAATTTTTAATTGAAAAAAGGCTGAAATTTCACTTAAAAGTGACCAAGAGGAATTGTTCCCCTTTTCACTCAGTGTGATGCTACAGCAATGGAAATTAAGTAACTGATGAAGAAAAAAGTATAATTCTTCTTCTTATTATTATAAATAAAATAATAAATTAAAATAGTATTTTTTAAAACAATGTAAAATACTATAATGTTTTTCAAAATTTTAAATATTTTAAAATAAATAAATAAACGCTCCACTAACACCCTTAAAAACACATTAGGAACTGAATGTCTAGCAGTCGTTGTTTACTGCAGGGAGACTCAAGAGCTTTCATGGCATCACCCTTTCGCACAATTCTTTCATCAGACTTATGGTCCGGCAACAGCGCTGAGAAAACCACAGATGGTCCGCAGACCTCGAGCAGCTCTTCATGGTAGCCCAGAAATCTGCTCACAGTTCCTTGTAGTCTGCTCACATCACAGCAGGCCAAAACACCACGACCCCGAGGACCACAGTGGAACAATGCAGAGAGATCCAACGCATGACAATTCCAGCAGTCTGCTCTATGTCAAGAGCTAAGATGCACGTCTGCCTTAATTAGCTTCCACGCACGGGTTAACTCGCTTATGTGAACGTTTAGTCGACAACAAAGTTTTGCTAACAGAGACAACAATCTGTAAACTATATTCATTCAGTTTTAGCGAAATTCCTGATAGAAGTCTAAGCATAAATCTGGAGTGCAGAAATGCCTCATGTTAAATTTCTGACTGAGCTTTGTGTTGGATGGAGGATTGAGCTAATTTGGTATCGATTTAATAACAACATACTGAAAACCTCCTGCCTGCTGAAGACATATTTGTGCGCAATGAAATTGAATGTTTTGAAAGTTTCCAAAGAAGCAAAGTTTCATTTGGTTCCAAAGTCTACAAATGCTTTTAGTGAAATCTTTTGTGAAAGGTTTGATTCTTAGGAATGCTGTGGGTCATGAATGAAATTTTCTGCTTTTATCAAATAAGATTGTATCACCATTGTATGGAAGCCTGTTTCCACCAATAAATTAACAAAAAAAGGCTGCAACTTTTCTTACAATTCAAACTTGTTTTCCTCAGAATTGCGAAACAAGTTGGTTACATTTTTTATTCCATAGTCAAAA
Source organism: Cirrhinus mrigala (assembly GCA_036247105.1). Classification (NCBI taxonomy): domain Eukaryota; kingdom Metazoa; phylum Chordata; class Actinopteri; order Cypriniformes; family Cyprinidae; genus Cirrhinus; species Cirrhinus mrigala. Next base: position 30,841,481 of record CM070009.1, read on the forward strand.
AAAAAAAAAACATATGCTCAGAATTCTGAAGATTCTCAGAATGCTCAGACTGAAGATTCTCAGAATTATTTTTTTTTTTATTTTAATTCAGCTCTGGAAACAGGATTCCATACCAAGAGAGCAATGCACATTTAGCTCTTTTAACCCCCAGAAATTATTTTTGTATTGTATCCGTGTCTTGCCTATGTAACTGTGAGAGATCCTGAGTCTGATGATCAGATATTGTTATATCGCTATTCAGATCTTTCAAAGATACAAAGTTCACATACCAAGCCATCAGTAGCTCTGAAAGAACTCCGAAAACTACTGTGAGGTCTCTATGCTTGAATAGTTCATGAAAGATTAAATGCGTCATAAACAGTGGCATCATCCACCTGATTTTTGAGAAGGCGTTAGTGTCAGTTCTGGCTTGCTTGACAAGAAAAAAAAACCCTCAGTACTTATTTATAACCTTTTTAACTATTTTGTGTAAATATTTTAACTCATTTTAAATATTTTTGTCTCTAAAGTTGTATCTGAAGACTTCTACCTTTATCCTACAATCCTGCAAATGTGAAATATATGATAAATACATGCATAAATGCATGTATACAGGTACATAAACTGCTGCACCAGTGTCAGTTCTGGATTACTTGACAAGATAAAAAACCCTTTAAACAGGGTTGCCAGGTTTTCACAACAAAACCCGCCCAATTGCTACTCAAAACTAGCCCAAAAGTAGCCCAATTGCGTTTTGAGGGGGGTCCCCTATTAAAAATACACATTTTTTTGGCAGGGTTCCCCTTGTAAAATTATCATTCCAGTGGCTAAATATGACGTTATTGGGGTCGCTTCAACCCGCGGACATGAAAAACAACCCGCGACAACAGTGTTAAAGTAGCCCGATTCCGCGGGAAAAACCGGGGACTTGGCAACACTGCCCTTAAAATGAAAAATTTCACTTTTTAGCTATTTCATATAACAGAACTTTCTGTTTAAAACAAATGATCATAATTAGACTGACCAAATTTACACAAGCAAATAAATCAATTAAATAATAATATATATAATAAATAATAATAATAAATAAATAAAATTTCTGTCACAGCTTTTCAGAACTTTTTTTTTAACAAATATGCATATTTATTTTTTACAAATGCATAATTGTTTTTGCAAGCTGCATTTAAAATTGTTCGAATGAACATGATGTTTTCATTGCAAAATCCAAATATGGATTTTTAATGAAATTTTAAACAGTTTTTGTATGATGATAAGTATTTTTCTATCAAATAATTTCTATTATTTGTGACCCTGGACCACAAAGCCAGTCATAAGGGTCAATGTTTTGAAACTGAGATTTGATAAATCATATATATATGTAGCTGAATAAATAATAAAATAATAAAATAATAATAATAAATGATGTATAGTTTGTTAGGATAGAATGATATTTGGCCAAGATACAACTATTTGAAAATCTGGAATCTGAGGGTGCAAAAATATCAAAATAATGAAAAATTCGCCTTTAATGTTGTCCAAATGAAGTTCTTAGCAATGCATATTACTAGTCAAAAGTTAAGTTTTGATATATTTATGGTAGGAAATTGACAAAATATCTTCATGGAACATGATCTTTACTGAATATCCTAATGATTTTTGGCATTAAAGAAAAATTGATCATTTTGACCCATACAGTGTATTGTTGGCTATTGCTACAAATATACCCGTGCTACTTAAGACTGGTTTTGTGGACCAGTGTCACATTTATTACCAATAACAGTTACATTGTAATTTTAACATCTGCATATAAGACTTCCAGGAAAGTAAAAATTATATTATATTATATTATATATGTATTTTTCAAGTAATGCAATGCTATTTAATGCATTTAAACAGCAGGTGTAGTTTTAGTAGTGTTTGCAAATGAACTGATTCTTTGTAAAGACTTTTATCATCATAATGCACAAATGTGGAATAAATAATTAAAAAATAAGTGTAACCACATGACCTATTTTAACCATGTTTTTCTCAGCTCAGTCTGCTGGCTTTTTGCCCTGCTTGTTTTTGCAGGTTTGCCAAAAATTGTACGGTGCATACATAAAATCCGGAAGTATCTATCTAGATAACATTCCTATTGTCATGTGAATGCTACACCTAATTTCCCACAAATACCTGCCTTGCCCACCTCATTCCACTGAGTAGAATGGAAAGAATCCGGACAGAAAGACTTACTCTTAATTATGAGGCGCTTGATCAAAGCAAGCAAATTTGTACCAGATGTAACAAACTCTTTGAAAAAGTTTGAAACAAAACTTTTGACCAGACCATTTTTTTGGGTTTTTTTTGGATTCTGTCACCAATCTCATTTACAGCTTCATCATCAAGTCTTCCTGTTCACCTCTGCGTTGTCGCGTGCAAACGCACAGTGAGAAAACAGCTTCTGTCAGTCATCTGTCATATCATGATGGTACCCTCATTCTCCATTCATGGGAATGAACTTTTATTTATAACCACAGGCCTACTGACATACATTCATCTTCTGCGCAACAATGCTCGCATATGCATGACGGCCATCTGTCAGGAGCGTTTAATATCTGTTTGCATATTTTTAATTGAGTTTTTGACTTTACCAAGTGACAACAACCACAGAGCATTTGCTGACAGCTTGATGCTTTTGCTATGGAGTTGTGACAGGACATAAAAAGAGCAGCTTATGAATTTGATGAAACACCTGCAGGAGCTGTTATTATGATCAAATTGAAAGGAATTAAATAGCTCTTTCACAATGAGATTCTCATGCTCTTGTTTTCGAAACCGATATTATTTTCTTTCACTAACAGGGGAAACCGACGTTTCATCTGGAAACCAGCAGTTTACTTTCAACTCGCCAAAACAAACAACAAGACTGATGTAATCTTGCATTCAATCTGATAATGACACCTGCCTTGCAATAACACGACAAGCCTTTTCTGCAGATCTCGCCCTCCAGAATGTTTCCTTCCACAGAATGGATGTTGAAAGGCACTTCCAAACTCAGTTACACCCACCCATTATTATCTGCTAGTACAACAAATTTGTTGCAAAATAATGCAACAGAAGTATATTTTTAAAAATCAGATGATTTTGATTACAGAAAAGATTTGTTTAATCTAATCAAATGTCTCAAATCTAATCTAATGATCGCTTGTAAGAGTAAAAATCATGTGGGATTATATAATAGGATTTATGTGGAAACATAGACAGATTGTCAGGTGTTCACATGGGTGAAATACTTTTTCTGATGCATTCCACATATTAAATATGTGAATAAAAGGCCTATTCTCACAACAAAAGTTGCAATAAAGTATTTAAACTAATTCAGATATTTTCAGTTACAATGAATGCAGTTTATGTGGTGCATTTCATGGAATTTTAACAGCCTGTTTGAATGAACCAATGTGTACTGTTTCAGTTTGAATATGAAAATTCATACAATCATGTTCACAAGATTCTGACAGGAAAATGAAATATGAAAAAAAAAAAAATATCCCAAGCTCCTGAAATTAAAAAAGAAGACTAATCTTGATGTACAGTATCTTCATTTGCACCAACTGATATACATTTGGCACTTAAGTTGATCAATTAATCAGGAAAAAAGAAAAAGTGAAACCAAAGTCTGACAAATCATTCAAACAAACTGTAAGATCTGCATAAGGCAATCTGCAATAAAAGTAAGACGTTCCCTTCAAACGTTTATTAATAACATTATGCAGATCTCTCTCTTTATTACCTCATCATCAAATCTTTTAAGCATTTTGGAGATCTTGTGAGGATCAAACATCTGAAACCACTAATGAATTATCTATATACATGACCCTGGACCACAAAACTAGTCATAAGGGTCCATTTCTAAAACTGAATAAATAAGCTTTCAACTGATGTATGATTTGTTAGGATAGGACAATATTTGACCGATATACAACTATTTGAAAATCTGGAATCTGAGGGTGCAAAAAAAATTTAAAAAAATAAAAAATATATATATATTGAGAAAATCGCCTTTCAAGTTGTCCAAATGAAGTTCTTAGCAATGCATATTTCAAATTACTAATCAAAAATTAAGTTTTGATATATTTACGGTAGTAAATTCATGAAAACATGATCTTTACTTAATATCCTAGTGATTTTTGGCATAAAAGAAAAAAAATATATAATTTTTGATTCATACGATGTATTTTTGGCTATTGCTACAATATAGCCGTGCTACTTATGACTGCTTTTGTGGTCCAGGGTCACAAATATCTATATTAAGCATTTTTCTAATCTAATACTCATTTTTTCATCATAATCTGCCTAACAATTTAAGCGAAAATTGCTTTCAGAGTAATTAAAACTATTTCAAAGTTTCTATGAATATTTAATGTACATTAGCCGGGGAGACTTTTGATTCATTTTTATATATATATATTTAACTAAACCATCATCATAAAAATGTATGCATGACTCATTAATGAAACCTATTATGAAATATTTGTTTACAACGATCCATCAGCATTTGTTGAGTTAAAGTACATCAGAAAAGACTCACCGACACATTCGTTCGCCTCTCTGGCCGTCGCGCGTTGCCACGGCCGGTCGTAGTGAAAGGGCTTACACCTGTCACACTCCGGTCCCGCCGTGTTGTGCTTGCACTCGCACACTAGGTTCCCTTCTCGGTCCTTTACGCACTTTGACGCGTGTCCGTTACACTTACAGCGACCGCCGACCTGCAGGTCAGACACGGCGTAAAAATACGAGTCCCTGGCGAGCTCCGAGTCATCCTCGTTCTCATCGCCGAACGTGTGCAGCCGGTTGAAGGTCACTTTGATATCGGTGGCCGTGACCCAGTCCTGCAGGACGGGAGAGTTGTCAAAGTCGTGCGCGGAGGGTCTGCCATCCAGCGTGCTGAACGCGATGAGCCCACCTGTTAGCGGCTGCATGTCCGTGTGCGAGTCCGTGCAGATCGCTTCCTGCTCGTTCTGCTTGGTGATCGCAGCTTTGCTCGGTTTGTTGTACATTTTCTTGCACTGAGTTGAGTAGAACTGAAACGGCACCCAGGTTTTCCCGTAATCCATGGACTTGAAGATGGCCATGGATTCAGGGCGAGGAGAGCAGAACTGGAGGCTCACGTAAGTCACCTCGAACTTCTTCCCCAGGGACAGCGTCAGAGTCACATTCTGCGGGTATTGCACGTAGTTCTCCGACTGCCAGCAGGTGAGGTTGTGAGGGTTGTTGAGGTCTGTTAGGTACGCGGGTGGATGCGACTTCTTGGGATCCGTGGCGTCGCAGATGTTGCAGTCCCTCGATCTTTCCTCGCCCTTCTCGGTCACCACGCAGTACCGCGACGCCGGAGTGCCGCAGGTGCTGGAGACGCGCACGTCCTTTCCGAACGCGGAGTTCACAAAGTCGGGGATGCACCGTCTGGGGTTGCCGTTCTCGTCGTAACACGGGTCCGGAGGAGAGGATTGAGCCGCGAACATACTCATTCCGTATCCACCACGAGCACCGGCCACCATCCCGATGATGGACACCATGGAGACGCACGTTACCAAAATCCTTATCATTGCAACCCGGGGTCCTTAGTGTCCCTGAAACAGCACTGAACAAAAACAAAGAAACTTTTGCATTTAAAAAGAGACCGAAATGCATGTATTTGGAATAATTTAGCGTGGAGTTTCCGATATAATATGTGTGAAAGATTTGTGCGTAATTACAGGCGACTTTTCTTAAAGACAAATCCACAAAGTGCACTATACCTCTTTGCTCGGGTGGAGAAGTATGGCAAACCCGTCTAAAAAAGAAATTATAGGGCACTCTCCCTTTCTTTTCTCTCTCCCGGATATGTTGTAATCTCTTTTCCTACTTTCAACCGATATGAAACAGAAAACCTGCTATTACTTTCCAAGGCTCCCTTTCTTCCTCTGCCTAACTCATTCACACCTCTGCCTCTCTGTGACTGAGTGTCGCAGCTCAGCCCTTCTCTCTTTCTGCTGCTCTGCCTGTATTCAATAGGGGGTTCAGTCGTTTACCATTCTCTCTGTGCGCCTGCATGAGTAAAGCACTTTATTGCCCGTGTGTGCAAGAAGCACAATGGAATTCTAATGTACGCTAATCCGCAGTTGCATTTCGAGTTATTCTTAATTATAGGGAAACTTTTGACTATCTGAAAAAACAGAATTGTTTATTTATGACAGTTTTGAGAGGGAAAACTTTCTGTTATAAATACAAATCGAACACTGAGCAAATGAATTTATATAAATGAACATGGAAATTCCGCAAAATAATCTGAAAAGTTATGAAAAACACTCTAAAAAGTGTTGCATTATTTTAACCTTTAAGTAAAAACCTTTTTTGTTTTTTGTTTTCAAAATAAATAAAAATGTAAATTATAATTAAAATATTATAATATCGTATATGACAGGGGGGAAAAACGCTTATTTTAAAAGAGTAGACAATATAGGCCTACAATGCAACACAGAGTACTAGAAAATAAATATGACAGATCAACCATTTGACATTGCATGCAGATTGCAACTTTGCAGTAACGCTAGCAAAGTTGCACATTTTGATTTTATAAACCCAAACCATTTTCACTCGATGCGGCGTTTAATCTGTGAAAACGGAAACATATAGCATATGCACATCATAAATGTGCGTTAAAATCCAGACGCAGTTTTGATTACGCAAACCCACTGTTGGCCACCCACCGTGTCCCGTACTCACTTGTTGATTCACCCTTTCTCACAATAAAGAAACGGCGACACCGTGTGGTTGTATGGAGAATAGTCTGACCAGCAGTGATTGACCTGACCAAGGTCTCTTTTACTTTTATGCTTGACTGTTGTTTTGGATCAGTGCAGGCACGAGAGTTGAGTAAATAAACTATCCAATAGCTGACTTTCCAATAGCGTGGCATTTAATATTTGGCAGTTCCCAACCCACTGGCCATTTTATAACATTCTATTAATCAGTAAATGCCTTTAAAAAAAAAAAAAAAAATGACGCTCAAAGATTTTTGCACCATAATTTTAGGTTTCAAGCTAATACTGCTAATACTGTAGTGTAGTTCAGACTTTCATGTTAGGCCATATATAAACTGCACGCATACTAGACGTTCAATAAGTTGAAATTCGACTAAAACAATAAGCTTGTTGGAAAAATATCTTATTCTTAACAGGCAACTGTGTTCACGAGGGAATTTGTTATGCTTCAATAGAAGATAAAGAGAAGTTCAGTAATGATTTAAGCAGGGAACAATTAGTATTCATATTTTCTTGTGTGTTCAGCCAGCGGAAGTGAAGGGCCAGTGAAAGCCACAGGACCAGAACGGTCATGTCACTTTAAAAGAGCAACAAATTCATAAGTAGGGCCTGTTCATCTTTGAAAATGACTAAATTGGATCACACATGCTTTTTTTATTTCTTGGCAGTAGATGAATGTTATATTTCTTATCCTGAGTGTCAGTTTTTCTCGCCACTGTCCTTGGTGCTGAAGTCATGGACAAACTGGAATAATGTCATCATCACAGTTCTCAGAGAAATAGCAGGACTGCAACTTTTGTTACGTTAAAGTCTTTAATAGTGACAAAATCTTGGAATATCTAAGAATGTATGACTTCTGTGGTCTGACTTTTTTTTTTTTTTTTTTACAAAACTTATTCTTTCAGTTTATTCAATAATTTAGCTTAATCTGAAATTTTAACAATTTTAATATATTTCATGAGAATTTGCTAAAAATATACTCACCCTGATGAGTTTGTTTCTTTTGGAGAAATGTAGCATTATCACTTGCTCACCAAGGAACCTCTACAGTGAATGGGTGCAGTCGGAATGAGAGTCCAAACAGCTGATAAAAACATCACAGTAATTCGCAAGTAATTCACACAACTCCAGTCCATCAATTAACAACTTGTGATGAATTTGTTTCTTACAAACACACAGCTTTTCACTTCACAAAACATTAATTGATGAACTGTGGATTATTGTGATGTTTTTATCAGCTGTTCGGACTCTCATTCTGACGGCACCCATTCACTGCAGAGAATCCAATGGTGAGTAAGTGATGTAATGCTACATTCGTCTCAAATACAGGTGAGGTTTCCTGAAACTGTGGCTGCAGCACATCATTGCACAGACTCTATTTTAGCACCGATGTGTTGTAGGTTGCTTCCCACTTGCGTGGTACAAGAATACTTCAGATTTTTCCATCGGTGTTGGGTTTTATTCGATTCACGTAGGCACAATGGATTTTTATGACAACTGACCATTGATGACTCACGTGTGAAATGCACAAATGCAGAACTTAGGGCAATTAAGAACTACTGAAAACAGGAAATGCATATGCATCTGCATATGTCAGGTTTCTCATGTCCTCTTTTTTATTAGCAAAGGTTAATGTCACAGATAAACTTCTTTTTTTACCTCTTTGGTGGCAATGTCATAACTACGCCTACGCCTATAGGGTTTGTGTGTGTGTGTGTGTGTGGGTGTGTGTGTGTGTGCATGTAAAAAGTGTGTTACAGTAGTAGACTGTCACCAGTCAAGCTACTTACTTTCACATTTTAAGGTGAAAAAAGAATTAGACATATAGTCATGACATAAAAGCCACATGTGTGGTGTTTTCTGACTGCAAAGCAGTGTTGTGGTATATGAATAGGAAGTAACCTGTTTCCTCACATGCAGCAAGAGCTGTGTGCAGATATACGAAACGTTTTTCCTTTTATGTGCATCTGAGGTATTAGGGTTACGTAGTGTGTAATCTTAGAAAGCAAATTTGGTTTTATTGGTTTGCCAAAATGAAGAAGAGGAAAATATATTATTTTATTATTATTATTTATTTAAAAAGAGTTCCTTATCGGAACATACATCGTTGCTCAAAATTTTATCAGTCGATCAAGCGATTTCAAAAACGTCATTCGTTGATTGTAATGGGAAGTGCTCAAGTAACTTGATGTGACGTAAGCCGCGTGGGCAGGACTACAGACGGGCTTCTCTCATCTGTCGTCTGTAAAGTGTGAATGAGCTAAAGCGGATTTGAATCGGACAAAGGTAAGATAATTTAAGGTGTTCTGTAAACATTCAGAACGTGTTTTAGTGAATTTCATGGCACAAAAATCTGCCTCCAACAAACGTATGCGTTAGTTTACTTATTTATAGCTTGTTTGTTTACATCAGTCAAGGTGCTTTACATGGTGTCACCATAATGGATCTAAATGATCTTGTTAGTTGATTTTAATATAGTCATTCAAAATGTATGCTGTTACATTTTTTAACATGAAATATAAAACACTTATACTATAATAATTTATATATTCACAATATGAATGTGTATATGTAAATATATTTCAGAATCATTTCTCACAATCATTTTTTGAAGCACTCATTCAGAGGAAACAAGTATAAATTAAACATGATTTCAAAAAAGGAAAAAAAAAATGGCATGGTAACACTTTACAAAAAGGTGTCATTTGTTTACATTAGTTAATGTATTAACTAACACGAACGAACATTGAACAATACATTAATTACTCTACTCATTAATCTTTGTTAATGTCAGTTAATAAAAATACAGTCGTTCATTGTTCCTATTAGTTCGCAGTGTTAACTAATGTTAACAAACACAACTTGTGATTTTAATAATGCATTAGTAAATGCTGAAATTAACATGAACTTTTATGCTGTAGAAGTACTGTCCATTCTTAGATCACGTTAACTAAGGTAGTTAACTGATGTTAACTAGTGAACCTTATAGTAAAGTGACATTTAACAGCTTTTGGTCAATGTTGGACCTACCTTAAACAGACATCATGTACATGTAAACTGGGTGGCTGGTTTTAGCTTGTCGTCCAGCCTGGTTATAGCTCATTTGCAGGCTGGTTTTAGAGGGGTTTTGACCGCTTTCGTTACTTAGCTGGTCAGGCTAGTCTTAGATGGCTTGCTTGGATTCCGGCGAACCAACCAGCTAAAACCTGCTTGGCCAGGGTGGGAGACCAGAAACAAGTCAAAACTAGCCAACCAGCTTAGGCTGGTGGTTTTATTCATTTATTTATTTAGCAGGGAGCCACTTGAGTTGGTCAGGAGGCATATAGGGACATTTTATCTATTGTCATTCATGCGTGACTGATTTCAGAAGTTTGAAATCCCCATGTGGGTAATTATTTAACCCACCATTGTCCTCAATTCTGTTTCTGTAAACATTTAATTGGTCAGTGAAGTGAAACCAGAATGACCACATCCTTTTTGGTAAATGTCTGAATGCTTTGAAGATTTATTATTTTATTCATTCCTTCATAGGTTCATTAATTCAATCATTTTTCCTAAATCTCTTTATCAGGGGTCACCTGCGTTGTTGACCCTGTAAATGATCTGTATGTAATCATATAGTCAGATTACACACTGGATCATTATATCTGTCACTGGCATTTCTCTATTCAGTTCATATCAAATGCAACATTAAACAGTGGTGGGGCTCAAGCTATGGCCTCCGTAAAGGTGTGATGTCCGGTTTTATTTGCATTATAAAAGACTATGCTGCAGTTTGTGACAAGCTTGAGTTCCTGAGCGATGTGGGCCTTTCTTCTCTGCACTCTGGTGAAAGTTGAACAACAAAAAAAAAAAAGACGACGGTCTAAAAATAGCTGCCTAGCTTCATTTAGCCACACACTTCTATTGCAGGAAACCAACTGCGTCTAGTCTTCACTCTGTGTGTGCGAGAGAGAGAGAAATTCAGCATTTGAATGTCTAGGCAGTACCTGTTTCGTTTTTCAGCACAGGTGGCCATTCATACGGATGATCTGACAGGAAAAGAGACTTCCTTATGAGCCACACGCTTGTCAAGATTATTCAAGTACCTTCTGCTCACTGGGATTACCACAGTTTCACCGTTCCTTGTAGGAACAGCTGTTTTATGCATAGAAGGTAGGATTTTACTGGGCATTTTTGTTTTACACAGTATTTTTGTGTGGATAGTACAATGATGATAGAATAATTTATTAAAATGTACTGTTTTTAGGTTGGAAGTAAGTCGAAGCAAAGTGCAAAGTGTCAAAATTAGAAAAATAAATGTTGTTTAGTGCATTTGTTTTCAGTTGGACATAAAGTGGTGACCCAATGCAATGACAAAATGCTTAATATAGAAAAGTAATCTTAAAATAAATTATGCATAATGCAGATATTGAATAATCTTAGAACTGTACGTTTCTATCATGCTCAAAATACCTATGCACAAACTTAATTGTAATGTAGAAACATTAATTTTCTGAAAAGCTGCTTTAAAATGATATGAATCGTGAAAAGGCCATTACGAATCTATGTGAATTAAACTGAATTATAATCACATATGAAGTTTATTAGTACTATGATAAACTGCATAGGCGTAACAATATGCAAAATATTAAAATAAAGAACTGCACAAATAATGAAAGTGTACTACTTGCACACATAGAACAAACACTATTAAAAGCAAAGTACCGTACAGCCTTTTACATAAACAACCCATATCTTCCCAAAAGATATGGGAAGCATTTTCTACTTCCTTTGTAAATGTTGCTCATTTATTTTGCTATTCTGTGCAAGTTTGTGTGATTCACATTGTTTTTTAACTCTGCCATTTGCAACCCTATCGGAGCAAATCTGTTGCCTGATTTTGGGTTGCGAATCACAAGTTAAGAATCACTGATTTAATGCGTTTTTGCTCATTCGTTTGTTAAATGAACACACATCTCTACGCCCAATGCATGATTTATGAGAAATAACAACATTTCTTTCACAACACGAAAACCCCTGAGGGTTTCACCCCTTTGAATTCTGCTTCCTGTGCCGAGAAATGTAGGGTCTTCTCTGCATCCGTGTTGTGCTCTCTATATTGACGCCCCGTAATCTCAATGCAGGAAATGGGCATAAGATGCAGATAAAGTATGTTGTACCAAAGTTATCATGTTATCAAGTTCATTCTAAAGTGGTATGCTGCTGATGTGTCTGTGCGCTTACACAAAAGTGTGTTCTCTTTTTTTTTTGTGCTTGCAGAAATGAAGGACCTTTCTAATTGACTCATCCATGTCATGTGGATATTATCTGAGCTGTGAACCCCACCATGGAAGAAATATGTACTAAAAACACTCTTTCCTGACACTTGCTAGTTTGTTATAGATTACTGAATTCAGTTTCATACATTACGTTTAGTTTTATTATTGTATGTAAACATTCCGCATGTGTTTGATATTGATGTTAAAATGGTCAAACCTTTACGTTTATTTCAGTTGTATTTTATAGTCTGGATTTATTGCTTTTTAGTAGTTTAATTCACCTACCATAGTATAATATTTATTTAGTAGTACACTATGGGAGTACACTATCGTACCATATATTACTGTAGTTTACTGTTTAAATGGTCAGTAGGATATATATATATGAGAAGTTCAGATGCAAAAGCCTCTAAATCCATCTGACATTTTTCTTTAAAATAAGCATTTTTATCAGGCTCCTATGAATAGGTTTCTATGTAAGTACCGGCGCTTCTAATTGAGCTGAGGCTGGGATTTAGTGAGTTTGAAGTATTTGATGGACGTATACTATGTGTCAAAAGCATTCACTCAGTATCATTATCTCATTTTTGACCGAGCTGGCTTTTAGCTGGTTTTGCATCTGAACTCTTCATATATATATATATATATATATATATATATATATATATATATATATATATATGCACACTGCCATTCAAAAGTTTGGGATCAGTAAGATTTTAATGTTTCTTAATGTCCATTTAAAATAACAGTTTTCTGTTTTAATGTACTTTAAAATATAATTTATTTCTGTGATGCAATGCTGAATTTTCAGCATCATTACTCCAATCTTCAGTGTCACATGATCATTCAGAAATCATTCTAATATGCTGATTTATCATCAATGTTGGAAACAGTTGCGCTGCTTAATATTTTTTTTGGAACCTGTGATTCTTTTTTCAGGATTCTTTGATGAATAAAAAGTTGAACATTTGATGAACATTTATTCAAAATAGAAATTTTCTCTAACAGTATAAGTCTTTACTATCACTCTTTATCAATAACACATTCTTGCTAAAAAAAATACTAATTTCTTTCAAAGAAAAAAGAAAGTAAAATATTTACTGACACCGAAGTTTGAACGGTAGTGTATATTGTTACAAAAGTTTTCTATTTTAAATAAATGTTGTTTTTTTTTTAACAATTTATTCATCAAAGAATCCTGAAAAAAGTGTCCAAAAAAGAAAAATATTAAACAGCACAACTGTTTCCAACATTGATAAAAATCAGCACATTAGAATGATTTCTGAAGGATCATGTGACACTGATTAATGATGCTGAAAATTCAGCTTTGCATCACAGGAATAAATTATATTTTAAAATATATTCAAATAGAAAATGCTTATTTTAAATTGCAATAACATTTACCATAAATGCTCTTTTTATTGTATTTTTGATTATATAAATGCAGCCTTTGTGAGCATATAAGACTTTTAAAAACATTTAAACAGTAGTGTATATATGTATACTTCTTCATAAAACTCTAAATCTGCTAATTGAAGACTGAAGTTTTCAAACTGAAACATTATACATGAGGATTAAAGGACTTGTATGAACTGTTTTACAGTTGGTGGCGTGTCTTCAGTCGTGGAGTCTAGTCTCTACCACAATGTCCATTCAATCCTTAGAGAACTAGACTGTGAACCTCAGGCTGGATCGGGCAGCAATAAAGGTACCTGCTTTATTATGGCAAACTTAAATGTAATACAGATCCATGCATTTTATATCTCTGAAATGTGTCATATAGCCTGGAGATATCATGTGTTTTATATCTAGATAGAGATGAAACAAAATACACTGTTTCCTTGTTTATCACTCCAAACCTGTGTGCTAAGCATTTTTGAAGACATTTCTTACTGGAACTCCATATGATGGCAGACTGCCAAGCTCCAAATAAGGGCACAATTTAAGTTGATATGTTGTATTGTTACATATATTTATTTATTTATATGTGTGTAGGAATGCTGCGATGGACTCTGCATAACAGGGTGGACAAAAATCCATCTATCAGTGTCCCTCTTTTGAGGGTTCTCATAAAAGAGCTTGAAAAGGTTTGTTCCTCAATCATTCTTTCAAGATCCATCCATCCAGAGATTTTTACATTGAATAATGATCTGTTTTTTCCCTTCATTTGATTTATTCCAGGCGGAGAGAATCGGTTCCAAGATTCGTATTATTCCTTTACTTCACACACTTGTCTACACGGTCCTACAGGTCAGATTTCTAGCTTGTTTTTTTTTTTCCTGCAGCGTCTGCGAATGCTTTGTTTGTTTTGTTATTGTTACCAGTCAGTGATACGGAATGCATCTGTAAGCAAGTTCCCGGCAGATTTGTTATTGTGGGAACAGTTCCTTGTATCTTAACTGGAAATCAACATGATCGGTTTGTTTTTCAGCCATGTGCGTTGCATGTTACTCATCAGGTTTTCTGCTTTATTTCAGTCTGTATTTATTCCAGAAGATCTATATCGAAGGATGTATTTTTGCCTGAAAAGTTTAGTTACGTTACCTGTACCCTACTGTGCAATTGCTCTCAACTATGCAAAACAGATGAAAATGGAACAAACTGCACCAGGTAATGTATGCAGTTGCATTAAAGCAATAAAAGCATTTCTGGTGTTAATCTGGAGTTAAACCAGATTTAAACTGGGATGCTCTCCATGTTTTGAACTAATTGTTAAACTGGAGATTCTCAGTTTCATTTTCAGTAAGATACACACATTTAACCTGATTTTGTTTACATGAGTATTTCTTACCAACCACCATTCATGTGAGAAGATAGCATGTTTGGATATAGTTAATCTAAATTACATTTATGACATTCAGATCACAGACAGAACTCAAATATTCTGTTTTCGACACTGGCTTATTCATATGCACATTTCATTTAGTGGAAATCCCATCTTGCAACATTCTTCAGGTGTTGTTTTTTTAATCTATTCCAGGAATACTTTATCAGAGGAGAGTCAGTGCCGAACACAATCTGCGTAATGATCTTTATCCACTCCATGAGAAGTAAGTGTGATGACAGGTTATTAATATTCTCGTCATTTTACATACAGCAGCAAATCAGCATATTAGAAAGAATCATGTCATCATGTGACACTGAAGACTGGAGTAATGATGCAGGAATAAATTATGTTCTAATATCTTGTGGCGGGACGAGCAAACGACAGACACAGTGGGCGTGACGTCGTTTTATTAAACAATAAAATAAACAAAAGTGTCCAAAAAGGGGGAAAATAAAGTGTCCAAAACAAACAGGGGATCTGGTGTTCTCGTCGCTCTGAGGTCCGCGGCGCGAGGGGCGGCGGCTTCATCTAGTGGCTTCGTCCGCCTTGGCCCACGACACTTCCTGGGGATTAAACGGCCCGGCATCCTGGCCCGCAGCCGTCTCACAGGTGTGGTTCACGTCCAGACCGCGGGTCCGGCAGCTCGTCATTTTGTGGGTGCTCGTTCTCTCAACGCTCCCTTTCTGGACCCACGAGGACACCAGCGTGCGTGCATGCACGAGGAAGAGACCGGTCTCCCGAGGAGAGGCGCGCTCGGCATTTCAACAGCGGCGGTGATGAGGCTTCATTCACGTCAGGTGTGCCTCATCACACGCTGCCAGACCTGGCTGTTTCGGCGCCCCTCCTCTCCCACCCACTCTCGTTGGGAGCCTGGTGAAGGACGGCGGTGTAATAACGAAAACGTTATTTAAGTGAAAAAGTAAATCAAAAATTCTCAGGTTCAACATTTTGCACAATAGGGCCCTACAATCTTTTTCTGTTTTTATTTTGTCAGAAATTCTTGTGTGTTTTAATTTAATTATTTTGACGAGTTCTCTCAAATGAGATGGTAAAATTTACATGAAGTGACTCATGGCAAGTTTAAGTTTGTGTGTGTGTCATATAGTAAACAAAACCGTGTTTCCGCCATTCATACATACAGAGGCAAACGGAACATGCAGGATTCCGTTATTTAAACAGTCTTTTTGCGTTTCAGTATTGACAGACACTAGTGCATATCGCAATTCGAATGAAGTGACAGACCAACATTTGGTTTATTTAAACAACAATCGACGAATTCCGTGGCATTCCGCGCAATAGAGTAAAATCCGATTTTATGAATGGACTCGAGTTTTGCGGAGGAGAAATTGTAGACGCGAGTCCGTGTGGAGACAGAAATGACATGCCGTCGTGTGAATAAGATAAATACCATAAGGCTATTTAGTTTGTTTAATAAAAGAACAAGGTATAGACCTGTTCTATAGGGAAGGTAACTTTAAATTACTTCTGTTGTAATCTGGCACTATACTGAAAATAATAGGGCGCCCCCCTAATATAATGGTAGGGGAAACACTGATGTCATTTCTTTATTTGTATTATTCTTATTTGTTAGCGATAGACACTTCTTAATAACTCTTTTCGCCTACCTATCTTAATTCTGCCCACATTGGTCAGTAAGTCAAACCATAGTGACTCATTTACAATTCAGGTTGCATTTGTGGGATGCATTTCCCCTTTTTGTTTCAGTCACATGAATGCAAGGCGTTACCACACCTTTTTACAGGAAGGAACTGTACATGTCTGTGACCACTCCAAAATTAATTGTCTTATGCGTAAATGTGTGCACTTCATCATCTTTGTATTCACTGTGTGCAACTCTCTCCATCTTTCTTTTATCAGGGTGTTTGTTTTTGTAGATCCTGTTGTGTTTCCTCCGTCTCTGGTGAATGCGCTTAAGACTGACGTAGAGTGTGCAGACCCTGGTAGAGACCCACTGATCTACAAACGCAGAGTTTTACTACACACAATACTAGCTGGATTAGGAAAGAAGTGCCAGGTTGACCAGCTCTCACAGGGTCTAGAGGTTTGTGTGTGTTTCTGTTATGTATTTTATTTTATAAGACCCATCATATAGAATTTAATTTTTTTTTTTTTTTTTTTTTTTTTTTAAAAAGAAGCCTGTATAATTTTTTAAGAAGTTATGCTCAACAAGGTTGCATTTATTTAATCAAAATACAGCAGCAACAGCAATATGGTTAGGTATTATAACAATTCAAAACTGTAATGTTGTGAAATATTTTTATAATTTCAAATATTTTGTTTTTCTATTTTTTCTATTATAAAATATTATAAAATGTAATTTATTTCTGTGATGCAAAGTTTAATTTTCGGCATCATTACTCCAGTCTTTAGTGTCACACGATCCTTCAGAAATCATTCTGATATGCTTGTTTTATGCTCAAGAAACATTTCTTATTATTATCAATGCTGAAAACAGTTGTAATGCTTAATTTTTTGTGTGTGGAAACCACAATACATTTTTCTTTGATGTGCAGAAAGTTTAAAATAACAGTGTTTATTTGAAATAGATTTTTTTTGTAACAATGTACAAGTCTTAACTGTCAGTTTTGATCAATTTAATGCATTTTTGCACAATAAAAGTATTATTTTCTTGAGCAAAAAAATGTAAAGAATTTTTAAATGGTTTGTAATAAATAAATAAATACATAAATAAATAAATACATTTTTTAAGTATATACACTACCAGTCAAAAGTTTTTGAACCATAAGATTTTTAATGTTTTTTAAAGAAGTCTCTTCTGCCCACCAAGTCTGCATTTATTTGATCCAAAGTACAGAAAAAACTGTAAAATTTTGAAATATTTTTACTATTTAAAATAACCATTTTCTATCTGAATATATTTTAAATGTAATTTATTCCTGTGATTTCAAAGCTGAATTTTTAGCATCTTTACTCCAGTCTTCAGTGTCACAAGATCCTTCAGAAACCATTCTAATATGATGATTTACTGCTCAAGAAACATTTATTGTAGTTATTATTGTTGAAAACAGCTGAGTAGAATTTTTTCAGGTTTCTTTGATGAATGGAAAGTTCAGAAGAACAGATTTTGTCTGAAATACAAGTCTTTTGTAACATTATAAATGTCTTTATCATCACTTTTGATCAACTTAAAGCATAAAATACTGACCATCCAAGCTTTTGAATGGTATAGTGTATAATGTTACAAAAGCTTTTTATTTCAGATAAATGTTGATCTTTGGCTCTTTCAGTTCATCAACATTCAGTAATGATGTTGAAAATTAGTAAATTAAATTTTAAAATGTATTTAAATAGAAAACAGTTATTTTTAAATAGTAAAAATATTTCACAATATTACTGTTTTTGCTGTACTTTGGATCAAATAAATGCAGGCTTGGTGAGCAGAAGAGACTTCTTTAAAAAGAAATCTTATGGAATCTTATGGAAGATATTGCAAACTGATGTGTTTGGAGAAACTATAAGAGCAAATTTCAGTACCAAAAATACCTGTAGCACAATATCATAATAGAAATATAATCAAGCATGGGCGTCCGAAGCAAAATAAATGTGGGTGGGTCCTTCCCCTCAAAATATTACTGGAATATATGCCATTTTCTGGTGCCTATTAATTAACGGAATAGGCCGCCTTACTGGTAGGGGTTATGTATATTACCTCTTCCCACTAACGTGACAACAATACAAAACGCGTTCGCTGTGGCGTAAGTGGTAAAGCAAGTAGCAAGTGTTTTTTGATGCTAACGACCCAAGTTCGCATCCGCCTATTGCCGAAATCGTGTTTCTGCATTTTCACATCTCATTTTAAATCGGAAAGGCATTTGTTTTCAATAAAAATAAAAAATGAAGGAAATAATCGAGAAGTTTGAATAAAGTATCGGATAGGGTTAGGTGTATCTGAGCAGCAGATACGCTCAGATGCTTTGTTTACTTTGCTGTGTTTCAGGAGTGCAGCAGGCGCGAATAATTAGTGAAAACACAAAATGGAGTTTAATTAACATGCAGTGGTGTAGTGCAGGGTATACCCAAGTATACTGCGTATACCCATTTCTTTATCAGTCGGCTTTGCGTAGCCTATACGCAGTAAAGACAGCGATGCAGTCAGGACCGTGGCGCCCGCTTCCATTGAAATATTTTTGAGCCTGGCGCGCCCATGCCCGCTCCATCCACTCCTCCACCCCAGATGCTGCCTGGAATGGATTTGACTGATGGCGCTCTAAAAAGTGCGCAGACATATTCGCTGAATTAGAGACTGTAAAAGTGGGTGGGTCCTGTATCATTGGTCTTCAAAAGTGGGTGGGTCCTGTCCCACCCACATTCAATGGTTCCAATGCCCATGTAATCAAGTTTGATAATCCTGATAATGATGTTCCTGATAATCCTTTAAGACGTCCAGAAAGTCTTTACTGAAAAATCCTGTACTCTAAATAACATATTTTGTTCATTTTAGCATTTAGGTGAAGAGCTGGAGTTGCACTTCCAGGATCTTGTCACCATCCTAGAACAGAGAACAGAAGATGGAGCTTCTGACAATAACCAGTACAAATCAAGATTACAGGAGATCTACCAAGACATCCTGAATGCTGCATCAGGTAGAAATGTCCTTACCACAATCCAGTAAGACATTATTAAATCCAAACAAATTCAAACATGTAGTTTTTTCACACGTTTGGTCTGTTTAGATTCGTCAAGTTCAGCCTCGCAAGCAGATACTCAGCTGCCCAGTCCTGAGGTCAGCTTCCATGTCTGGACCAAAGAGGATGAGATATGTGAGCTCAACTGCTGTTATTTCAACAAATGCTTGTACCCTTAAAACTACGAAAGCTTGTTTCTTCCACAGATTATATATATTGCAATCTTTTATCTCACAATTCAGACTTTTTCTTGCAGTTCTGAGATATAAACTGAAAATTTACACTGTAAAAAAAAATTGCAGTTTTTACTAAATTATTTTGGCAACTGTGGTTGCCAGAATAACTTTGTACAAAATGCAGAAAAATTGTAAACACATTAACAGAACAAACTGTACATCACAAACAAGAACATTTGAATGTAAACCAGTTAACTTAACAAAGCACACTGCTACTAAAATCTGTTTTGTACCCTTAACATATATGGATAACCGCCATAATAATGCAGGTGTCAAAACAGAAAGCCACATAAAGAATGAAAGTTCATCACAAGTAGCGTTCCCACATGCTAAAGTATATACTAAAATACAGAAGGTGCACAGAGTCTTTGACACAAATACAAAACACACAAAACAAAAATAATAATAATAAACATTCATTAAACAACAGAATATGTAACATAAGACCCAAATGTACATAACATAACAAAAACTATTAAGAAACATTATTTATACAAAATACATTCAAATGTGAATTATAAAACGGATAGTTTCGGTCTTTGATTCTGATCGATTAAGCCACGTTCAAAGCTGTTGTAAATGACTCTACAAACATACACCGTTGTCTATGTTTGTGTGTTTGTAATAAATAAATAAATACATAAATAAATAAATAATTTTTTTAAGTATATACACTACCAGTCAAAAGTTTTTGAACCGTAAGATTTTTAATGTTTTTTAAAGAAGTCTCTTCTGCTCACTAAGTCTGCATTTATTTGATCCAAAGTACAGAAGAAACTGTAAAATTTTAAAAAATATTTTTACTATTTAAAATAACTGTTTTCTGTTTGAATCTATTTTAAATGTAATTTATTCCTGTGATTTCAAAGCTGAATTTTTAGCATCTTTACTCCAGTCTTCAGTGTCACAAGATCCTTCAGAAACCATTCTAATATGATGATTTACTGCTCAAGAAACATTTATTGTAGTTATTAATTGTTGAAAACAGCTGAGTAGAATTTTTTTCAGGTTTCTTTGATGAATGGAAAGTTCAGAAGAACAGATTTTGTCTGAAATACAAGTCTTTTGTAACATTATAAATGTCTTTATCATCACTTTTGATCAACTTAAAGCATAAAATACTGACCATCCAAGCTTTTGAATGGTATAGTGTATAATGTTACAAAAGCTTTTTATTTCAGATAAATGTTGATCTTTGGCTCTTTCAGTTCATCAAAGAATCCTGCTACTAACTGTTGTTTTGTACCCTTAACATATATCGACAACCGCCACAATAATGCAGGTGTCAAAACAGAAAGCCACATAAAGAATGAAAGTTCATCACAAGTAGCGTTCCCACATGCTAAAGTATATACTAAAATACAGAAGGTGCACAGAGTCTTTGACACAAACACAAAACACACAAAACAAAATAATACAATAAACATTCATTAAACAACAGAATATGTAACATAAGACCCAAATGTACATAACATAACAAAAACTATTAAGAAACATTATTTATACAAAATACATTCAAATGTGAATTAGAAAACGGATAGTTTCGGTCTTTGATTCTGATCGATTAAGCCACGTTCAAAGCTGTTGTAAATGACTCTACAAACATACACCGTTGTCTATGTTTGTGTGTTTGTAATAAATAAATAAATACATAAATAAATAAATAATTTTTTTAAGTATATACACTACCAGTCAAAAGTTTTTGAACCGTAAGATTTTTAATGTTTTTTAAAGAAGTCTCTTCTGCTCACTAAGTCTGCATTTATTTGATCCAAAGTACAGAAGAAACTGTAAAATTTAAAAAAAAATATTTTTACTATTTAAAATAACTGTTTTCTGTTTGAATCTATTTTAAATGTAATTTATTCCTGTGATTTCAAAGCTGAATTTTTAGCATCTTTACTCCAGTCTTCAGTGTCACAAGATCCTTCAGAAACCATTCTATTATAGGATGATTTACTGCTTAAGAAACATTTATTGTAGTTATTATTGTTGAAAACAGCTGAGTAGAATTTTTTCAGGTTTCTTTGATGAATGGAAAGTTCAGAAGAACAGATTTTGTCTGAAATACAAGTCTTTTGTAACATTATAAATGTCTTTATCATCACTTTTGATCAACTTAAAGCATAAAATACTGACCATCCAAGCTTTTGAATGGTATAGTGTATAGTGGTATAGTGGTATATTGCTCTGTTTTACTTTGTGAACCCTTGCTACAAATATGGAATAACCATTTTATAAATGCAATAACCCTGTGAAGCCATGGTTTACAGTGAATTTATAACATCTAAGGGGGTTTTAGGCACTACACTTTGCGTTGTGTCTAACAGTGCCCCTCAGCTGTTATAAATTCACTGTAAACCATTGCTTCTTGGGGCTTACTGCTTTAGTTTTTTGCAGGGAATTGTGGGAATATCAGTTTACAGTTTTTGACTAAATTATGCATTGATTTGTTCTTTTTTACTTCTGAAGACTATAAAAGTAACAACATTTTACTGTGAGATGTGAATTTAGAATTCACATTGTAAGATAAAAAGTGGCAATTTTTATTTTGCATTTGAGATGGAAACAAAAAAAAATAGAATTGCGGAATGTAAACTCAGAACTAAGAGAAAAAAAACAAAATTGTGAGAATTCTGCCCTTTTTTTCCTCAGAATTGTTTATATCTTATAAACAACTAATGTTAATTTATTTATTTTATTTTATTTTATTTTATTTTCTCAAAATTGCATGAAAAATTACTTTTTAATGGCTTGTTTCCACCAACCGGTATGGATCAGTACAATACAGTACGGTATGATTCAGGACCAAACACCCTGATCCAGCTTGTGTTTCCACCGCCTACAGTACCTTACGTGATAGGCGCGGTGTATGCCGGAAAGTAGCGATCGACGATAAAGCACAACAATAGCCACTTCTCAATTAAGGTTGCAGAAAAGTGGAAAAATTCCAGTAAATTTCGAAAACATTCCAGAAATTTGGAAACTTTCCAGGACTTTTTGGAATCTTCCAAGGATTTTTGGAAAGTTTCCGGAAATCTTCCACCCTTTTGCAACCCTATTCTCAATATTGACATAAAGCACAACTTTTCATCTTTTTGTTAAATGTCAGATTTAATGAAAAATAATAGCCATTATAAAAGTATAAGTACAAAGTATAAGAGACTTACATAAGAGGAAATAAAGACAAAAGCAAAAACGTATGCTACAAAGTCAGCGCTGTACTACGGTAATGTTCAAAATAAATATAAATATAAAGTTAAACACAACTTTGAGCTCAGCTAAAATGATATGACCAGGAACAAATAATAGATTCATGAGACAACCTTTTAGACATACCCAAAATGAATTGTATCTCATGTTTAATCACTGCAGAGACATCAGAGCCAGCAGCAAATGTCAGACGGAGTAGCCAAGGTAAGGCTACTCTAGGTGGGATACATGAGCACAGAGTGCCCGGTGATCGCCTAGAGCTCGCATTTCTGAAATCGGCGTAGAAAAATAGGTTATCTTTATAAATAAACTGCAGATTTGAGTTTTAAACAACTACATTCTCACCTGAAAACTCTTAAAACTACATTTCATGACACAATTACAGTAATAGTTTGAAAATTTTGCAGGTTTTTGGGCAATGACGGTTCACAAGTACATGCGAACAGACAAAAACGCATATTAAGAAACGGCCAATGCATGAACAGCATAGCAGAACGAGTGAAGGAGAGGCTTTATCCCCTTGTAGCATGCACAAGTGACGATTGTAGTCCAACGTTCAACGTTCTGCAGTGAGTTTAGCTCCACCCTTTTGGTATCTTTTGCTGTGCTAGGTACCCCAACGGAAGAGTACCAAAACGGTACTGTATGCTATTTTGGTACCATTCACAACTTTTGACAATGTAAGTGCAAATAATTGTGTACCGTACTGTATTGCACTGAACCGTACCGCTCGGTGGAACGGTAAAACAGATCCAACACAGTGCGTTTTATGTTTTCTTTTAAACAGGGAATGAGCTGGTCAACTTTGCACTGATGGTTCCTGCTGACCGAAACTCTGCTTGTCTGGATGAGGATGAGCTCAAGCGTACTTCTGTCATGTCCACCATGTCCACGGACAGTGGCATAGAGGGAGACATGCCTATCAGTGAGCTCTCCTCTATAATGCTGGAGTCTCCGGGCGGCCCAGAGGAGCAGAGCAGCTCTCAGTCCTTCTACAGGAGGCCGTGTGTGCGATGTCCCAAAGCTGGCAACAGAATGACGCTTATGATGGAGGCCATTAAGGGAAATGGAGGATGCAGCCTTATTAAAGAGGACAGGAACCTCACTGCTCGGATCGTTGTAATGGGTGACGACAGAACGCTAGGACGGCTCGCCAAGACTCTCTACACTATACGGTAAGATATTTGCATTAATTTTACATTTGCATTCAAAAAAGTATAAATCCAGTTTTCATCTTGCTATGTTTGTGCTCAGGAAAAGGGAGGCACGACATCTGCTGCTGACAAAGAGAGTAAATATGGAGATGTATTACATTCCAGTGACTGACCAGATGCTTTCTCCTGTTCAGGTAAAATGGATTTTTGCTTTAGTTTTCCTTTAAAAAACACCAGCAATGACATCTCACTATTATGCATGTGCTTTCCAGGAGGGTGTTCCTGAAGACATGCTGACATTGGCAGGATATTTGGGAAGCGTTGATCCGTGGTATGACTGTAACATCAATGGCTTGGGAGCCATGATCCTAAAACTGGCCCAGATGGTAATTATTAGACTTTTGAAGACTTTTGAATGGAAATTGTTTAGAATTAAAGAGCTCAGATGCAAAACCAGCTAAAAGCCGTTTCGGTCAAAAATGAGATGATGCTGAGTGAATTCTCCTGACACATAGTATACATCCATCAAATACTTTTACTTCAAACTCGCTAAATTCCAGCCTCAGCCCAATCAGAAGTACCAGTACTTACATAGAAACCTATACAAAGTAGCCAGAAAGAAATACGTTTAAAGAAATTTAATCATTCCAGTTCCTTTTATCTACTCTGGATTCTTAGCCGTTCCATTAACAATATTTTAAGTGCTTTTATAGGATAAATATGTGGAAAAAGAAATTAAATTCCATTGTTAAATCAGATTTTTTTTTCAGTAGTAAATAATATAAAATAATCATTGCAAAATGTATGGTTACATCTTGCATGGATGAACAGAAATGACATTTATATTGACAACATAAAGATTACTGAGAATGAAACGGGAAAAATATTTAAATGATTTATTTTCTGTCCTGTTATAAGAGCAGAGAAGGCTTTGCGTACTACTTCTCTGCTTACTTGCTTTAAATATATTAAGGCCTATATATGGGGATTTTTAACTTTCTTCTTAACTGATGTCATTGTAGAAGACGTCAGAGCGCATCTTTAGACCTTCCTGTTAGATATCATCTCATATTACGCACGGTCCAGTTCCTTTTATCTATAGCCTTTTTCACTCCCCTAATACCAGTAAATTGCTGTAAAATTACCAGCAAAAATTTTTTACTGGTAAAGCACCTTTCACACATCAGTTTCAAAATACTGGTAAATTTTGTGACATTGTTAACTAGAAATGACCTTCTAATGGCTGTGCCTCCTGGTGTGGTGTTTGTAAACATGGAGAGCTGTACGCAGTCAGTGTTTTCACATTTCACATTTATCCAGTTGCGTCTGGCCCAGAGACATTATATTAGACAATTTCAAACTGAACTACACAGTGCAGAGTAAATGCGTCATCTACGTCAGAATGTTATGATTAGGGGTGTGCGATATGACGATTTTTGATCGTGGACGATAAAAATGTTTCCACGATCTGCTTTTTGAGAAATATCGTAGTATTCTCTCAACTGCAGTTCTGGCGCCTCCGTTTCAATATACTGTACAAAACAACATACATTCACTTAAGTGTTAACTCAGCGGTAGTTACACTCACGGGACACTGCACTTATTCACAATCACAATTATTTTCTTTAAAGTCTTGCCGGTTAAACATTTCATTCGCGTGCTGTTCCGACATCCGCTTTTCCACTGCGCCTACACCCGAAACGCGCGCACATTAAAATACTGTCAAATAGCACCTAATTACTGAACTAAGTTATGTATCACGTCTGATTATGCTACTATTGTCAAAACACACAAGGTTTACATATAAAAACAGTTTATAGAAGCGTATGTCTAAAGTGAAAGTAAACAATTGAATTGAGAGAGAAAAAAAACGGATGCCTGCCTGTATATTAGATGTGCAGCTCTTAAAGGGGCAGTACTAAACATAATGCCGCTTGTCATCAAAGGGATAGTTCACCCAAAAATTATAATTCTGTCATTATTTACACACTTACATGTTGTCCCAAACCTGTATGACTTTCTTTCTTGTGCTAAACACAAAATAAGATATTTTGAAGAATGTGGATAACAGTGGATAACATTAGCTGGTCCCCATTGATTTTAATAACAGAAACGATCAAACAGACAACGTTCAACAGAAAAAAGAAACTCATTCAGGGTTAAAACAACCTGAGAGTGAGTAAATGATGGTATTAAAATAAAACACTATGACAGAATTGACAGACAGATGACAGAATTTTTATTTTGGGGTGAACTATTCTTTTAACTGTTATTAAAATAAAACACACTGCTCTTGACTGAAAAACTTTAATACAGTTGCTTTAATAAGAATCAGTGTACAGTTGATGTGTATATATAGTGTATAAGTATATAGTGTTTAACTTTGTATTTGTTAATTCAATTTCTTGAATGCTACTGCTAAATACACCTACTGTACCTGAAAAATAAAGCACTGTGTGTATTCCTTGTCTTTATCTTTTAATAACAAAGATAAAATAATGACAACGATTTTTATCTTCGCTAACTTTGGCCTAAATATCTGCTATTCTTTTTTATTTATACTTTGTTACCTTGAAAGTCTTTGTTTTTAAAATAGGGAAATTAGTTTGGCTGTACTGCTCAGACAATTTGCAAAATAGTAAAACCAACATGACAAAAAAACGTGATAAAATCGTGAATCGTGATATTTCTGAAAAAAATCGTGATATGATATTTTTGCCATATCGCCCACCCCTAGTTATGATTATACTGCTAATTTAATGGTAATGTTACAACTTCTCTTACTGGTAAATTGCCGGAACAAATTTACCAGTATTTTTGAAAAGGTCCTGTTCACACATGATCTCTTAATGGTAATTTACTGCTAATTTACTGGCTTTATGTGTGAAAAAGGATATGTATATACTGGATCCTTAGCTGTTCCATGAGATCACTAGGGTAAAGAAATTCCATTGTTCCACTGTTCCATTGCTATCATTCCACTGTTGAATGATACAGTCTTTTCAATAATACATAAATACATGTAAAATAATCATTGCAAAAGCTATGTTAACATGCATGGATTTTCAGTATTTTTAGATACTGCGAAGGCACAAACTAATTATTGGCCTTTACTATATATTAAATATATTTTTTTTATGCTGACAAAGTGCATAATGTGTATATTTAACCGGTTCTTTAGATTGTTTCTTTCACTTGGGACGTCACAAGTTTAATTCACTAATAAAATCAGTGGACTGCACACTGCAGTGAACTACACTGTGGACACTGCACAGTATGTATTTGATTCACTTAAAAAAAAAAAAATGGCTCTTTAGAGTCATTCTTTAATTTGCAACATTATGAGTTTGAGTCACTAAATTTGGTTGGGAATCAGACTACAGCCCTGTCCCAAATGGCACACTTCATGTGGACTTTTGGTCTTGAGGACTCACTGTCTGTCTTGGGCAGTCAGTGCAGGGTTTGTACAAGGTGCTTAAAGTGGTTAAAGTATTTGACTTTTTGAAATTTAAGGCCTGGAAAACTCTTGAAAATAGCAATATTCCTGAAGAGACATACCCAATAAATTATTGAAAGACAATGTATCTATGAAAGAAGTGTCTAATTTTGTCAATAAGCACATAAATTTTCATATTTGTTTGTTTTTTCCAGTTAATGTCAGAAAACAGTCAAGCTAAGCAAGTAG
The DNA here is from genome assembly GCA_036247105.1 of Cirrhinus mrigala. Lineage (NCBI taxonomy): Eukaryota > Metazoa > Chordata > Actinopteri > Cypriniformes > Cyprinidae > Cirrhinus > Cirrhinus mrigala. Next base: position 30,869,285 of record CM070009.1, read on the forward strand.
TAGTACAGATGAACCAAATCAATTGAGTCATTTACGCTGCAGCCGCTTCGATTGTTTTAAACTCGTGACTTTGATCATTCATTTCAAGCCATTTACTAGCAAAAAAACAGATCAAATTAAAAGAGCCATTGATTTTCGAATTTCAACATCACTTGTAACAGCTTTAAGAAGCATGTAGTGATGGGTGAAACAGAGTTTTTCGAAACTCTGAATCATTTAAACCATTGCGTCGCAAAAGATTCACAAAATGATTTGTTCAAAAATGAGCAAAGAGGAGGAGACACACACTTTCCAATGAACATATGATGTATTGGAGTTATATGATGACATGGAATTAATGATAAAACGATACAAACCTGATCATCAAGCAATTTGTTTTGTAACTGACCTAGTATGAAAGTTAATAACTTATTCCACTCTACAAAGTCATTCTCTAACTGAAGACATAAAAGTAGTCACTATGTTTTTTCGCTGGACAATTGAAAAAATGCAGCAATGCACCGGTGATGACACAGTAAGCAGGGTCTTAAACAATGTGACACTTACCCCATCAAACACAACAGTGGCCAAAAGTGATCTGTGGAAGATTTTAATGACCTCACTTATATCAAGAAAAAAAAAAAAAGAAAAGAAAAAAACGCTGATCAGTGTTGCTAACTGCATACAGTTGAAAGTAGCTATAACAGTCCCTAAATATAGCTGATGAGGATGAGGTCATAATGTTGAGTTTACTGATCTACAGAATATAAATATAAATATATCAGTGGGAGAGTGTTGTAATCTAAATAAGAGTTGTCCAACAAATTGATTTTGTTGCTAGGCTTTTGAGTAAAGTCTCAAAAGGGGTGAGGAATTCACTAAACGTTCATCACTAAATTGGCAACATTGACATTGACTACAACATAATCAGTTATTAATATTTCATTGGTCCTCTCTTTATAGTTTCCTTGGCAGCAAATTATGACCACACAATTTCGCATGTTTCATTGCATTATTATCAGAAATAAAACAGTTGACCACAAGCAAAAATGCTTACAAAATCTGTAACACATTTTTTTTTCTCTTGGCCACTACTACTGACTGTCAAACCATGCTGCAAAAACAAGACATTTTTATGAAGATTGTGGGCTTTCTTGGAGTTATTGGAGCTGTTGATGAACTTGTTCACATCATTCACTCCAACTGTAAACGGGGAGACACACCAATAGAAAAGGATTTCAAAGCATCAGTAATAATTTGTGATAATGTTGCACAATGCAAAGCATTTAAAAAAATACACTGAAATATTAAATAGTGTCTTAATTAAATGATTTTATTGTAGTTACATCAAATGATTGGTGTTGTGCTGCTGAGCAGGCTCACTATTGGCTGTTTCAGAGGTCAAAGGTGGCCATTTTGGGTTGACATCATTGTAGTCCTTAGTTCACAACACTTAAGTGTCCTCTCAGTCAACACATACGAATCGGTCTTAGACTTTACTGAAAGTTACTTTTAGCTTCTTTATAGAAGTCTCCTACTCTTAGAAAAGTCCTACTTTTTACTAAGAATTTTTTGACATTTAAGTCAAAGTTTAAGACTATTCTTAAGAGCATTTCTGAGAAGTTTTATAAATACGGGCCCTGATCTGGAATGCTGGTTCGCGAATCATTATTCAGATTGGGACTTCGGTGCGGGTTCGTGAATCATTGTTTCATATCAGGACTTCGGAGTGATTTTGCAAATCTTTTTTTTTTTCTTAAACAGTAGAAAACATCAAACCATTAAGATATTACAGTAAAAACAAAACAAGGATAAAAGAAAGTATACACAAATACAAATCCCATAAGAAAATTAACCGTGGAATTACTATAGTAAAAGTTTAGTAATAATTTAGTAGTATTACTTTGCATGTGTGTGCTTCACTTAACTTTTGCCATTTATTATTAGAATATTGTTATGTATCTGTTCCTTTTTTTTGTAAAATTTGAAATAAGAAGACATAAGTGAGATCTCTGATTGAAGTCCTTCAAAATCAAAAAAGTAGTCCTTGAAAGTACTGGAATTTCATTTTAATCTGTGCGAACCCTGTCAGTGGCGCTGTATGGGTTGATTTTCCAAAAAGTGTAATTCGCTCAGCAGTTGAACCTTACTCGTTGACCTTTTGATTCACTAAAAAGAACTGATTCATTTGGAAGACAGACAACACTGGGACACTGTTTGTTTTTGATATACTGAACTAGTTCGTAAGAATCGTTTCTTTGGCAGTCAGTTGCAATGTATAAGTTGATTTTCCAAAAAGAACCATCTGGCTTTATGTTTTTGATTCACTACAAAACTGTATCGTTCGGGAGTCAGACAACACTGGGGATGCTGTATGTTTTTGATATACTATGCCAACTAGCTAGTAAGAATTGCACTGTATGGGTTGATTTTCAAAAAAAGAACCTGCTTAAAAGTTTAAATCGCTTAGCAGTTAAATGTTAAACGTTTACTTGTTGCGCTGTATGTTTCTGATTCACTAAAAAGAACCGGTTCATAAGAGTCATTTGTTCTGGTTCTGGATTGCAAACCCAGTTGGCAATCATTCATTGTCCATTATTTTCTGTTACTTTAATAACAGTACATTTGTGTAATTATATCATTGAAATTAAGAGAATATAACTGTTCAATATAACTGAAATGCTTGACAGATCTAAAGCGTTTGAGCAGCAATACTGTACATCTTTTCTTAGTGTTTAAAGAATGGAGTAAAAATGGGTGTTTTGCTATTCTTTGCTATTTTTACCTATGTCTGTCTGTCTACAGTTATTATGTGCCAGATGAAATGGCATTTACACGGACAACATTTGGGATGAAAATACACATGCAAGTAAAGAAAAACGAGGATGTAAGGTTAAAAATATTTAAATGAAATGATTTTTTTAGAGTCATGTTACAACAGAAGTGTCTTTGCTGGCCCTGAGAGTAGGGCTGGGAATTCGTTCCAAAAAGAATCGATTCCGAGGCGTTGGGATTCCGTCAGGGGGAATCGACTCCCCATTCAGAGTCGTTTTCAGTTCAACAAAGATTATATATAGGCGCCTCTCAAACGAACGGCTGCATCATACGAAGGCTGCATATCTCGGCTGCTGTCATCAAACGTTGCTGAACGTCAATTCACGAAAATAGACTGAATGAAAAGAGTCTGGACTGAGCATGTCTGAGTTTCAGGATGCAGCCTTCCGTTAAGCACTTATTAATTTGCCTCTTGCTCGCTAATAGTGATTAGAAGTCTAATTCGTTTCCACGAAAAAGTTCTTTCTGATAGATTGTTTTAATGAACCAGTTCAAAAATGATTCAGAAGTTATTTTACGGTGGAACTGGCTTATATTGTCCACATGAGCGCTGCGCAACAGAATAGATCATGACGTGATCGAGAGTCTTGATCCTATTTCCATCTTAAATAAAATGCTATTTTTAACCTTTCTATCAGCCTGTGATAATTCTGTGCTGAGAGCACAGTGGCAGAGAGTGTGTCTGACTTATAGATAAACCACAAGCTCTTATGTCAGTGTTGTTGTTAATGTTTTGGTTATTTTGTTTCAGTGTAGAGTTTAGTTTTGTGCAACGCATACGGTACACGTCTTGTTTCATTCGTGCAATAAACGCATATCCACTGCTGAGCTGTGGGCTATGACTTATAACATGGGAAATGCAGATAAAAAAACTAATTTAAATACAGAAATGTATCATAATTTTTAAAAACAAAGCTTAATATTATTTTATAGATACCTTTCTATCCTACAGTCATGACGAAATTAGGTTCCTCCAATCTAAAAAAAAAACAAGAATCGAAAAAGAATCGAAAACAACAGTCAATTCCAGAACCAGGAATCGGACCCTATTCCAAAATTTTTGTAATCGAACAGCCCTACCTGAGAGTTAATCTCTATAATTTCTATAATGTGTGTTGAGTTGAAACTGAGAACATGCTTCTCTACTTGCTTGCTATGTATATTTATGGATTCGGGGAGTTTTTGAACCTTCCTCTTAATTGATGTCATTTTAGAAGTCAGCTCAGAGTGAATCTTCAGACCCCAACACCTTCCTGCTAGATATCATCTCATACTACACACGTGTCAGCCAGCTTCCGGTGCACCTTCCTGTCTACTCTGTCAAGGTTAGACTGATTATCTTCTTTTCGATTTATTGAATGAATCAATACTTGTGTGAAAAAAAATATTCCTAATGCTTACCAAAAGTACATCATGAGTGTAGAAATTGTGGGTTGTTTTCCATGACAGAAGGTGAATGTCTGTATGTTCTTGTGTCTAGATCAGCTTTTCGGGCCACAGCAGCACCACAGTGGAGGAGGTGTTTGTGGCTCAACTCGCCATGGACTTTCCCGAGGTCAAACAATACAGAGCCACATTTAAAGACACAATTAAAGGTGCTGACATTATTTTAATGTTTCAAAATATTTTACTTTTATTACATCATACATCTCTGCGTGTTTTCATCTGCTTATACTAAATATTTGCCATCAATTTTGACTTAAAGGTTCAGTGCGTTACAAAAAATACAACCCACAAGAATGTCAAGGTGCAATCGTGTCAGTCAATTATAGAAAGGTGAGTATTTTTGGGGTACATTTCAAAATTTTTGTACATTTTCTTTTTTTGAATATACACTACCATTTCAAGGGGTTTGCACGACTTTTTATAAGTGAAAGAATTCTCAAGGCTGCGTTCATTTAATGAAAATTACAGTAGAAACACAAATATTGTGAAATATTACAATTTAAAACTAGATGAGTACAGTTTGAGAACAAACTTTGAGTTGGCTTGAGAAAGCCTAGCCTGAAAGTTTGAAGCAGTCATAAAGGGATGAAAGTTGATGTTGCTAGCATAATTTAGCACATTGCTTACATGATTTAATATGTTGTTAGCATGTTTTAGCATGATTAGTCTGCATTTTTAAAGGCTGATTACAGTATGTTAGCATGATTAGCATGTTGTCAGCAAATTACTAACATGTTGTTAACATGATTAACAAGATAATAGCATGATTCTAGCATGATTAGCAAGTTAATAGCGTGTTGTTAGCATGATTAGCATGTTACTAGCTTGCTGCTAGCATGTTTACAGTACTGTGCAAAAGCCACTAGTATTTTCATCAGGTAAAAAATGTTTTAAAGTCAGTTAAAGTCGGTCTTTTGCTGTAGTGTGTCAGTAGGAAATATCAGATTACATTTCTAAACATTCATTTTGCCATTATAAAAATCCAGTGAGATTTTTGTATGGAGCACAGGCTGTTGTCAGACTCCTTGTGCAAACAGAGATCTGATCTCTCCATCATTCAATCCAGTCTGTCTTAAGAAACAGAAAAAACAGAGACAGACTAAATCCAGAAGAACTGTGGCAACATCTCCAAGATGCTTTAAGAGTCCTATACCTACAAAGCTACAGTACCGTTCAAATGTTTAGGCAGTTAGGCACATAAAATGAGGATGCTGTCAAAAACAATGTCATAAACAGATTTTCTTTATCAATGAACTTCTATTAACTAAAATAAATAAGCATTTGATGTGACCATCCTTTGCGTTTAAAGTAGCTTTTGCCCTATGTGCATTTGTGTATAGTTTTTCAGGTAGCTTTGCAGGTGGGTTACTTGAAACATCTTGGAGATGTTGCCACAGTTCTTCTGGATTTAGTCTGTCTCAGTTTGTTCTGTTTCTTCATGTCATTCCAGAGACAGACTGGATGATGGTCAGATCAGATCTCTGTGTGGAGCACTGGCTGCTGTCAGACTCCTTGTGCAAACAAAAATCTCACTAGATTATTACAATTAATGGCAAACAGAATGTTTGGAAATGTTAACCGATATTTTTTACTGACACACTACAGCAAAGGATAGAAATAATTTAAACCATTTTTTAGCTGGTGAAAATACTAGTGGCCTAAGACTTTTGCACAGTACTGTATTGCATGATTAGCATATTACTAGCATGTTGCTAGCATGATTTGCAAGTTTCTAGCATGTTGCTAGCATGATTTGCAAGTTACTAGCTTGCTGCTAGCATGTTTATCAGAATCAGAAAGAGCTTTATTGTCAAGTGTGCTTACACACACAAGGAATTTGTCTTGGTGACAGAAGCTTCCAGTGCACAGACAGGATCACAAGTGACAAGACACAGATAACAGAAATAAACAAGTGATTAGAATAAATATATGAAAAGACACAATCAATAGACAAATAAACGAGTGATTAGAATAAATATGTGAAAGACAATACACAAGACAATATAATGTAAGTACAGATGTTCTATATACAAATTATACAAAGGAATTGAATGTATGGAATCTATAATAAATATAGGTATGGATAGCGGTATTGCACATTTTATTGCACAGTGGGGGGAAATTTAACTGTTCATGAGGTAGATGGCCTGAGGGAAGAAGCTTTTTCTATGTCTGGCTGTTTTGGTAGACCAGATGGCAACAATTCGAAGAGGAAGTGGGCTGGGTGTGAGGGGTCCAGAATGATTTTGCTAGCCCTTTTGCTCACTCTGGATGAGTACAGATCTTGGAGGGTAGGGAGGGTTGTACCAATGATTCGCTCAGCAGTCCGGACTATCCTCTGTAGTCTTCTAAGATCAGTTTTGGTAGCTGAGCTGACCCAGACAGTTATTGAGGTGCAGAGGACGGATTTAATGATGGCCGAGTAGAACTGTTTCAGCAGCTCCTTCGGAAGATTGAACTTCCTCAGCTGGCGAAGGAAGTACAGCCTCTGCTGGGCCTTTTTGACAATCAGGTCAATGTGATTGTCCCACTTCATGTTTCTGATTGACTGTAGTGCCCAGGAACCTGAATGTTTCTACTGACGTTACAGTGCTGTCCATGATAGTAAAGTGGGGGGAGAGCAGGGGGGTTCCTGTCATCTCTACTGTTTTGAGCGTGTTGAGCTCCAGGTTGTTGTGACTGCACCAGACAGCTAGCTCTTTAACCTCCTGTCTGTAAACAGACTCATCTCTGTCATTGATGAGGCCAATGAGTGTGGTGTCGTTCACAAACTTCAGGAGCTTGACGGAGGGTCTTTAGATGTGCAGTCACTGGTGTACAGGGAGAAGAGCAGTGGAGAGAGGACGTAACCCTGAGGAGCACCTGTGCTGGTGGTGCGGCTGTGGGATGTGAATTTACCCAGTCTCACTAGCTGTTGCCTATCTGTCAGAAAGCTGGAGATCCATTGACAGATAGAGCTAGGGACAGAGAGCTGGGCTAGTTTGGACTGGAGGAGTGTTGGAATGATGGTGTTGAAGGCCGAACTGAAGTCCACGAACAAGATCCTCACATAATTCCCTGTTTTGTCTAGATGTTTCAGGATGAAGTGCAGTCCCATGTTCACTGCATCATCCACAGACCTGTTTGCTCGGTAAGCAAACTGCAGGGGGTCCAGTGATGTTCTTCAGATAGGCCAAAACCAGTTTTTCAAACGACTTCATGACCACAGACGTTAAAGCAACAGGTCTATAGTCGTTAAGTCCAGTAATTTTGGGTTTCTTTGGGACGGGGATGATGGTGGAGCGTTTGAAGCAGGATGGGACTTCACATAGCTCCAGGGATCTGTTAAATATCTGTGAGAAGATGGGGGCCAGCTGATCAGCACAGGTTTTCAGACAGGCTGGTGTGACACCGTCTGGGCCTGGTGCCTTTCTTCTTTTGTTCTTTCTGAAGACCTGGCACACCTCGTCTTCACTGATCTGAAGAGTAGGAGGGGGGGAGGGGGTTGCTGGAAGTTGTGAAAAGAGATGGGCAGAACAGGTGTGGGGGCTTTCAAACCTACAATAAAACTCATTCAGGTCTTCAGCAAGTCGTTGATTCACCTCAGTCCTGGGGGATGGTGTCTTGTAGTTTGTAATGGCTTTCACACTGAAACAGAGTCATTTGAAGAGAACTGATCTTCCAATCTCTTAGTGTAGTTCTTTTTAGCCACTCTAATCTCCTTATTCAGTGTGTTTCTGGCCTGATTATACTCTGTCCCCGATACTCTGATTAGACTCTGTCCCCATTCCTGTCGGCATCCTCCTTGGCCTGGCGAAGTTGTTTGAGTTTTTTAGTGAACCATGGTTTATCGTTGTTATATGTTAAATAGGTCCTGCTAGGAATACATATATCTTCACAGAAACTGATATATGAAGTTACAGTCTCTGTGAGCTCGTCCAGATCGGTGGTAGCAGCTTCAAAAACACTCCAATCAGTCAATTCGAAACAGGCCTGTAAAACCCGCTCTGTCTCGTTGGTCCATCTCCTTACAGTCTTTACTACAGGTTTAGCAGATTTCAGTTTCTGCCTGTAGGTTGGTATAAGATGAACCAAACAGTGATCAGAGAGTCCCAAAGCTGCCTGTGGGACAGAGTGATATGCATTCCTTAATTTGGTGTAACAGTGATCCAATATATTACTGTCTCTGGTGGGACATGTAACATGCTGACTGTATTTAGGCAGTTCACAGGAGAGTTTTGGTTTGTTAAAATCCCCAAGGACAATTAAAACAGAGTCCGGGTGTTGTTGTTCTGTCTCTGTGGTCTGATCAGTGAGTTTTTGTAAGGACAGGCTGACGTGAGCTTGCGGAGAAATGTAAACACTCACTAGAATAAACGAGTGAATCTCTCGCAGCGAATAGAATGGCTTACAGTTAATGAAAAGCACTTCAAGATCGGAACAGCACATCTTCTTTAACACTGTTACATCTGTACACCACCTTTCATTGATGTAAAAGCACGTTCTGCCGCCATGCGATTTCCCGTTGATTCTGAGTCGCGATCCGCTCTAAACAGCTGATAGCCCGGTTTATTGCATGATTAGCATATTACTAGCAGTTGTTAGCATGATTAACATGTTATTAGTATGTTGCTAGTATGTTACTAGTATAACTAGCATGTTACTAGCATAATCAGTCTTCAGTCACATGATCCTTCAGAAATTATTCTAATATAGCATTTGATGACTTTTTTAGCAATTTAATGTGTCCCTGCTAAATAAACATATTAAAATCTTTCAATAGGAAATGTTTACTTTTTAATATTAACGCACATTTAAATTAAATACATGCTTAATGTGCAGAAGTTAATATGCAAAATAAATGAATAATAATTTTAAACTTTCTATTGCCTTTACATTTCTTTCAGGCCTCAATAAGTGACAGAGAAAAGGAGATGGGAATGTCTTTGCCAACAAGTGGCATGTTGATCAGCGTCTTGCCTTCTTACCGAGTCAGAAGTATGTCACATACTTAAAATACTTCCACATTCTTTGTCATTGGTTTGATTTTTAGTTTTAGGTAATTATAGCAACACTATATTTTTACCAACAAGAAGTTGCTGATACATATTTCAGATAAGGAAAAGAAATAAAGGTGCATGTTTTCTTATTTGTAATGTGGAGCTTTGGTCCTACAGGTCTACCTTGTGTCAGCATAAGTTTGCAAGATATAAATCCCGCAAGGCCCAGCACAGTAAGTGAACACTTTTTTGTAACATTCTAGATGTTACATTCAGTAATCTTGAATGATATACTGAGGTAAATATCCTGTTTTCTCTCTAGCATTCATTCAGAGCTGTTAGCGCCAATATCAGAGTTCTCGAGAAGCAGACATTCACAGTCTGCTTGGATAAAGATCCGCGTAAAACATTCAAGAACGTCCAAAGGTGAACAGTCAGACTATAATGCCTTTCACTAAACAGTTTTTTGGCCAACATGACTTATTATGCGTAACATAGCTTCCAGAGGAATCATACATGTTATCTTTTGCCCACAGCTTTGAAGTTTCTCCATGCTTAGACCCGGGATACTCCCATCAGCCGAGTACAAAATCCAAGTACAGTTTGGGAGCGGGAGGTGAACCGCTGGGCAAATATGTCAACAGGACCCTCACGCTACCAATCAACACATTCTGTGGCACTGAGCAATGACAATACGACTCGAATTCACGATATAAGAGCTTGAGTCACGAGATCAACTGCAACCTGATACCTCTCAGAGGCTTTTAGTGTTTTAGTGTGCGTGCATTTCCTCTTTTTAGCATTTCTCTGTTGCCTAAAATACATGTAACCTCATGAGGCCGTGACTTCCTGCTGAGCTGTGAACAGACATTGTGTTCATAGTGTTTGAATGTGTTGAAATAGTGTGAATTGACCTTGATCTTTGTAAAAACGTTTTGTCATGTTTACACTACTTTTTCATTACTTTCATGACAATAATGTGTTTGTATGGTACTTGGACATGTAATTTAACACTTTGGAAGCACTTCGACTTTCATTTGACACTCGCCATTAACTAACACGACAGAAAATAAAACGCTTTTAAGATAACGGCTGTGTCCGAAATCGCATACACACTGAGTGGGTGCTTATTTTGAATAAGTATGTACTTTACAACAGTTGAAAAAGTATGTTTTATATAGTTTGGAAGTGTGAATTTAAACCGAATGTACTACATTCGCCACTGTCACGTGACCTACACCATCCTTTGCGTACCTACGCCATCAAGTGTCCATTGTGTGTTCACCTTCTGTTCAATGAATACTGTGAATTCGGACATGCTACTCTTTATACACACTGTTTTTCGCCTACTGTATAGTAGGGAAGTATGGAAGCAGCCTTTGTTGTGAGCATTTTGGATCAGAAAAGCATAGTTCCATAGTTTTCACTGTGTGCAATATGCAAGTTTGGAAATCTGTTACATTTGCAAAAATGTGCTGTGGGATATTGTATTTTATAATGTAATGCGCTCGACTTTACTGTGTGACAAATGAACTTGAGCAAACAAACATTTTCTTCATGACTCCTTTATTTGAGCAGACTGCCAATAACTGTAAAGTAATATATTTTATTGTTGAATTAAAAGTAAAGCGCTCATGCGACTGCTCGTTTCATACTGTAAGTTCATCTTATCACCAACAGGTGGCGTTGTGAACTCAAAAAATGGAATTTGATCGATACGCTGAGGTCGGCCATTGGTTGTTTGTCAAAGGGAAAGAAAACTTGTTACATCTCACCTGGATACGGTGTGGACATGATAAACCAAAGGAAACTTTAATCGACTATATTCTGTCAAGCAAACCATGAGTTTACGGATTCGATAGATCTCAGGTAAATACCAAACGCATAGCAACTAAGTGACGTGTTACAACAGGTGCACGATGCTACTACCTGTTACTGAGAGTTTGTCGCGTTGGCTACTTGCAGTTGTTGAAAAGTACGTCTCTCTCTCTCTTTTTTTTTTTTTTCTTTAACCCAGCTTAAGCGATTTACAGTACAAGACGACAAGAGACTTTATGTAAAACATTACGTAAATTCTGTTAGAAATCTTTCAGGTTTCATTTTGTGAAATTGCCATACAAAGACTGCACATTCTCTTCCGTATTTGTAAATAGACACTTTTAATTAACTTTACTCACATGTGATGTTTCGTTTTCTAGAAGTGTCCTATTTTGGAAGTCATAGTGAGGGGCATTTTACTGGACACAATTCTGCTCCATATGGAGCCTATTAATGTTATGTTATGTTATGTTTTATATGTTAAGCGTTGTATTGTACAATGATGATATCATCACCTCGAAATACAATTTAAATACAATAGTACATTGTTTTCCTTGGTGTAATATAGTGTTACCCATTAGAAATAGACCATTTTTAATTATATATAACTTCTACTATCAAAGAGTACTATTTTATTTCTAGTACTGATATAATACCATGTGTTTGGACATTTATTATATATATTAATTCATATTTTATACCCACATATTTAATTGTTATATTTATGTGTTTGTATTTATCGTATTTATTTCATATTTAATTGAAGGAAAATAATATCATCATGCAATGGAAAATATAAAATAACATCTGTAACAAAGGAACAAAAATTCTAAACATTCCACAAAAAGTACCATGGTACTTCCATGATAATACCATGTTTTTTTGAACACACTGTTATTTTTTTACATTTATCTATTCACTTTTACCATTGTATATGGTACTTAAAGGGATAGTTCACCCCAAAATGAAAATTCTGTCATTAATTACTCACTCTCATGTTGTTCCAAACGCGTAATATCTTCGTTCATCTTTAGAACACAAATTAAGATATTTTTGATGAAATCTGAGTGCTTTCTGACCCTGCATAGACGGCAATGCAGCTACCACGTTCAAGGCCCAGGAAGTTGGTAAGGACATCATTAAAATAGTCCATGTGACATCGGTGGTTCAAATGTAGCTTTATGAATCATAATATACAGATGATGAACTAAAAAAGATGGACATCCTATGTCAGAAAGCCGACTCCTGTGTCAGCAGCACCACAGAAGAGAAGAAATTGTTGAATAAAGGTTGTTTTTTTTTTGGTCTTCTTTGCCCACAAAAAGTATTTTTGTAGCTTTGTAACGCTATGGTTGAACCACTGATGTCACATGGATTATTTTAATGACGTTCATACTAATTTCTCTGCGTCTTGAACGTGTCGGTTGCATTGTTGTCTATGCAGGATCCGAAAACTCTCAGATTTCATCAAAAATATCTTAATTTGTGTTCTGAAGATGAACGAAGGTCTTACAGGTTTGGAATGAGATGGGGGGTGAGTAATTAACGACAGAATTTTTGGTTTTTTGGTTGAACCAACACTTTAACTGATCTGAGAAAGTGCATATATATTTTTAATTAATTAATTAATTTTGTTTAAACCACACAGAGCACTTACTTAAGTCAACTGACGTGATGAAGAAGGGAGCAATGCAGAAGAGCAAGCAGTGGAATGTGAAGGGAGCCATGCGGCTGGCAGGCGTCTTCCACTTCCTCCATTCCTGCGGCTCCGCTTGTCTCCTTCCCTTCCTGACACTCTACTTCCGGCACCTGGGTCTCAGCGCCTCCATGATCGGAATCATCATGGCGTCCAAGCACCTCCTCGCCCTGGTGTGGCGCCCGTTCTCCAGCATCCTCGCCAGGCAGTACGACAAACGGCGGACGGTCATAGTTGGCTCTCTGCTCAGCTCAGCATTGGTGGTTTTGGCTGTTCTGCTCTTTCCGTCCGCAGGAGTCCAAACTGAAAGTGGACGGTGCAATGCTAGCCAACCCGATGCTGATCCTACCACCATTCTACAGAGGACTACGGTCCCGTCACAATCAAACACTACTGTTTACTCAATAGACCAAACATCTGTAAATACCGAACAACCTGTCGAAGTTTCCACACTTGTAACCTCCAACTGGTCAGCGAGAGGCCTGAGATCTTTGAAGAAACCAGAACAGGAAGAAGATCCTCACACTGAGTTCCTGGGGAGCCTGAAAGCTATGGATGCCCAGCATCAGATGTTCTTTCTGGTTCTCATTGTGATGGGATTGTGGGAGTTCATGGCCGCTCCGCTGGAATGGACGGCTGATGATGGACTTTACGAATACTTGGATTTCGTAGACGCCACTGACCGCCATAACACTGTGAAGCTCTGGAAGCAGCTTGGAGCTGCTTTTGGCAACTGTGCGGTTGGAGTTCTTGTAACCAGCCTGTTTTGTCTTACAGGAACTGCACTGGAGTTTTACTCCTACACTCTATTTATGATCCTAACCATCCCTACAGCCGCTCTGCTTCCAATCTACCTCCGCAAGCGTGAGCGGCCCACTAGTGGAGGCTTTAAGGCACTACAACTGGTGCATGGGAACTCGCAAGCGATACTTTGTGCCGTCACTGTCATTTTGATAGGCATGGTGAGCTCAGCTGTGTCAGATTTCCTCTTATGGCACATGCAGGACTGCGGTGCCACGGAAATCCACATGGGCATTTCTTTAGCCTTGGCGCACTTGAGCCAAACTGGCTTTGCTCCATTTGTTGGGCGTCTCTCCCGGTTTCTAAAGTACCACGGTTGGTTACTGGTAATCGCCGTTGTTAGTTTAGCCCTGCAGTGTCTTTATTATTCCTTCCTGTGGGCTCCATGGGCCGTAATACCCGCTCAACTGGTGGCGGGCTTCGGCACCGGCGCCCTCTGGTGTTCCGTAACTTCGCAAAGCGAAGACATCGCCACTCCCGGCATTGAAAAGACCATTTTAAGGCTATTTGAGGTGCTTTCTCTGGAGTTGGGAGCAGCGATTGGCAGTCTGGCAGCTGGGTTTGTGGTGCAAAAGTTTGGGGTCCAGGTGCTTTTCCAAGGCATGGCGGTCACTCTGGCTTTGTGGAGCAGTGCTCTTGCCGTACTCAAGTGGAAGATTCCCCGGCAGCGCCGGATAAACTACTCTCGCCTGCTGGCCGCTGACACCGAGATAAGCGAGTCTGAGTCGGACCAGGAAAAAGACTGGCTTGAGACGGCTATGGACGATGCAAGAGGGAACAACAAGTGGACAAAGGATAAGTCTTAATCAGTGGAAGGAAATAATGACTTGCTAACAGACAGCAAATAAAATGCTAATACAGTTCAGTACACAGCAAAGAATAATTTTCTTACTCAATATTTTTGCCATGTTTTCCATTGCAAATATCTAAACATTTTTGAATGAATAAGCATTTACTTGAGAAGTACAATGACATAAACAGGAACACAAGCCTTGTTTTCTATGAAAATGTATAAAAATTGAATTTATGCTTAAAACAAGAAAAATATTTCAGTAGCGTGAGAAAAATAAACAAGATTTACACCCCAATGACTTAATATCTTACGTCCAACTTGATCTCATGACGAAAAAGTACCTGTGAGCACTTTTTGGCAAAGACGTGTTTCGTGACACATTTGATGTGAAATGTCCACTGAGTGGCGCTAAAAGAGTGTTTGTTTTTTGGTCCCAAAACAGGTGAAGGTACATATGAGACATTTTATGTGACGTTGGTTTTATACTTGTCACCGTAGTTCTGACTTGAAATGTTGAGTGGCGCTATAACTCTAGGGCTGCATGTCTACCAATGCTTTTTAGCCAACTAAAAATGGCAGGCGAATGTTCAGCTGTTAGCGCTTAAAGGAACACTCCACTTTTTTTTTGAAAATAAGCTCTTTTTCCAACTCCCCTAGAGTTAAACAATTGAGTTTTACCGTTTTCGAATCTGGCCGGGCCTGGTGGTAGCACTATTAGCTTAGCATAGATCATTGAATCTGATTAGACCGATAGCATCTTGCTCAAAAATGACCATATATAATGACAATATTTTTCCTATTTAAAACTTGACTCTTCTGTAGTTACACTGTGTACAAAGATGGATGAAAAATGAAAAGTTAAGATTTTCTAGGTCGATATGGCTAGGAACTATACTCTCATTTCGGCGTTATAATCAAGGAACTTTGCTGCCGTACCATGGGTGCAGGAGGCACAATGATATTACGCAGCCGTTAACTCTGCCGGCTGCAACTCTGCATCTACACAAACTTAGTGCCAGTCACTTTCAGGCGCTGCGTAATATCATTGCGCCCGCTGCACCCATGGCACGGCAGCAAAGTTCCTTGATTATTACGCCGGAATGAGAGTATAGTTCCTAGCCATATCAGCCTAGAAAATCGCAACTTTTCATTTTCCGTCAGTCTTAGTACACGATGTAACTACAGTCGAGTCAAGTTTTAAATAGGAATAATATTGTCATTATATATGGTCATTTTTGAGCAAGATGCTATTGGTCTAATCAGATTCAATGATCTATGCTAAGCTATGCTAAAAGTGCTACCGCCAGACCCGGAGATCGGCTGAATGGATTCGAAAACGGTAAAACTCAACTGTTTAACTCTAGTTAAACAGTTGGACAATGAGCCCATTTTTTTTAAAAAAATGGAAAGTCCCTTTAAGAGCGCAGCAATTTTTTTCTTAGTTGAGAGGCTGTGGTTATGATATTACATAATATCCGCTGAAGTAATGTCAAACGCATCGCGAATGAAACGTTTCTCCAAGGATTATTTTTTTTATAACAATGTTATGGTAGTCCAGCAATTCCATCTGGTATAGACGTAAATACTCGGAGACGAGCAATAATAACTTATCCAATGTTGTTCAGTCGTAGTACAAGCACGGTGTGACGGTTGGTCGGTATTAGTCCTGCCCCTCCTCCACTCTGATTGGTTAGCTAACCAGAAAGTGACAGTGATGAGCGCAGCGTTTTACTCGAAGTTGAAGCAACAGTTGTCCGCATCACGCCGCGCCGCAACAGCTAATATCTGTGTACACTGGTCGCGACAAAACAACCGTTGCAAATCATTTGAACTCTGTGTGAGCACGTCATAAATAGAATGCGGTAGCAGTTTACTGTCGGGGATTTGTCGTGTCGCGCCGCGCCGCATCCAATGTAGACAGCGTCACTGATTATAATGGGTTCTACTGTATTTTGTCGCACCCTTGATTTAACATTGGATTTTGGTTACACAACCAAACAAACAACAAAATATCAACATCAGCTGACGTCGGTATTGGACATCAAATTAATGTTGACATTAGACATTGAACTGACACTGAATTTTGGTCACCAGCTGAAATTTAATCAAATATCAATGTCTTTTGACATTGTGTGCTTGCTGGGAATTTACTCACCATATTACTTAATATCTTAAGGTATTTTCCTTCTTAGGTAAATGCATCTTGATTTTTTTTTTTTTTTTTTTTTAATATCTGCAATGGAAAGCAAGACAAAAATCTAAGTAAATTATTTTTTTGTGCTCCATGAAGGCATGGTTTCATTCATCGTCATAACATGAGGAATGAATTTAAATCAATTAATTATTCTTTCAAGCCAGATAAATTTCTATTTGGAAATATTTGAAGGGTTAGTTCACCCAAACATGAACATTCTGTCATTGCTCACATTGTTCCAAACCCATAAGTCCTTCATTCATTTCCAGAACACAAATTAAGATATTTTTGATGAAATCTGAGAGCTTTCAGACACGTTTAAGGCTCAGAAAGGTAATAAGAACATCGATAAATTAGTCCATGTGACATCAGTGGTTCAACTGTAATGTTATGAAGCTACAAGAATACTATTTGTGCACAGAGAAATAATGTGTTGTGGTACTCTTGTGAACGCACATTGAAGACTGACATGGAAGAGAAGAAATAAAGTCGTTATTTTTGTTTTCTTTGCACATAACAGGTATTCTTGTAGCTTCATAAAATGATGGTTTAACTATTGATATCACATGGTTTATTTTAACAATGTCCTTACTACCTTTCTGGGTCTTGAACGTGTCAGTTGCATTGCTGTCTATGCAGGATCAGAAAGCTCATCAAAAATATCTTAATTTGTGTTCTGAAGATGAACAAAGGTTTTACGGTTTTGGAACAACATAAGGGTGAGTAAATAATGCAAGAATTTTCATTTTTTGGGTGAACTATCTCTTTAAGGCTTTGAGAACAGAATTACAGCTCCAATACCAGTATACTTGAATATCCTAAATGCACATCATCTTTTGTGTGTGAAAACTTGTTGCTTAACAGGCCAGCCCTGTCATAAACTGAAGGGCTGGAGATGAGCTAATCAGGTTTGTTGGCTTACAGTAAGCATGTCGTCTCTGCCAAGCAACAATAAGTATGTGAGCAAATAGAGCCTAGTGTTTCATGTTCACACCCTTTTGTTAGCACTCATTGTTATCTTTTGCAAATATTCATGATCTGACGGTAGGCCTCAGTTACATTTTATGCAGAGACTTTTTTTTTATTTATTGTGCATGAGGCACTTATATTTTGCACAGTTGTCTCTATAACAGGGGTTTATTGAAGATAATCATCATAGAAGTATCTTATTTTTTTTTTTAGTTTAAGGGATAGGGAACAGGATGCTCTGCTTAGAAATGTTTGCCAAACCTGTTTTGTGAAAAAAAAAAAAAAAAAAAAAAAACTTCCCTAACTTGTTCTTGAGTAAATGTTCCTGTATAGCTTGTAGAGTGGTGTATTTGTGACTGACAACTCTTCTCCTTTTTTTTTTTTTTTTTTAAATGAGAGGAAGGATGGGAATAGATATTCTTAACATTTTTAATGTTTGAAATCAAAAACATCTATTAAATGATTATTTCCTCTTTAAACAAATGCATGAACTCTAGTGTTTTTCATTTTGTCTAAATGTCTTGATAAGCTTTACAAGTGGTGTACTTTGACCCAGTGTGAATCATTTTATGGCATTACATGCAAAGAAATGGTGAACATAAATTTGCCATGTTGACATTTCATGGCATAGCAATGTGTCAGTGTTGATGTTGTTGCTCAGATCTAACAGCAAGCATTGACACCAGGGTCAGCTAAAAGTGCTCCTCAAAAGGTTGCTTCAAAAGCATAATCTATCAATGCAACCAGGCTGTTAATGGTTCAACAAAACCCAACCCACACAAACGTTTTCTGTAGGCCTCATTCACAGTGCAAACATATACTGTGTATTTAACATTTATGTCCTGACTGGGATAAACCACTTGTTTAACAATTCAAATTACTTTAAGCAAATCCTTGTGTTATCATAGAGGAATGCTGTAACGCTAATAAAACGTTTCCAAGAATTCACGACATGGATCATTCTATTACTGACAGGGACTGTAACGTAAAGCCAGTTGTAAAGTGTTTTCTAATAAAACAGTGCATTAATGTTGCAGGTTTTTACTTTTTCTGAATATGAACATTACAAAGGCATCAAGTCCACTGACCCAAACACTGAGAGTGTTTTACATTTTAAAGGTAAGTAGTCATTAGATTTACGTTTTGACCTAATTTATATATGGCAAGCATTTTATTATGCATTTTATTAAGCATATTATGTATTTATTTTGCATATTTGTTGTATTTGATTAATTATTTTGGTAACATTTCGACCAAAAATTACTAATTAATAATTAAGCACATGAAATCAAAAAGCACACATGCTTTTTAGTGCTGGGCGATATATCGGTTCAAACGGTAAACCGGTTTGAATTATGCACATGGTATGATTAAAAAAAAAAAAAAAAAAAAAAAACAGCATATAAGTGGCTAAGAAACATATAGGCAGCGTTTTAAATTGAGAGGAGATCCCTGTTAACTGTGTACACTTCTGACTAATACAGCTATTAATAACACAACTAATTCACACTAACAGAAGCCAGAAACGCTGAAGACGAACGCAAAGAGGAGAAAATACTGCAGCAGGTAGAGTAAGATCACTGTTCACAATGCGAGTATTGGAAGAAAATCGTAAATACTGAATTGGGGGTTTATATGAATGTATCTCTGAAGGGAACTGACTGTCTTTAGAAAAGTTTAGATTGTATTTTCTTTTTATCTTACCTCCATATAATGCATATTTATGTAGTTTTTAAACGCAGTTGCTTTGTTTACAGCAGTAACCAAGGAAACGCTGTTTCACTGCTTTTCCATAAGCGCCACCTGTGGTCAGAAAGTGAATTCGCGCTCTCATTCAGCCCGTCAGCTGCTTTTGTGTCGTGTAGATATGTTATGTAGTAAAGCTCTAGGTCAGACCATTCTGTTTTTGCTTTGAATTTTTAAATTATACTATTTAATTTACATCAAAAACTGCTCATACTATCCACATTTTTCTTCCTATAAGAGTGGGCGTGGCCATTTTATGGGTCTGGCTTCCACTCTCATTGGAGTCCATTGGAGTTTTTAGCTGTACAAAACATTTTGCTTTGCTGCTTGATATTGCGAATTGGCTTGTCTTACCATATTATTTCAATGTATTATCATAATTATGAGCACAATGGTTTTAGTGCAAACAGTTTTACCGTTTACTGCTCATTGTTACTCTTCTCGTTATTTTACAATGGCAGCTAATAAACCGGAAGTGTCACCAAGTGTTGGGGAAAGTTACTTTTAAAAGTAATGCGTTACAATATTGTGTTACTCCCTAAAAAAAGTAACTAATTACGTTACTTAGTTATTTTTTGTGGAAAGTAGTGCATTACGTTACTTTTGTGTTGCTTTTTAAATCTGGGGAGGGCTTTTTTTAATATAAAAAGTTATATTTTTGGCACACCAAAAGCCTGAAGGAAGAGTAAATTCATATGTATACAGTAGAACACATGAGAAGAAAGTTCACTCTTCAGCAATTTAAAAAAAAGAAAGAAGAAGAACTCTTCAGTTTAACTAAGAAGATAGTTTATCTTGAGTAATTTTTGCTTATTAGTGTGGTTGAATTGGATCATCAAAGGTCAACAGCCATGACACTGATTAATAAAATGGGATTAAATACATAATGGATAACTGTATTTGTAAAGGATATTTTGATATTATTTAACATATTTACTGTAATTATTGCAGGCTTGCGTCATATTCTGAATTGCATTTCACTGTTTTTATTAATTTTAAGGAATACTAAATCTGTTTTTTATTTTTTGTGAGTGAGATTAATGCAAGTTCACATTCATTCTAAAACTAAAGTAACATCTTACTCCCGATTTCTCTCAACATGGGGACAAGAAGAGGTTTCAACCAATAAATAGCAAAATAAAAAAAGGTAACTGCTGTTACTTATTTGAGAAAGTAACTCAGATATTCTCTTGTAAATTAAAAAGTAATACGTTACTTTACTAGTTATTTGAGAAAAAGTAATCTGAGTTACGTTACTTGTAATGGGTTACAACCAACACTGGTGTCACCCATAGGCTTACTTCTGCGTTAAAGCAAAAAGTGGATTTAGCAAGCCAGCTAACAATTTTTGGTTCCCAGAACGTTCTGAGAACATTAGTTTTTGGTTCCCAGAACGTTCCCTGTTGGTTAGCCAGGAAAGTTTTCTTAACGTAAATAGAACGTTCCCTGTAGGTTAGGGGAACGTTTGGGAACCTACTGCGAACGTTCCGGGAACGTTCCCGCAACATTCCCTACAGGGAACGTTCTATTTATGGGGAACTTTATATTTAGGGAAACTTTCTGAGAACCTACTGGGAACGTTCTCAGAACGTATATAATAAGCAGATGTTTAATAGCAGATTTTCTATACTTAAAGTCTCTATACAAAAAAAAAAAAAAAAGTTTGTCATATTTGTCATAACTAGGGTATATTTGATCTTAAAAATGTAATTTAGAAAATAGTTTTTAATGTCACTTTTCCCGTTATTCACAGGGTGGCGCTTTCAGGTAATGGGAGAATAATTGCGTTGAGCATCACTACAATGTGTCACACACTCACTCACAGCATCGGTAGCAGGTGCGGGCGCGCGCATCACTGTGTGCATCACCGAGGACATGGAGTTAAAAACCTCCATCAGTCAAACTGCGCTTTGATTCACCGGCCGAAGAGCAAAGCAGCGACATCTGATCTAGCTCAAACTTCAAGTGTGTTGAGGAGCTTGAAAGCATGGAGAAAGGGCGCAGCACCCCGAAACTGTACGGATCCCTGGATCAAACACAGCTCTGCGGAGACACAAGCAAACAAGGTGAGAAATGATTTTATAAATTTCCTCTATCTCCGCGCTTATGAAGGTGCTTGAGTGCTTTTTATGTACATGACTTCAGTTTAACGTATGTATGAAAGACGTTACTTTTACATTGATGCAGTTCTCGTTAAAATCATCAAATTGTTCAGAAATGAAGTTATTTATAGTGTCGCTAATTCAGTCCATAGTTACAGAAAGCTACGTGTAACGTATGTGAAGGGTCTGTTTAAATACAAATAAACAACTTGATGTACTTTTTACAAGTAACTATTTCAAACAATTATGAAACATACAGCAACTGCCTATTTAGTGAATGTTAAGAGGGTGGAAAAAAAGCTCAGTTAAAAAAAACAAAAAAACACAAAACTGAAGTGTACTAATGGTAAAAGGCATGATTTGTCTGTCATTTAACAGTAGGCTACATTTAAAGTTATTTTTCCTGTCAGGTCCCAGTATGGCTTTCACCCCAGGAAGCAGCTATTTGCTCATTCCTGCTTTCTTTTAATGATCCGACAAAGGAAATACAATCATGTTTTCATCATTATACAGATAGTGACAGCAGGGTGGAAAACAGCGAGACTGCTGTGTTTCTTTGGACTGCCGTGACTAATCCTGACTAAAGAAATCCTAATAGACCTTGTGAGACCTGAACGTTTCCCACTAGAGCTTAAAACAACTGTAGTTTTATTTTTACGACTTTAGAGCCCCCTACGTTTAAAGGGTTAGTTCACCCAAAAATGAAAATTCTGTCATTAATTATTTCACTCTCATGTCGTTCCAAACCTGTAAGAGCTTTGTTCATCTTCAGAACACAAATTAAGATATTTTTGATGAAATCTGACAGCTTTCTGACCCTGGATAGACAGCAACACAACTGACACTTTCAAGACCCAGAAAGGTAGTAAGAACATTGTTAAAATAGTACTTGTGACATCAGTGGTTCAGCCATAATGTTATAAAGCTATAAGAATATTTTTTGTGTGCAAAGCCTCCTTTTTTCAGACTGAGGCATTCAAAAAAAGAGTTGAGGTTAAGGTCACTGAGTTGAACCTAAAGAACTGAACAGTCAGATCTGCCAAATAGATAAACTGATTTGTTGGAGAGATCCAAGATACTGCTTAATTGTAAGAACAAAATCTTTAACAAAAGGGGTCCCTATAATGTGTGGCGATACCAAAAATATGTTGTTAACATCCCATCATTATAACTGTCATCACAATGCGCAATATGACAAGATGTTAAATTTGGATCATGCAATTAAATTTTGTTACAGAAACACTCAGGTTCATTAACTGGAAGAATGCAGTTCTCTACATGACAATGTACCGCGGCAAACAGCCGTGCGAACGGTTAAATCTGAGTGCTGCGATCAAGAGATTTTTATGCAAAGTGACTGAGCAAATTGAAAACTGTCTTTGTGATTCAGCTTTTCTGCATGACATAACTGAATATCTCAGTAAATTGAATAAGAGAAGTCAGAGGAGGTTCATGGCAGATGTACGAGTCTGTTAAAGGCTTTCAGTTTAATCTAATGTGGTCTGGAGAGTCTCAACTATTAGCCACACCGTCGTGTACAGCTTATGTAAGACACTCTCTTGTGATTCCCACAAAATCAAACACAAATCGCATTGATTCAAGGAATAGCTCACCAATAAATGAAGGTTTGCTGAAATTTGCTCACCCTACATCCGAGATGTAGATGAGTTTCTTCATCATATCAGATTTGGAGAAATTCAGCATTATAACACTTGCTCACCAACGGATCCTCTGCAGTGAATGGGTGCCGTCAGAATGAGAGTCCAAACAGCTGATAAAAACATCACAGTTACCCACACGACTCCAGTTTATCAATTAACATCTTGTGAAGTGAAAAGCTATTTGCAAAACATTTTTGAATTCAAACCGTTGTTTCTGGCTTCAAACTGTTTCAGTTTTATAACACCAACACTGTTTTTGCAGCAAACAAACGCTCTTCGCTCTAGGCAGAATCATGCAAATCCACTTTGCACTGATCGCGCGCTTTACAGCTGAAAAACCTCAGATCAAATCTGAATGTGCTTTCTAGACAAGCATGTTTCCGAGCAAAGCATGAACTTTAACCCATATGGAAAATCTGCAGAGTACCCGAAGACCGCCGTTCACAGGCACTTCTCATTAAATCTGATAGATCTTGACAGAATCTGCCAAGAAAAGAAACTCTTCCAATCCTTTGGCACAGTGATCTGACTACAATCAGTTCTTTGGATGCAGTGACATTGATGGATGGAGGTTCACCTTTCAGAAGACATACATACAAATAAGGACATAAAAAAAGTGGCTTTTCCTCACATTTTTGGTTTTTGCTGGATAACAAGGCAAGAGTGGATGGTTTTCTTAGTACTTTGATGTTGTTTGTGTAACCTGTGTGCGGGCAGTAGAAATGCGGTTTTAAATGATATCTAAACTCTAAGGGTTGGTTTCAATGACCACATAGTAAATTTTGCCTCAGTACCTTACATCGTTAAACTGTAGTAAATGTAATTGCATAAATAGGATTCCTGATTACTCCCCTCCTTTCCACATTGGATGGACAAACAGATAATTTTGAATTGTTTACAGAAACTTTTGATGTTCAGTGCCGTAGTTCTTGTGGTAAGATGTGATGAAGTGCTGTGTGTGTGTGTTGTGATACTGCATGAGCTGGTGTAGGAGTGTCTCCAGGCGTTGTGACTGAAACTGTGAAGACTGATTGACACTGTGAGGTAGTGTGAGATCCCAACACCTCCTCTGTTCCAACAGGAATGACGTAGACTTACAATCTCCAGGTTTAAAGGATTCTCAAGCGTAGGAGATGTGCTAACCTGATCTGTTATTGTCACATTAATGTTTTAAAGGCTGTTGATCCACCTACTATCATCATTTACAATGCACTGTGTTCAAAGTGTTTATTTATTTTTTTGTTTGGCTATATAGAACAGACGCTAGTAGAAGACTAGCTTAGAACAGCATGCTTTTTTATGATGGTTCGTGGCTCATGTAAGAAACTCCCAGGTATGGGGATAAAGGCACAACCTAAGTAAAAATGTGCTTTTCACTGCACCCGAAGTGTATGATTGCTGAAAAATATATACGTTTGTATTGAACATTTATGGAGCAACAGATTTTGTGCGAAAAAAAAAAAAAAAAAAAAAAAATCAAGTTGTTTATTTTGTTTAAAAATCTTATAAATGTATGAAGGCTCACCAGCTTGGGGTAAAAGGCACACGGTATTGATTTAAATACTTTAGCTAAAATAATGTTTTTAAATTAATACTTGTTCAAAACAATCACTTTTGCAAAATTTGTACTATTTTCTGCTTATTTTCTTTTTTTGTTCAGTAAATATACTGTTATTAAAATATATTAACATAAAACATATATTTCAAAATACAGAAACAAAATTATTTTAAAATGTAAAGATTCTGAAAGCACTGAAGGAGATCACATAGTAATTTAATATAGATTTACAGTAGTAACAACAAATGATATTTTATTATATATGATTAATAGCATGTTTTTAAATATAATGGTTTCATTCTAAACATTATCTCTAAGATGGACACCCAACATAATATAAGATATTTATCTGAATCTAACAATGTCATGTCAAAAAATGGAAAAGTCAGCCTTCTATTAATTATCATGTTAATTATTGCGCCTTTTAGCCCCAACCACAGGGCTGCTTTTTACCTCAAATACCATACTTTTACATATTCTTTCGTTATTTAAAAACAACTGTTTTAATTATCTTAACCCATTTGTTCCCAATTTATTTATTTATTTTTTAATGGTTTCATGCATATCGTTAATATGTGAACATGTTCTGCATTTATTTTCCCCAGGGTTTTTTTTTTTTTTTCTTGAAAATCATATTTGAATGTGCGGCAACTATAGTGGCCGGCGGGCAAATGTGTTGCATGCACTCCTTCAATGTCAAATTTGAATAGGAGGAGAACATTTGGCATCTCAACTAAAAATAACTGCTTTCAACAGATCAATCTTTATTCATAAGCAAAATTATTATGTTTGTATAAAAGTCGAAGAACATTCAATGCAAATTTAAAAACCTGCATCTAGCTTATAATCTCTTGAATATGAAAACATAAGAACATAGTGAAGAACAAAGTGCAGCCATTAAGTTACCCCAACAGGACATTTGACTAATTATACAAAAAAAAAAAAAAAAACTATAGATCTCTTGTAAGTTTTGTTTTGTTTAGATGAATCTAGAGACCTTCATGATTATGTTGAGATATATATATATATATATATATATATATATATATATATATATATATATATATATATATATATGTCAACAGAAAATGCTTATTAGTAACATGAAAATGATCCTTTTTTGGTGGATACTTTTCCCCCCCTTGAAATCCTTTATTTGCTTGCATGTCATTGAAACATACAACATGGATAACATTTAGAAAAATAATTATAAAAGAAAAATGACAGCTATAAACTGTGGCAACTATAGTTGCCGGTGGGCTTAAATGGGTTAAAACTAAAAATCATTAAGAAGACCTTTGATATATTCAAAAATTCTCATTTACTAATTAAATCTACAACATTTTTAAGAACATCAAATATTAGATCCAGTAAGCACAGAATCGACTTTGCGCTGCTGCCCCCGTCTGCATCAAGGTACACACAAATTTGCACGTTTATCTTGAAAGTACTACGCCACGTTTTTCTGCCATCTAGTTGTTTAAAGAAAAATAATATTATAATAATAAATTCTTATATTTACTATATTTTATGAAATATTAAGTTATTATATTTAATTATGTATTCAAAACTCATTAATTTAATTATTAGTATTATTATTATTGGAACTGAGAAGTATATAAATAACAAAACTGAAAGGTTTTTTTCACTATCATGAAAATAATCTCACAGTACAAAATCACAAATGTGACCCAGGACCACAAAACCAGTTAAAAAGGTCATTTTTTTTTTTTTTAATTCATCATTATCATAAATATGAACAAATAAGTTTTCCGTTGATGTATGGTTTGTTAAGATAGGAAAATATTTGGCTGAGAAACAACTATTTAAAAATCTAGAATCTGAGGATGCAAAAAAATCTAAATATTGAGAAAATTGACTTTAAAGTTGTCCAAATGAAGTTCTTGAATGCATATATTTATGGTAGGAAATTTACAAAATATCTTCATGGAACATGATCTTTACTTAATATCCTAATGGTTTTTGGAATAAAAGAAAAATTGATCATTTTGACCCATACAATGTATTGTTGGCTATTACTACAAATATATCTGTGCTACTTAAAACTGGTTTTGTGGTCCAGGGTCACAAATGGCTAATTATTTTGTTTTCAGTAAAGATGGACAATTTTTGACAGTTTTCACCCTCCAAGACTGATTTATACTCATTTATGTCACAGTTATGTTCAATAGCTTCATGGACTTTTAAATTATATTCCTTTGTTCCTGAGTTCCTTTGTTTGACTTTCCCGCTCTTTCTTTGGTTGTCATCATTACTAATATGATTAGTTCTTGTGTTCAGCTGTGTGTCATTAATTTACCTTGTTTGGATCAGTATTTAGGTTCTTCCTTTTCCTGTGTTCCTGTTTATGTTGATAGTGTTGTTGACTCCCGTCTGCTCTGTTTATGCTGACGTTTTGTATTAAAAGCTTGTGTGGATTACTATTTTGAACTCTCTGTCTGTGTGTCCACAACATATTGTGAGAGTTTATACCTCATTTTATAGGTTTAACAAAGCTTGGGTTACATGTCCCCCTGGTTAGGAACCACTGGCTTGGTTGCTCTTCAGACATGTTTTTTTGTCGTTTTTCACATGACTATCCCTGCGTCCCAGTGTGCATACTATCCACCCTATCTGACCTAAATAGTATTGAAAATTACTACTATGACATAGAATTTAGAATGGATAGTATGCACATTGGGACGCAGACTAAAGTTCACATTCTTGCATGTCTTCCATCTTCAAATGAATCCTCTCTGACCTCTTACCTGTTTCTTGTCAGAGTATCACTGTTGTGTTGATACATGAAGCTGTGAATTCCTGTCAGTACAGAGTTTTCCACGAGTGAAACAGAGCAAGTGTGTGGTGAACTGACACATGAGAATAAATCTGTCAGGACTGATCTGAAACATTTGGGTGGGCGGCATTGACTCGCGCACACACACACATCACAGCACACTGACCAGACCACATCAGGGTATCCCCTAATCCTGCTCTTGATTTATTACCCCTGTTTTCCATTCCTTTTGTTTTCCCTCGGTGGATGCAGATGTGGTTTGTTTAGACATCTTTTCTCACTGACTGTCAGGCAATTAAAAGCCAATATCTGCTCAGCGCTGTAAGGTGACTCATAGCTTATAGTGTTTCCGAGGGCAGAGAGAGAGAGAGAAAAAGCATTGAAGTGGAGAGATAGAGGGATAAAAGATGTACCTTATATCAGAACAATGTATTCGCTCTTTGCAGCCCGCGGAAGGTGTCAGTGTCAGCCGCCAGTAAAAACACACATAGCACCATCTGTATACCAGTGAACTCGCCTGGGTTTTCCATTAATCGCTAGATATAAAGTTTAAACCTATAAAGATGCTGTGTGTGTTGATATAAATGACACACTTCACCTTTCAATAGGGGATTCTGTGGAATTTCTTGATTTCCTGTCAATGTTTTTGTTTGTTGTTTTGATGTTTCCATTTACAACCAACTTGTTGTGTACCGTACCCATAAAATGTGTCATTTGTTAAATTAATTATCTAAAACAACGATAAGCATCGTAAGCTAATGTATGTTTACATCTTTCAAAAGTTTTTTTTTTATTTTTACAAATTATTATAAATGAACAATTCAATAAGCATACAATTACATACAATTGATCAAAGGTGACAGTAAAGACATTTACAATGTTACAAAATATTTCTGTTTCAAATATGCTGTTCTTTTGAGCTGAAAAAGTCTGGAAAAACCTGGAAAAAAGTTATTAGGTTTTCATAAACATATTAAGCATCACATCTGTTTTTAATAGAGGTGCTCCGATCAGGATTTTTGAGGCCGATCACCGATCACCGATTACAGGAAGATGTATCTGCCGATCCGATCACCGATACCAATCTTTTTATCTTCCTACTAATCATGTAGAATTATTTATGAAGATACTCCAATCAGGATTTTTAGACACTTATTCAGGGCCTGATGTTTTTTTTGTTGTTGTTGTTTGTTTGTTTGTTTTTGTTTTGTTTGTTTTTTTTGAGAGAGAGGGGGTTATTTGATGGGTGGAGGTGAGCATTTTTTTTTACTTTTTTTTTAAATGTATATTATTCTCACATAAATGTTTGATCATGCAGTGCATTTTTGTTTTTAGAATTGTGCAATTATTGCACAATAGCTTACACACAGCACAAGTCTGATTTCCACAAACAAATTTATCCATTCTTTTGATTTCGAATCCAAACATTATTGAAAATACTTTTTCAGCATATTTACCGCAAACAATGCTCTGTCACTTTAATTCTGCGCGTGCAGCACAGACTCCGTGCACTGCTGCAAACGCACCGCTCCTGGAACGCACTACTAGACCGCAACCGCGTGCAGCTTGAACGCTTTAATCCGCACTGCAAACGGAGGTATGTGAACGTGGCGTTATGTGTTTACGCTTCAAGTGTGCATGAGCACCCAGTCTCTAGGAGAGCGTGCGAGCGCTGAATGGTTAAACACTGGAAAGAATTATAAAGAAATGCAGTTCACAAACTTTAGCGACGATGCGACACTGATTCTATTGTGCAAGTAACAATTCCTGTCAACTGTGCAGCTTGCTTATAATCAGACACGATGTTGTGATTGGAAGCCATTTGCGCACTTTTGAGAGTGAAAGAGAGAGCGCGCTGTCATTCACTCGTGCTGTTTGTGAAATTATGGCTCACATAAGGTTTTCAAATTACTTTATAAGTTATTAAATGAAGAAATTGTACCTCACCTTCACCATTATAATTGTTCTACCCGCGCCGAAAAGCGCCTGAGACGGTGCCGCTGCATGTCGTACCAAACCTGTCACGGCAGGCGCATCATCAGCTTTAGATCGGTTTATGAGATCGGCCTTTTTAGAGACCGCCGATCAGACATCCCCAAGGGATTATCGGCCGATAATGATTGGTAGCCGATCAATCAGAGCACGCCTAGTTTCCAACATTGATGATAATAATGAATGTTTCTTGATCAGCATATTAGAGTGATTTCTGAAGGATCATGTAACACTGAAGGCTGGCGTAATGATGTTGAAAATATAGCTTAGATATTACAGGAATAAATTTAATTTGAAAATATATTTATATAGAAAATAAATTGTAATAACCTTTCACAGTATTACTGTTTTTGCTGTATTTGTGATCAAATAAATGCAGTTTTGGTGAGCATAAGAGACTTCTTTCAAAAAGTCTTACAGACCCCAAACTTTTGAACTATATATATGTAAACAAACCCATTTATTCTGTGTGTGTGAAAACATATTGGCTTTTATGTATTTATTGTATTAAAACCAAAACAAATTTTTAAAACATTATCTCCAAAGAAATATCACATTGTTATTAGAATGTAGGAAAATGTGTATCACAAAGAAAGCAATATGAAATTGTCTAAACAAAAATTTACTTTTTATTTATTACTGTTAGAATACATTTTGTATTTTTTCTTCATGGACCCCCCCAGCGCCCCCTTGTGGCCCTCTTAACCCCTGTATGACAATCCCTGCTCTAACTCATGTTATCCCTTTTATTATAGTCTCTTGGTGAGTCATGAATCAACTAATATCACACTGACCTTTTGATGAGTAAATATGTTCAAGATCAAATATAAATTTGTCCATTATATCAGAGAGATATTGCTCATAGAAGACTCTTAAATCATGATAACCTGATAAGTATTGGCTATTAAAACAGCAGACTCCTTTAAAAAAGATGGAATATGTTACCCAAAGGAAATGAACCAGGTGCTTACACATGCTTTTTTTAAGCTTACATGTGCAAAAAAAAAAAAAAATCATAACTGTAATGTTCTTTTAACTCAGTTTTCTTTTTCTGATTTGCCCATAAAGAGACACACATACAATACGTGTAATATTTTTCCATTTGTAATTATAGATGTGCCATCATAGATTCACATAGCATTGTTCTAGTAAATATTACATAATTCATATTTATTTTATGTTTTGCATGCATATGTGTAAAACAAGTGAAATGCTGCATGCGTTCGCTTTGTCAATCTGCACCAGGGATCGCAGTGGTCCAGAACACTACTGCATTTGGGGGTCAGTCCCATTGTTCTGAAATCCAATGACTGTGTAAAACTGAAGGCCCAGGTTGTTGCCATAGAGACAGAACTTAGTTTATGAGGCATTGCAGTTGTTGAGCGCATCATAGGATAAGCCAAATGAGTCATCGGAGGATACGGACTGCCTCGCTTTTTAGGGCTCAAAAAAAATTTCAGCTGTTTTTCACAAGGTTGAAAGTCTTTGAAATGCAGACACCGAATTGAGAAGTGGAATTGTAAAAAATGAATGTGCAGTGTCTGTGCACGTTAGGAAATAAATGAAATAATTCACAAATAAAACGTGCAGAATCTTGTTTTACCTTGATGTTTGGACAGAGTTAGCCAACTTAAAGGAGTAGTTCACCCAAAAATGAAAACACACTCACCCTCAAGCCATCTAAGATGTAGATGAGTTTGTTTAATTATAGGAACAGATTTGAAGAAATGTAGCATTACATCACTTGCTCACCAGTGAGATTCTCTGCAGTGAATGGATTCTGTCAGAATGAGAGTCCAAACAGCTTATAAAAACCATCGCAATAATCCAAAAACTAGGGCTGCCCTCGACTAAAGATTTTTCTGGTCGACTAGTAGTTGTCCATTTTAAGCATTAGTCGACTATTATTTTATTAATAAACTATATAAATCATAATAATGAGCCTTTAATTGCCTACATAGCCTAATAAGCGTTTGAGCGCACGCAAAAAAGCTTGCCACAGCACACCTGCAGATATAATATTTATGAATGTGTCAGGGAAGAACAGCAAGGAAACTGCATTAATGTTTTAATGATTTATTGATAAACTAATGCTTTCTTTGTTTTCATCGTAAGAGATGAAGTCGGCAACACTGAAGCCTGATTTATAGTCCACGCGTCCGCAAATTCACTTAGATGCGCGCGGCAAATGTGGTCATTGCAGCGTTGGTGGAAGTGCGCGTGACACCATTTCGCGTGGCGGTGTGCAGGTGTTGTGACTAGAAGGGATACAGCTCTGACCGGAAACTAACAAAGAAATGAATTGCTCTACCTATTAGATTGTGTTTTTCAACGTCTACACCTACCCCAATCCTAAACTTAGCCCTTACTATAATACAAAAACAGTTTCATTGTTGAACAGTATGACAAAAATAACGTTAGATTGATGTGCGCATGCCCAGTAGCTAGAGCTGTATTCCCTTCCAGCCTTAACCGTGTGCACGGCATCTTGAGTGAACTGTTCACATGGCACCGCATTGATCATGAACAATTTTGAAGCCGTTTTTGCTGAACAGGTATGCCTGTACAGACATCTCTATGATCCATCAATGCGTGATCACAGAGATCTATCTATATGAAGAGTTCAAATGCAACACCAGCTAAATCCATTTGACGTCTTTCTTTCAAAAATGCATTTTTATCAGACTCAGATGTATAGGTTTCTATGTAAGTACCGGTGTTATGCCCAATTCCAACCCCTGCCAGATTACTACCCCCCTAGTATTGGTAGGTTTAGGGTTAGGTGCAGGGGAGGGGTTAAGATTAGGGGTGGGGTTAGGATTAGGCAATCAGGTAGCGATTTCAACGAGGGGGGTAATAATTTGGCAGGGGTTGAAAATGGGCACAACACCGGTACTTCTGATTGGGCTGAGGCTGGTATTTTAGCGAGTTTGAAGAAAAAGTATTTGATGGATGTATAATAAGTGTTGAGAGCAATCACTCATTATCTGATCTAATTTTTGACCGAGATGGCTTATATATATATATATATATATATATATATATATATATATATATATATATATATATATATATATATATAAATAATCTGATGTAATTCTGGGAAACTCCTACTTATCTGTCCTTTACCTGCTACTTTCGAAGATGTTTTCGTTTGTGCGCCCCCTGTCGTTTCAAATAATATCACAACAGTGAAGTCGTCAAGTATAAAACCCTTCAGAATTTGGTGATGTGCGCACACACTCACGAGGCTTGCTGTGCAGAAGCATGCGTCAAGTATAAATCGGCCATAACTCGTTATCTCCACAGTAGTGATGCACCTGTATGCATATTTCATACGGATTACATAATCGGAGAATATTTGTTTTCTGTTTGAATTGGTTCATTTGAAAGTAGACATTTCACTCTTTATAGATATATTTTTTGTGTCTGTAAGGCAAGTATACACAGAGTTTCAAAGCTTTGCGCTCAAGTTCATTGAGACCGAGATGGCAGAAAGCGCATCTTGTTTGCTTTCATTATTTTACAAAAGCGTAATGTTTTGTTGTTATTCTGAGTGCACACAAATAAACGTAGAGTCTTTACAGATTCGAAAGATGTATTATTTTTTATCTGTATGACCAAAAATGACAGAGTATTTTAAGTGACCGCACTGGTGCCTCCATCTGTCATGCAAAAAACACGCTACTGTTCAGCTTCCACACTCCGCACAGACACTTCAATAGTGCACATTTTTCTAGGTTAAGATTAGATTGAGAGCCCATGTGAAGTTGTTACGACATACATCTTTCAGATGAAAAGCCATATTTGAGGTCGATGAATGAAAGGCGAGTGTTTGGATGTGCTGCCCGATGTACTATGTTATCACATAGAACAGTCATTAACTATCTGTCTGTCACGGACTGCGTGACTTTGCCACTTCCTCTGGATTTTTTTTCTGCGACTAAGTGACTAATAAATATTGGACAACCAAGCCTCTTCTCATCGACTAACGGTTAGTCAACTATTAGCTGGCAGGCCTACCAAAAACTTATTTTCCATCAGACAAACTAACTAAACAAATCAAAACAGATTCTAAAAGACAGTTCTTAATGTTTAATGTGAAATTTGGTGTCAGAATGTATGCTTCACTATTGCCTGATTAGATTTTTTTGATCTTCTTTTAATTTTATTAGTATCTGATTCATCAGATGCCTGTATACACACAACCAAGTAATCATACACATATATATAGAGAGAGAGAGAGCACTGACACTCTGAATCATGCTACATGTGATAAAATGATGTTGGTCTGTCGTAGAGTGACCAGAACGTTCTCGCCCACCCTCGGATTCATGCAGAGTTCAGTAATAATAACACAAGCCCAATTAGCACAGTGACGAGATCATAAACATGCTGTGCCACCGTCACACAAGTCCTTGGTTTCAGCCTGGTTTGAAATGTGGCTGGTCAACACCAGGGCGCTTGTTAGTTGATTCCAGATTAAAGAAGCCCTGCTTCTGTACAAATGTGTGATGATGCTGTTATTTTTATCTTCAAGGGGAAGACAACAAATGGGCAAAACAGTATACAGTATCTAATACAAAGTTTGGACCACTGTTCAGTGGTTTGGACATTGTTTGCTTGGCCATTACTCTGGTTTACTGTTATGCATGTCTATGCAGAAATGTTATATTACATTATATTATGGCTTATTTATTTAATTCAAAACATCACCTTTAAAATTCCTGTTATTACAAATATGCAATTATCACACAATAGTTCATGATTTCAATTCCATTATGCATTAATTCACTGGTTATTTCTACTATTTGGGGATCTTTGGAGAATGAGGATGGACACTATAGTTTTGCAGTGGCATCTTGTAAAAGCTACAAAAAAGGGATTTATTTTTCAGCTTCATTGTGAGAATTATTGTAATTACTTGTAAGAACTTAAATAAATTAAGTATTCATAAAAAGGGATTTAAATGTAAAAGATTTTTCTAGTGATGGTGGAACATTGCAAAACATTAAAATGATCCTTGTTTTCCAGTACAAATATCTAAACATTCTTAAATCAGGAGACAATTACGTGCAGAATGATATAAGATAAGTCTTGTTCTTAAGAAACAATGGGACAACATTTTGTGACTTTGAAATCTTTTTAAATCTAAAGAAAATATGTTTGCCAGTAGGATAAGAAAAAAAAACCTTGTTTTTTCCCAAGTTGTTTACTTGATATTTTTCTTGTTTTGAGCATAAAGTCACTTAATTTTGATCAGTTTTCTTTTTTTTTCAGAAAACAAGGGGGTCATCGGATACATGTTTCCCACTAGTTGGTCTGATACTTTAGGGTCTTCATGAATGTCTGCAACATACTTTGGGTAAAATTCCTCAATGGTCGTGTAAAACAACACCCTTTTTACCTTGTCAAAAACAGCTCCGTTCACAGTGACTCATTTCGGTGCAAGTCTCTTTAAATGATAATGAGCTACTGCTCATCTTTTTTTTTTGTGTATTTGTTGGCAGGTTCCCATCAAAAACAAAACAAATCCACTGCGTCCTCAGTGACTCTGATGTCAGGAGAAAATGAAGACTCTTATGTTCACTTTTACATCCAAATACAAAACACCTGCATTGGTTACGAGACACTGTAGTCACTACAGCTGCTTGAGTGCTGAGAAAATGGTGGACAGTGTACAACTGGCTGAGGGCGGAATATGCTAATACGAAAACTGTCCATAAGCGGTTGTTGGCGGGGCCTGAGCAATATGACATCATACTGCTCAGAAACTCAAAACGGCTTGATAATCAAGACTGTTTAGGTTTTTTGGTGATTAAAAAAAAAGAGTGAACGAATTTTTACCATTGTAGGGTGGTTGTGTCCACACACTGCTAAAACACATTTATATCCAAACACCATGTAAAAGTGAATTTTGTATTGGATGTCCCCAGTCACTACCTGCTTTAAATAAGCATATTTTTTCTGAAATTGTGTATTTACATGGGTATAATGCAATTTGCTTGATCAGTTCTCATCATAGTTCATGTGTTCTTCATCACAGCTGAAGAAGATGTGGTGTCCATGGCTGATTCCACCATCACTGTGGAGGACATCGAGGGAGAGCTGTTCAAAATCGAGAGGATAAAGGATGCGCTGGTCCGGAAAGAGTCTGAGCTCAGATATATGTGAGTAGGGGTTTTTTGAGTGAGTTTTACTGTCTTGTTTTATATGGTAGAACCTGAGAGCTGCGTCTTTGTAAGAAACAAATCCATCTTTAACGTATTTTAACTTTAAACTGAAACTTTTGGCCAAAATACAACTCCATAATAATAACGCTTGGACATTCTATGAATTGTTCATTTTTTTGAATAAGCTATCCTTAAAAAAAAGAGAGAGAGAGAAGGTGTCACACTGACTGACATACTTTGTTGGTTTTTCATTCAATAACAGTTTGAACACAAATAATGTGTTGTCCGCATCAGTGCAGAGCGTTAGTGTGAGATACAGGCCTCGACGAGATAAAAGCAGAGGAAATTGTTGAGGACATTTATTGATAAAGGGATGCACCGCATTTATTTACAACAATACCGTCTGATGAGAGTCTGTCACAAGCCCTGCAAGTGAAATTTGTCTGTTACGCCAGTAATATGTGTCTGCCGGAGCTAAACATCAACTGCAAATATATGTGTCTGTGTTGTTTTTTGTGTGTGTGAACACAGCAGGGTGAATATTGTCTAGAAAAACATATTATCTGTTATTTCATTGCTAAACAGAGACTACTTTGGCATCAACCAGTAAAATGGTTTTCGCAGAAGTCAAGGTATTCACACTTTCCCAGCTAACAAAATATGTTCTGAGAACGTTTTTTATGAAAACGTTATTTCTGAAAGTGCTATGAATGTTCAAAGCATCCAGGTTTTTAAAAAAAAATGTGAATGTTTTTTTCATTCCATTTTATCTTTTTGCAAACAATATGGGATTGTTACTTTTAAATGTTTTCTAAACATTCTGTAACAATTAGTAACTTAAAAAAAGTGTTACACAGTATAAACATCCAACTAAAGCATTTCAGAAAAAAGTTCCATTAAGGATTTTTAAATAATGAGCTAATGTTTTGAGATCATTAAAAACCAGATAACTTTGAACAAACATTCTGTTAACGTTACTGAAAGACATTTGTGGACAATTTTCAAACAACCACTTCAGAACTTCAGCCAGATTTCTGCTGTGTACCTTGATTTCTTGATTTGAAGAACAGTATGGGGAAGATTAGGGAAGACATAATTTTTGCATTATTTTTTAATAGAAGGAAAACTAAGGATTTTGATTGCTGATTTAAAGAAAAAAATCTCAATTGTGATGATTTTTCTTCATTTGTTTCCTTATTT
Organism: Cirrhinus mrigala; assembly: GCA_036247105.1. NCBI lineage: Eukaryota > Metazoa > Chordata > Actinopteri > Cypriniformes > Cyprinidae > Cirrhinus > Cirrhinus mrigala. The sequence continues at coordinate 30,906,024 of CM070009.1, forward strand.
TTTAGGATGGACGACATCCAGTTATGCAAGGAGATCACAAGGCTCAAAAAAGAACTCCAGAAACTGGTTTCCATCCCAGGTATGTTCTCCAAAAAAATGCTGCACCAGAATATTAAGCATTAATATCCTGCTGTTGCACTGTGCCTGTGCGATGATACAGATCTCATTCTCAGTGGTGAAGAACATCTGTTTTTATTTCCTACCACACAATGCAGAGATAGTGAGCAGCTCCCTGATGCTTTAATCAGCTCTCAACCAAACATCATGTCTGTTAGCTATTCAAGAAATTGTTTTTATTCAGTACATTCAAAACAGTTTACTGCAAATCCCTTAGCATATCAGAATGATTTCTGAAGGATCATGTGACACTGAAGACTGCACTGAAGAGAGAAAAGAGACTGAAGAGAGAAAATCCTAAAATGTTTTCCTCAAAAAAACGCTCTAAGGCTCTAAAAGGGTGTTTTTTTTTTTCCTCAAAGAACATTCCAGTGAAGAGTTCTTAAAGGAGAAGCCCACTTCCAAAACAAAGATTCACATATAATGTACTCACCCCCTTGTCATCTAAGATGTTCATGTCTTTCTTTCTTCAGTCGTAAAGAAATTGTTTTTTGAAGAAAACATTTCAGCATTTTTCTCCATATAATGGACTGATATGGTGCCCCGAGTTTGAACTTCCAAAATGCAGTTTAAATGCAGCTTCAAATGATCCCAAATGCAGTTGCAAATGATCCCAGCCGAGATAGAAGGGTCTTATCTAGCGTAACGATCGGTTATTTTTATAAAAATAATACAATTTATATACTTATTAATGTCAAACGCTCATCTTGTCTTACTTTGCCAGGATTGTTTTTTTCCAGGTCATGACAGTTAGGGTATGTCGAAAAACTCTCATCTCATGTTCTCCCTCAACTTTAAAATTGTCCTATATCCCTGTTTTACCTTTTTTTTTTTTAAGAGTATTTGATCTTTTTTGCATGTTCACTTTGCAAAGACTGGGTCGGTACTTCTGCAGTGATGTAGGATGATTTTGAAATGATTTTTGAAGTTGAGGGAGAAAATATGATTGGAGTTTTTCAACATACCCTAACTGTCTTGAGCCAGAATACACAGAGTTCAGGGAGAGCAAGACAAGACGAGCGTTTGAGCATAAAAAGTATTTAAATTGTATTTTTTTAATGAAAATAACCAATCGTTTGCTAGATAAGACCTTTCTTCCTCGGCTGGGATCGTTTACAACTGCATTTGGGAAGTTCAAAATCGGGGGACCATATCAGTCCATTACATGGAGAAAAATGCAGAAATGTTTTCCTCAAAAAACAATTTCTTTACGACTGAAGAAAGAAAGACATGAACATCTTGGATGACAAGGGGGTGAGTACATTAAATGTGAATCTTTGTTTTGGAAGTGGACTTTTCCTTTAAAAGAACCATTTTGAGGAACATTTTAAAATTCTAAAGAACCTTCTTCCACAACAGAGAACCTTTTCTGCATTTGAAAGGTTCCATGAATGTTAAAGATTCTTAATGGAACCATCGATGCCAGTAAAGAACAAATGAGCAAAGAAATGCAACCTTGCTGAGCACAATAAATAAATAAATAAATACAAATCTCACCGACCCTGAACTTTTGAATGGTAGTGAATATTAAATTGATTCAACCAACATCTACAAGAGAATCCAAGAAAAAAATGAATAGTCTATCCAGTATTATGCAACTGCTTTTTAATTTCTACATGTCCTTCTGGTTCTCCTTAATAGCATCATTCCACCTGCTTTCATGTCAGCCTGTCTTCAGCACATGGTTGTGACATACTTCACTATAGGTCTCCTGTTTCCAAGGAGATGCACGAATGAAGCGTACACCACGTTTTGTTTACTGCTGAAACCTCATTTCGCAAGTGCATACAAAGCTTGTGTGCACAGAGGAGGTTATTTGTCTAAACGGGCAGATAATAATGTCTTATACTCTGTACCATACAAGTGGGAAACACATTGCAGTGCTAGTGAAGTGCATTTACGCTGAGACCTTCAGGTGCAGATCTCTGACTCATCTGTTAAATCAGGATTTTTGATGCACTTATACATGTATCTTATTTACTTATACCTCATGTTCACAACAAAAGGCAATATTTTGAAGAATTTTCTTATTTTTAATATCAGTGTTCAATATTCTCAAACAAATTTATTTGATCAAAAATGCAAAGTTGTGAAATATTGCTATTTAAAACAACATATTGTAAATTGTCATTTATTCCTGTGATGGCAAAGCTGAATTTTCAGCATCATTACTTCAGTCTTCAGTGTCACATGATCCTTCAGAAATCATTCTAATATGTTGATTTGCTGCTCAGAAACAACTGTTATTAATTATTAATTAATGTTGAAAACCGTTTCTTCTTTTTGTACCATTATAATTGGCTTTACTTCTGCATTTGCTCGAATCTACTTTGCAGACAAAGACAAGTCAAATGAAGACAGACAGCGTGAGGAAGAGCTACTTCAGCAGATCCAGAAGCTGGTGGAGACGCGGGACTTTCTAGTGGACGACATGGAGTTTGAGAGGCTCAGGTCAGTTTTAAAGAGCTGTTTGTCTTCAGAGACAAGAAAAGGGGCCACAACCTTTTATATTGCCGGCCAGCATGCGTGACTATCGGCCCCAAGAATGTGTTTTGTGCCTCTTGTGGCTGTTCCCTCATCTGTGAAGATACTGCAATCCAATTACCCTCCACTTGAAGCCAATAATCCACCCTTACCTCACCACGGCCGTCACACACACACACCTCGCATCACGCTCTCACACGGTCCCAGCGGCTTGATTCTGAGAAACCACAGAGATTGATTTGCAAGCAAGAAAGAAATGGAAAAAAGAAAAAAGATGTTTTTTTCGCTGCGTTGTGCTGATCTGCCAAGACCTCACGACTACGTGTGTGTGAGTAATCGTGAGTGACGCACGCATCAGAGCCCAACACGGATGAAGTCCTCACAGTTTATTCATGGGATAAATAAGCCGCCGTCACCCACATGACAAGCAGCTATTACACGGATGGATGGTGGAGAGAGAGAGAGAGATGTCAAACACTCTCGGTTTGCGCGCTAAACCGACGTGCTAGAAGAATAATTGATTGTTTGGAGTTTAAGTGTGAAATGTTTGGTTAATGCTTGGTGTCTCACTTCGCAGTTGTTTGCGTGTGGTTCTGGTTTTACAGTTCAGGGACTGAAAAAATAGTAAAACTTTGTGGCTCTATGGGGAACAAACAATAACTGAACAAGAACAACGGCTTAATAAACATGCTGAATAATGTTGCAATGAAAACATTTAAATGCAGAAATCTTAGTGAGATTGTTAGGTTAAAAATTAGGATCATTTGCAATGTTTTTGAAGCCAAGCTTCAAAAATCAGTTTTAATTTATTTAATTTAAGTCTGAAAGTTTAAAGTAAGAACAGATTCAGAATAAGATTCCGTTATATTTGCAAATGGTTTTTTTTATAGGAATGCACCAAATGTTTTTTTTTTAAACAGATGTACAAAAAGTTATATCTTATTCTATTGCATAGAACTGAATTAAAATAGCATTTTCAAATTTAATATTCATATATTTTCTGTCCAATTTTATCAGTAAAAGTGTGGTTATTTTATTGGCTTGTGTTTATTAAATTCAGTATCATTAAAAATGTTGAGTTAAATTACAAAATGACTTTATAATTTATTTTTTATAACATTTATACAACATAAACATGTGCCATAAGATACTTTGTAAATTTCCTACCGTAAATATATCAAAACTTAATTTTTGATTATTAAAATGCATCGCTAAGAACTTCATTTGGACAACTTTAAAGGCGATTTTCTCAATATTTAGATTTTTTTGCACCCTCAGATTCCATATATTTAAATAGTTATATCTCAGCCAAATATTTTCCTGTCCTAACAAACCATACATCAATGGAAAGCGAATTTATTCAACTTTTATAAATCTTAATTTAAAAAAATGTACCCTTATGACTGGTTTGGTGGTCCAGGGTCACATATTGTAATGATGCATGATAGCTTTAGTGAGTTGATACAGTAAACAGTGTATACAGTATATGAATAATTATTGGACAAAAAAAAAATGCTGATATGTGCTTTTATAAAAGGTACAAGTGCGTTCCATTAACAAACCTTGGCATTTGTGAGCCATTTTAAAAGTTTGGGGTCAGTAAGATTTTTAAGAAATCAATACTTTTATTTAGCAAGGATTCATTAAATTGATCAAAAGTGTCAATAAAGACAGATTTTTATTTTTTTTTTAAAAAAACGTCACCTTGGAATTATAAGGTTCCTAAGTTTTTGGGTTCCACAGACTTATAGATAGAACCCTTTTTGTTTACTAAATGTACACAGCATACAAAAGAAACATCACATAATGTAAATAAGTTGTCACAGAATAAGAATATGTGAATAACTCAATTTTGACAAAAATGTCAGATAGTACCTTATAATTCCAAGTTGATGAAATGTAAATAAGAATTTCTATTAATCAAAGAAACCTTATTAAGTTACAAAAATATTAAGCAGCACAATTGTTTTCCAAATTGATAATAATAAGAAATCATTATATCAGAATGATTTCTGAAGGATCATGTGACACTGAAGACTGGAGTAATGATGCTGAAAATTAATCTTTGCATCACAGAAATAAATTACATTTTAAAATATATTCAAATAGAAAACAGTTATTTTAAATTGTAATAATATTTTACAACCATTTTACTGTATTTTCCCAGCAAATAAATGCAACCTTATTGAGCAAAAGAGACTTTGTTCAAAAGCATTAAAAATCTTACTGACACCAAACTTATGTACACATGACTGTATCCTGACTCATGTATGCGTTTGCCTTTTTGATGCCTGTTATTCTCCACTCAGAGAGCGAGAGGAGGACAAAGAGATGGCTGACTTCCTACAGACCAAATTTCCCAACAGGTGCAGCATGAAAAGTATGTATGTGTGTGTTGTTGTGGTTCTGTGAGCTCAAGGCCAAGCTCTTAAACCTCTGTTTTTCAGCTTTGAATGCACAAATTAACATAATAATACATTCTTTGAGCATCTCCATAATTGTTTTACTCACTGCCTGCTCAAGTTTAATGAAAATGGAAACAGAAATTAATAAGAAATCTGCTTATGTTGTGGTATTGTCAGAAGCATGAATGTTAATTCTGTTCTCAGGGTGTTAATAAGTCGTCTTCATTTGTTTTCTTTTAGTTCAAAACTAATGAGCTAGTTCACAACCGGAATAAATAGTGCAGAAGTACATGAATTTCACTAAAAGTGGGAAGGCTTGACTGTACATGAGAGAGAACAGAACACTATCAATTACTAATCAGTGTTGTGGTGAGAGTTTGAAACGTCTCACAAAAATATAAAAATATTTAATAATCTTTAGTGCTGCTTTTAAAAAGCTTATGAACTGAGCTTTTCATTTAAAGTAAATATTGTATGTTAATTCATCTGAACACAGTTCAGCTCTGTTTCACAGTTCAGCTCAGTGCAAGTAAAATTATTCATGCCTCATATTTGGCAGATTAGAGTTGAACAATAGTTACAAGCATGATAGAAGTCATCAAGCACTTGAGATGTGCTATATAATATATATCGCCCTATGCAAGTATATATTGTATGTATGTGGATAAATATCCAACTTTATATTAAGAGCTGGGTGACAATATAGTTATATATTGCTAATGTTTTATATGAGTGTACTGTTTATATTTTGTGGCGATTACATAGTCAAGATTTCATATATTGCTCTATGTGAGTGTACTGTATGTATACAGGGGAAGTCGTTACTGTACTGTACTGTATATCCAACTATTAATATATTGCTGGATGATAATATAGCTTACATTTTGCAATGATAAAGCAATCAAGCAGCAAATGTGACCATGGAACACAAAACCAGTCATAAGTGTCAATTTTTAGAAATTGAGATTTACACATCATCTGAAATCTGATAAATAAGCTTTCCATTTATGTGTGGTTTGTTAGGATACAACAATATTTGGCTGAGATACAACTATTTGAAAATCAGGAATCAAATCTATTCAAAGAAAATCAAAGAAAATCGCCTTTAAAGTTTTCCAATGAAAGTTCTTAGCAATGCATATTACTAATCAGAAATTAAGTTTTGATATATTTACGGTAGGAAATTGACAAAATATCTTCATGGAACATGATCTTTACTTAATATCCTAATTGTTTTTTGGCATAAAAGAAAAATAGATAATTTCGACCCATACAATGTATTGTTGGCTATTGCTATAAATATACCCGTGCTACAGGGTCACAAATCTTAACTGCTGATCAACTGAAATCAACTCAATCTGTTCAACTGAATTTAGTTAAGTTTAATTCATTTCAGTTTTACTAAAGTAAACTTGACTAAACTGAATTCAGGTATATTCAAATAATTCAACACAGTTAAATTCAGGTCTAGTTGTATAACACTTTTCTAAATTGAAAAAGAGAGTGAAACTGAGGGAATGTTTCACTCAAAATTTGTTATTAAATTTTACAATTAATTACAAAGAAATGGAAAGTAACACTGAATTAAGCATGACATTTTGAAGTAGAAAGACAAAAATTGTCCAATATCTTTGTTCTATTTACAGCTTTGAAAACTAGGACCAGGGGAAAAATATATATACACAAATTTCTCAATTTTAATTGATTCTCATTTTTATGAAACAATACAAAAAAACAAAGAAAGTCCCCATGAAATCAAATTTTTTTCAAACGTTTTTTGGCTTTTAGTATGAAAGTGTTAGCCTTAAGGTTATCTGTAAACCAGTGTGTTTCAAAACAATGACAAAATTCGCATTTACATGATATACGCATTTAAAACATTTTGACAGTTTTTAACTTCCGTCAATATGGATCAACGATTTTGATGACATCATCCTGCACTTCAGCTTCTTATCAAACTTTCCATCCAATCAAATGCTCTCTAGACAGTGAATGGCACGTAGTGCACTATATAGAGGATAGGAAACGATTCAGACAGTGTAAATATGCTTTTCATTGGGGTGAAGGACACGATAGCACGGAGTGGATCATATGCGTGAATCAGTGCAGACCACAAAACATATCGGAACCATTTTAATTCTACACAGAATGGTATATTTTATAGCGAAATGGATGCAATTGTGGCTATCATACGCTGTCAAATGTGGCTTTACTAAGCTCAATGGCTCTAACTCAAGCTGTGATATAAACAAAACGCTATTGGCTATTAAAAAAAGGGGGCGGGAATGATTGATATGTCTTGCTCTGTCTTCCTGTTTCAGTTTAAATTACGTCAACACACAGAATAACGCTGCGTGTTTCAAAGCACTTCAGTGGATCTTTAAATCCCAAGAATCAATTAGTCTACCTTGTTTTCAGTTAATGATTTTAGCTCACCTCCCATCCAGTAAATCACAATAAGCTTTGTGCTTTGTTACTTTTGATATGAAACAAAGTTTCAGATTTCAAATTCTGTCCATTTCAATATTCAAACAATAAATGCAGTTTTGGTGTGTGGTGTGACAGATCGCTGTAGCGCCTTAGTTCAAGAGAAGTGGCACATGATCTGATCATTTCCTCCGCTATAATACCAGTTTCAGCACAAAATAAACATGAATAAACATCCAAAGGTATGTTAAAAGAATGAGTACAACTAGATGAAATTCGTATCCTGTATCATGTAATCGCTCAATCAGTGTTTAAACTGCGCAAAGACGTCAATAAACGTCAGCTTGTAAACAAACATGTCACGTAACGTCACATTTACCTCAGAAAAAAACATATTTGGTGACCATAAACTCAAAATATTGTACGCAATTAACGCAGGGGCGGGGCTAGGTTTGAAAAAAGGTACCGAAAAATGTGTGATTAATTAGTTAACTTTTTTTTTATCGATTGACACCACTAGTTCGTATAAATCCATCAAAAAAACAAATTGGAGTGGAAATATAATTGTTTAATTGATAAGTTCTATTCTAACTATATTATTACTTTCTTAACTTTATTATTATAAAAACTTAATGGAGTGTAATTTAATTTACAAATCAGTAAATTTTAACCCCCAATATTATGATATAGTACCAGCTGACTCTCATGTGTATTTTACAGCCTTAGTTGAGATTTTTTTTTCGTACCGTATCTACCATACCTTATATATATCCAAAATAATCTATATTGAATCGAATCGCAAGCTTGTGAATAGAAATGGAATTGTCAATGCCTAGCCCTACTGAAATATTTTTTTTACAGTGCACAGATAATTTCAGCTCATCTAATGCTGTCGAAATGAATTTCAGCCTAATATATGTGCAAATGTTCTGTTATGAATATACCTCAGTACGCTGCTCAACAGTGTTCAGAGATGCTTTAGTGTGATTCAGAGAAGGTCACTGCATTTCTCTCACTCGCTCTCTTTCAGGTCACAACAAGGACAAGAGAATGATGTCCAGAGCCCAGCAGACCTCGTCTCCTTACATGACCAAGACTGGTGTCACCCTGCTGAAAGAGTGCTGCGGCTTCACCTGCTCCATCATGTAGATACGCCAATGTAAAACAGGAGTGCAGAGTGACGAGTAAACAAGCCCTCAGATTCGTGATTCAGCACAATATTTTCAATCACACTTTCACATTACATTTCATAACAGACGGCAGTGCACGGGCGCCAAACTGATGTGCGTATTATGAAGAATGATTGCGTTAACCTAATCAAGGAGATATCCAGAATTAGCCGTGATTAGATGGTACGGTGTAGTTTTAAAGGGATAGTCCACCTAAAAATGAAACATCTGTCATCATTTACTCACACGTTATAGACATAAACCTGTATGAGGATATTTCGAAAAAAGATATTTCGAAGAATGCTGATAACCCATTGACTTCCACTGTATTGTTTATACTGTGGACGTTAATGTGAACCACAATTAATAGGTTGCCAGCATTCTTCAAAATATCTTCCTTTGTGGTTCACAGAAGCAAGAAATTCATACAGGTCTGGATGAGGGTGAGTAAACTCTGACAGAATTCTCTTTTTTGGTCAACTATTCTTTTAAAGCAGACTAAGACTAGCATCAGGCTCAGCTGCTGAATTCCCATGAGCAGTTGTTAAGCTCTTGCTGTTGCCAGCACATTATTTCCTCCCTTCTTTTTTGCAAAAGACTTAATTATCTGTTTTGGAGTTGCATCACCAGCCAACCACAATGTTTGTCATCCAAAAACACTTGACATTGTCTATGGGTTTTGAAGGAATAGTTCACCTAAAAATGGCAGATTTAATGATAGGGAGGATCTGCCCTGTCCAAAATCTCACCAGTTAGGCTAGAAACATACCTTGACTTGAGTTTTGCATTGGGAAGTTTTAGTTTATTAAAGCTCATAAGAATTCAGTGCACAGCAGGGTTATTTTAGTTCACTAAAACCATAAAACAAAATTTTGTACTAGAAATAAAGTAAATGTTGACTGACATGAAATGTATATATATTTATATATATACACATACAGCTGAGGTCAAATATTTACATACACCTTGCAGAATCTGCAAAATGTTAATTATTTTACCAAAATAGTTATGATCCACAGCTTTGTTTTGTTTTGTTTTTGTTTAGTGATAGTTGTTCATGAGTCCCTTGTTTGTCTTAAACAGTTAAACTGCAGAAAATCCTTCAGGTCCCACAAATTCTTTGGTTTTTCAGCATTTTTGTGTGTTTGAACCCTTTCCAACAATCACTGTATGATTCTGAGATCTATCTTTTCACACTGAGGACAATTGAGGGACTCATATGCAACTATTTCAGAAGGTTCAAACACTCACTGATGCTCCAGAAGGAAACACGATGCATTAATAGCCAGGGGGTGAAAACTTTTTGAAATTGAAGATCAGGGTAAATTTAACTTATTTTGTCTTCTGGGAAACATTTAAGTATCTTCTGTAGCTTCTGAAGGGCAGTACTAAATGAAAAAAAGACATACATTTAGGCAAAATAAAAATGTACACATCTTCATTCTGTTCAAAAGTTTTCACCCCCTGGCTCTTAATGTGTTATTTTTCCTTCTGGATCATCAGTGAGTGTTCTGCTATAGTTGCATATGAGCAAATAACATGCATTTTGTATGATCCTTCTTATATTGGTAAAATAATTAACACTTTGCAGATTCTGCAAGGTGTATGTAAACTTTTGACCTCAACTGTATATATAGTACACTTATTTTTTCCATCTGGTTATTCTGCATTTCTCACTTTCAGTTAGTTTTACCAAAACTGAAATACAATTAATAAAAACTATATAGACTATAACTAAAACTATAGTAGTATCTCAATGATACTGAAACAACATTGGTGTACAGTGCTAAATTACGCAGTGTGAAGGGATTGGAGGTAAAATAATAAACCTTATCAAATGTTTCATAATGATGGTGTATAATTAAACAACAGAGATTGCCAGAAGATCTGCTCACTAATTAGGTGAATGTGCACCTTTGCTTCTGACTTCTACCTTCACAGTTTTCATCTTCATTTTTAAGTATTATGTTGATGAAAATTGTATAGTTTTGTGGTGCCCGGTTTATCTTGGCATAATATAAATGCAGTTTGAAAGTTAAAACAGATATATTTATACCCAGTTTTGATTAGTTTTCAAATTTAATAAGGAAATAACTTTATCTTTCTCCACTGTAATGTGCTTTAGTATTAACAACATTATTTATGTGTACAAATTGTATACACTACTGTTTAAAAGTTTGGGGTCAGTAAGATTTTTTTCTTTTAATTGTATTGTATTAAATTGATCAAAAGTGACAGTGAAGACATTTATATTGTCACAATATCTGAATAAAATGTATCAGTTTCTGCAAAAAAAAAAAAAAAATTAAGCAGCACAGAATGATTTCTGAAGGATCGTGTGATGCTGAAAACTGGAGTAATGATGCTGAAAATTCAGTTTTGCATCACAGGAATAAATTACATTTTAAAATATAAGAAATTTCAAATAGTTATTTTAAACTGTAATAATATTTTACAATATTAGTGTATTTTTGATCAAATAAATACAACCTTTTGAAAGAGACTGCTTTCAAAACAATAAAAGATCTTAGCAACCCCAAACATGTGAATGGTGGTGTATTTGTGATGCATCGTATTAACTAAAGTGTTTATGCAAGAACAAACAAAGTAAAGTATTTTATCTGTGAAAAAGATTTTAAATTGTGAAGCTGGTAAGAACTGTGTATTATTATGTGCAGCAACAAATTACTGAAATATAATGCTCACAGACACCTGACTTGTATTATGCTGCTTAGCTGTGCAGGATTTTATTTGTGCCGATGCTTCTATTGTTATTTTCATGCCTCTAAATGATATTTTTCCACTAATGAATATAAAAGAATTCTGATGAATGAACCAATGCTTTGTTGTCTTTTAGTGGATAGCTAAATATACTAAAGATGCATAACCACAAAAAGGGTCGGTTTTTTTAAACTGAGATATATATGCCATCTGAAAGCTGAATAAATACGTTTTTCATTGATGTATGGTTTGTTAGGATAGGACAATATTTGCTCAAGATACAACTATTTGAAAATCTGGAATCTGAGGGTGCAAAAAATCTAAATATTGAGAAAATCAGTTGTCCAAATGAAGTTTTTAGCAATGCATATTACTAATCAAAAATTAAGTTTTAAAATATTTACGGTTGGAAATTTCCAAAATATCTTCATGAAACATGATCTTTACTTAATATCCTAATGATTTTTGGCTTAAAAGAAAAATTGATCATTTTGACCCATACTGTTGGCTATTGCTACAAATATACACAAGCTACTTATGACTGCTTTTGTGGTCCAGGGTCACATATAAATGACAAAATCAGGACAATCAAATCTCGTATGTAGTCCAACATCTTAAGTTTGAAGATCAACATTTATTGAACATTTGTTCAAAAGGTTTGTGGTCCTACTTTGTGGAAATAGTTGATTTCTCATTACTAAAATCACCATAAGCACTAGCATTGCTCTTATTTAATAAAGCAAGGTCACTGAGTGTGTGGCATTATTGACAGGTTCCTTATTGCAGTAGGCAGGAAGGAACCGAGAAATTACAGGCAATAAATGGCTGATAATGTCAAATCTGCTGGTATTTTGAATGACCAGACTCTCGCTCTGCACAATATAATCAGGATTCAGTTTACATGGCCGATTCTTCTTCATCAAGCTCTCACGGAGGATTCAGCGTCTGTGACATTTCAGTTGATTGGCTGAACACTGTCCACAGCTGTAGGGAAATCCAGCTCATTTCCCGTGTCGCTGCTGGCAGAATCATGTTTACCTCTGCTGTCAAGATCGCGTTTTTTTGCATGTGTTAAAATTATGATACTCATAACAAATATCTCTTAATTGGCTTTGACAGTATCATCAAGTAAGGATGATTATTGACACTGAACTGAAAAAATAAAAAGCTGATTCATTTTTCAAATATGAAATGCTCTCTGTTCTAAGGCCATTTTATTCTTGCAAAGAGCCTTTTGCTCTGCTTTTTGTGGGCTCCTGACAAGACCAAACAGAGTTTTTCAATATTTTTATATCCATTATCCGCACAGGTTATTGACTATTGATTCTTGGAGGATTTTTTTCTTTGACTTCTTGTCTTTAGAGCTTCTAAAACTGTCTGTTTATAGATACACACTATTGGTTATAAGTTTGGGGTCAGTATGACTTTTTAAATGTTTTGAAAAGAGTCTCACCAAGGATGCATTTGCTTAATCAACTATAGAGTAAAACAGTAATATTGTGAAATATTGCTACAATTTAAAATAACTGTTTTCTATATAAATGTATTTTAAAATATAATTTACTCCTATGATGCAAAGCTGAATTTTCAGCATCATTAACCTAGTCTTCAGTGTCACATGATCCTTCAGAAATCATCCTAATATGCCATTTGCTGCTAAATATATATATATATATATATATATATATATATTATTGTTAATGTTGAAAAACAGATGTGTCACTTAATATTTTAGTGAAAACTGTGATACATTTGTTTTTTTTTTTCAGGAATCTTTGACGGAAGGAAAATAACATTCAAAAGAGCTACATTTATTAGAAATAGGAAGGTTTTTATTACAATGTTTAGGTCATACTGTCACTTTTAATTCCGTTTAATTTAGTTAGTTACTAATTTATTAATAATTAGCTGGGTCTAAACAAAATATGCTTTCTCCCTCTATCTTTCTCTCTCTCTCTCTTTTTTTTTTTTTTTTTTTTTTTAATTTTGGCTTTCAACCTTTTCCTCTGTTGATCTGCATCACACACAGCAATGTGCCGTGAGTCATAACTGACTCATTCGTGACCAAGTTAATTACAGGAGGATGTTCTTGTGAGTTCTGTCTCTAATGAAGAACTGTGAAAAGCTTTGAAATTTTCCCAGGTATGTTAATCAACAGTCAGTCACATGCCAAAAAAATTATATTCAGTTTAGCCGTCATTTTCTTGCCGCTATTATTAGAATTATCTGAAATGACATGCAACATGCCTTATAGGACAAATTAAGACCATGAAATGAAAAAATTACAAAATAATGAAGAATCCGTATTATAGTAATATAGTAATATAGTATCTCTCAGCTGTATAATGTGAATTTCTAACCTTAACAATTGCAGTAGGCTATTTCACGTCAGTACCACAGGTGTTGGTTTGTATGCTCTGACTGTCTTATTGAAGTTCGTTAGATCACACAGAGACACGCCACCATGTGGTTCATCACGAAAGTTCAACTCACACTAGGATGTCTCAAATACTGTTTTGTGTGTGTGTGTGTGTGTGTGTGTGTGTGTGTCAGGAGGCAGTGTCTCCTCAAAATATTACATGAGAAAAAAATAAGTAGTACAAAAATAAAACAATGTCAATATTACAAAATATAACATTAGTAAAAGTGTATAAATTACTTGTATTTCTAAAGAAACGTTGTCCAACAGCGACACCAGCAGGTAAAGTTACAGCGGAGGTTGTAATAATCAAGCAACTTTGCTGCTGTACCATTGGTGCAGGAGGCACAGTGATATTACTCAGCCGTCAACTCTGCCGGCTGCAACTCCCTGCATCTACACAAACTTAGTGCCGGTCACTTTCAGGCGCTGCGTAATATCATTGCGCCTGCTGCACTCATGGTACGGCAGCAAAATTATTTGATTATTACGTCAGAATGGGAGTATAGTTCCTAGCCATATCGGCCTATAAAATCGCAACTTTTCATTTTCCGCCAAGCTTAGTACACGATGCAACTACAGAAGAGTCAAGTTTTAAATAGGAAAAATATCGAAACTCTTCAGTCATTTTATAGTGAGATGCTAATGGTCTAATCGGATTCAATGATTTATGCTAAGCTATGTTAAAAATGCTACCGCCAGACCCGGCGATCGGCTGAATGGATTCAAAAACGGTAAAACACAATTGTATAACTCCAGGGGAGTTGGAAAATGAACCTATTTTCAAAAAAAGTGGAGTGTTCCTTTAAGATCTTTGGGAGTGCTTGGTGAAATTTAAAGTAAATTTCTGTGCCTGTGACCAGTATTAACTGAGAATTGACGACTGGTGTTAAAAGTTCAAATAAATTCAAAAATAGTTCAAAGTTAACTATTAAAAAGAATGGCTGAACAAAAGTTCACAAATAAAATATGTTGTTTAAATTGTTACTGCCTTGAATTATTCTTTTGGAATAAATGTAAAATGCTTAAAAACACTGACTTGATGAGATTCATACATAATATTGATTACATTGTTAATGTAAAAAAAATAAAATAGTTGTTTTCTTTCTTTTTCTGAAGTAATGTTTTTTTTTTTTTTTTCTTAACCGAGAAAATGTGACTTGAATTTACACTGCTCAAAAAAATAAAGGGAACACTAAAATAACACATCCTAGATCTGAATGAATGAAATATTCTTTTTAAATACTTTGTTCTTTACATAGTTTAATGTGCTGACAACAAAATCACACAAAAATGATCAATGAAAATCAAATTTATTAACCCATGGAGGTCTGGATTTGGAGTCACACTCAAAATTGAAGTGGAAAAACACACTACAGGCTGATCCAACTTTGATGTAATGTCCTTAAAACAAGTCAAAATGAGGCTCAGTAGTGTGTGTGGCCTCCACGTGCCTGTATGACCTCCCTACAATGCCTGGGCATGCTCCTGATGAGGTGGCAGATGGTCTCCTGAGGGATCTCCTCCCAGACCTGGACTAAAGCATCCACCAACTCCTGGACAGTCTGTGGTGCAACGTGGCGTTGGTGGATGGAGCAAGACATGATGTCCCAGATGTGCTCAATTGGATTCAGGTCTGGGGAACGGGCGAGCCAGTCCATAGCATCAATGCCTTCGTCTTGCAGGAACTGCTGACACACTCCAGCCACATGAGGTCTAGCATTGTCTTGCATTAGGAGGAAACCAGGGCCAACCTCACCGGCATATGGTCTCACAAGGGGTCTGAGGATCTCATCTCGGTACCTAATGGCAGTCAGGCTACCTCTGGTGAGCACATGGAGGGCTGTGCGGCCCTCCAAAGAAATGCCACTCCACACCACTACTGACCCACTGCCAAACCGGTCATGCTGGAGAATGTTGCAGGCAGCAGAACGTTCTTAACGGCGTCTCCAGACTCTGTCACGTCTGTCACATGTGCTCAGTGTGAACCTGCTTTCATCTGTGAAGAGCACAGGGCGCCAGTGGCGAATTTGCCAATCTTGGTGTTCTCTGGCAAATGCTAAACGTCCTGCATGGTGTTGGGCTGTAAGCACAACCCCCACCTGTGAACGTCGGGCCCTCATACCACCCTCATGGAGTCTGTTTCTGACTGTTTGAGCAGACACATGCACATTTGTGGCCTGCTGGAGGTCATTTTGCAGGGCTCTGGCAGTGCTCCTCCTGTTCCTCCTTGCACAAAAGCGGAGGTAGCGGTCCTCCTGCTGAGTTGTTGCCCTCCTCCACGTCTCCTGATGTACTGGCCTGTCTCCTGGCAGCGCCTCCATACCCTGGACACTACGCTGACAGACACAGCAAACCTTCTTGCCACAGCTCGCATTGATGTGCCATCCTGGATGAGCTGCACTACCTGAGCCACTTGTGTGGGTTGTAGACTCCGTCTCATGCTACCACTAGAGTGAAAGCACCGCCAGCATTCAAAAGTGACCAAAACATCAGCCAGAAAGCATAGGAACTGAGAAGTGGTCTGTGGTCACCACCTGCAGAACCACTCCTTTATTGGGGGTGTCTTGTTAATTGCCTATAATTTCCGCCTGTTGTCTATTCCATTTGCACAACAACATGTGAAATTGATTGTCAATCAGTGTTGCTTCCTAAGGGGGCAGTTTGATTTCACAGAAGTGTGATTGACTTGGAGTTACATTGTGTTGTTTAAGTGTTCCCTTTATTTTTTTGAGCAGTGTATATTACATACAGTGCCCTCCACTAATATTGGCACCCTTGGTAAATATGAGCAAAGGTGGCTGTGAAAATAAATCTGCATTGTTTATCCTTTTAATCTTTCATTCAAAAAATTCACAAAATTCTAACCTATCATTGAAGTAAAACAATGGAAAGCAGAGGGAAAATCTCATTATAAAATAAATGTTTTTCTCTAGTTCATGTTGACCACAATTATTGGCACCCAATTATTGACACCTAAATTATTGCAACGTCCTTTATTCAAGATAACAGCTCTGAGTTTTCTCTTTTAATGCCTAAAGAGTTTGGAGAACACCTGACAAGAGATCAGAGACCATTCCCTCATACAGAAACACTCCCGATGTTTCAGATTCACAGCTCCATGCTGGTGGTGCTTCTTTTCAGTTCACCTTTTCTACAGGGTTTAGGTCAGGCAACTGGGACGGCCATGGCAGAAGCTTCATTTTATGCTCAGTGACACATTTTTGTGTTGATTTTGATGTTTGATTTGGATCATTGTCCTGATTAAAGATCCAACCACAGCTCATTATATGACTTCTAACAGATGCAGTCAGATTTAGATTTTTTATCTGTCTTTATTTGCTAGAATCCATGATGCCATGTATCTGAACAAGACGTCCAGGACCCCTGGCAGGAAAATAAGCCCACAACATTAAAGATCCAGCAGTATATTTAACCGTGGACATGGGGTATTTTTTGTACCAAACCCATCTGGTGGTTTTGTTGCCAGAAAGCTTTTTTTTTTTTTTTAGTTTCATCTGACCACAGAAGCCAGTCCCATTTGAAATTCAAGTCGTGTTTGACAATTGAATATGTTGAAGTTTGTTTTTGGATGATTAAGAAGGATTTTTCTTAAAACCCTCCTAAACAACATGTGTTGATGTAGGGGCTGTTTGAATTTTTTTTAGTCTTTTGACCCCAAGACTCAACTAATCTCTGCAGTTCTCCTGCTGTGATCCTTGGAGAGTCTTTGGATACTTAAACTGTCCTCCTCACCATGCATTAGGACGATATAGACACACATCCTTGTCCAGGCAGATTTGTAACATCTTTAGTAATTTCTTAATTATTGTTCTAATGATGGAAATGGGGATTTTCAACTCTTTAGCTCTTTTCTTACAGCCACTTTCTATTTTGTGAAGCTCAACAATCTTGTTCTGCACATCAGAACTATATTATTTGGTTTTATTCCTTGTGATGGATGATTAAGGGAATTTGGCCTTTGTGCTCCTCATATTTAACATCCTGTGAAACAGGAAGTCATGGCTGGACAATATCATACTCCTAGTTATTCTAGTGTGCTAAATAAATGCAAATATGAATGGGAATATATTCAGAGATATTTTACTCATTATAATTTCTCAGGGTGTCAATAATTGTGTCCACCATGCATTGGAGAAAAACATTTATTTCATAATGTAAGTTTCCCCCCACTTTTAATTGTTTTACTACAATGAAATTTTAGCATTTTGTGAATTTTTTGAATGTAAGATCAAAAAGATAAACAAAGCAGATTTATTTTCACAGATGTCTTTGCTCATATTTACCAAGGGTGCCAATATTAGTGGAGGGCACTGTAGGACTTTGCAACCTCACTTTTCATTTTATTTTAAATATTACCCCAAACTTTTAAATAAAAACATATCATGGTTTAAATATTAAGTAGCAATAACTGTTTTCAACATATAAGAAAAAGAAAATATTTCTTGAGCAGTAAATCAGCATATCAGAATGATTTCTGAAGGATCATGTGACACTAAAGACTGGAGTAATGATGCTGAAAATTCAGCTTTGCATCACAGGAATAAATTACATTTGAAAATATATTAACAGAAAACAAGGTATTTTAAATATAAATTATATTTCACAATATTATTGTTTTACTGTGTAGTGGACAGCACATTCCAGGGCCCAGTTTATGGCAGGGGCCCTCCCTGACCACAGTACTGGACAGAGGTTTGCTACATTTTGATTGGATCTTGGTGAACTAACATAAACAAACTTTCCAACGCCATCCGATAAAGATGCCAGGACAACAGCCAGACATCTCTTAGAGCAGTCTCTAGCCCAGAGAGGC
Source organism: Cirrhinus mrigala (assembly GCA_036247105.1). Taxonomy (NCBI): domain Eukaryota; kingdom Metazoa; phylum Chordata; class Actinopteri; order Cypriniformes; family Cyprinidae; genus Cirrhinus; species Cirrhinus mrigala. The sequence continues at coordinate 30,924,603 of CM070009.1, forward strand.
AGAAGACACACAGACATTTGCAACAAGGTTAAGCTCCGGCGAGCAAACCTTCACTTCAGGTACTTTTGCTTGCATGTTCCAAGCTAAGGACCTTCAGCACCTACTCCAGGGCCACATCTGCGTTTTCCAGATCTTAGGACCCTTTGGTGCTTCAGGAGATCAGCATCCTACAGCGCTTCATCTTCAGGGCTGTCGAAACAGATTCCTGCTCCTTTCCCCACTGTACTGCCACCAGCGCAACCAGTGGAAGAAGTCGCCGCCACCAGACTGCTCACTCAACCACAGCGAACGTAAATATCACTTCCAAAACTCTTCCAGAGACCTTGGCATTGTTGTGTATTATCAGTATATGATTTTCTAATTTACATTAGGTATTATATAGCTGATTGCAGTAGATAACAAATCTTAGACGTATTTGTTTGATGCATAATAAGGTTCTTCACCTTATCTGTTTCAGAGTAGCAACAGTTTATCTATCCAGATAACGTAGCTCTGACATAGCAACACCCAACATAATCACTTGCATTTTATGCATCTTATGCACTTTATTCCTTCTTCATTCATGGTATTCATTTAGTAGTTGTTGATTACTCTTGTCTATCTTTTGTTAATAAAATGTATTTTATTACAACTTGTGTCTTCCTTGTGTTGATAATACAGAAGAGGTTCTACAAGTTAGAGATCCCACCAATCTTTCTTATGTGATGTACTCATAACCACACATTAATTGACACGTGATCCAAGAATCATAACGTCAGCTGTGACATGAGTACTCATCACTACCCTATTTCACCACCCTAGGTTGGTGAAAGTTAAATTCACTACCTTAATTGGCGTCCCTAGGTTGGCGAAATTTGTGAAATTTGCTACAACTGTATTTTAGATCAAATAAATGCAAGCCTTGATGAGCATAGAGAATACATCTCACACTCTGTTAAATATTGAAAAACTCTTATCCATTACAAACATTTAGTCATTTAGTAGCCGTAGTTCCCAAACCTATTCAGAATGGACAGCTTTCTCACAAAAGGCGAAATATTATGATTATTATATTATCTCTGCAATATATATCAGCTATATATGCTCTTATTATCTGAAGCTGGAAGGCCTGACATGGATAGGTAATGGTTTTGTGGCTTGTATCTAGAATGTGGTTGACCTTTAGAGACAAAAAGACTAATATTACCCCAGGCAGTATTTCAGATGCAGTAAAGTCTGACATGCATCAAAATTAGCTTGACCTCCCATGACCATTTGTACAATACATCCTGTAAATCATTTGATTCTAGTGTTTACAAGACAAAAATGCACACACCAAGGATTCAGTTGTTTTTGTGAGAGCACACACACCCTGACAGGTCACCAGACTGCTTTTGTTATGAACTCTCAAATCAAATCATGTGGGCAACACACTAGGGCAGGGCCTGCATTTCACAGCACCACACCTTATACAGTAATTTATGCGTATGTCTATGAGAATAAGGCTTTTATGCTCTGTCCAGTTGTAAACAACAAGAATCTACTGTATGCAATATGCACTGTGCACAATATGTGAATTTTCTTTGTATGCACTGAACACTTGGATGACCTAGAACTACTTTTACCTTAATGTGCAACATATACAAAGCTGAATGCATGGAATACTGTATCCCACAATGCAATGTGCTTGCACACATCTTTCAATTTCCAGTGTGATGAGTGAGTAATATCAGAAGCAATTTTTAAATCTCTGTTCTTGATTGATTATTTGCTAAAACGAAGCAAAATTGGGTTAAATTCAACTTGCCACTTGTTGAACTGAACTTGCAAAACTGTGCTTATATGGCTGGTGTAGCCAAAACTATAGCACACTGTCGTTTATTGTTGCATAGTGCATACTGTTTTACATACTGCTGCAAACAGTACGCACCATACAGTGTACACTTAGAAAATCCCCGCCAGTGCTACTGTCACTTTAAGAGATGATGTAATCGGTTAAGTTTGTTTTAGTCTCCAGCTGATCAGCCCGAAGCCGAAACACTGAGCAGCAGAGACGCTCGTAGGATGGAGTTTTTCATAGGAAACCCGTTTTCTACACCCGTGGGCCAGCTTATAGGTAAGTAACACGCTGGATAAGATCGCAAATCACCCGCGATACGTTTAACCGAGCATCATAGGCACAGATAAGCCAGTGTAACGTCAGCTAAACTTGGTGTGTCCAATGCGGCTTTTTATTTACATAAAATTCAACAATATTATTTGTGAATAGTTTACGTGGCTAGTTTACTTGCGAGGCACACATGAACACGTATACATTGTTTAATTAAGGATGACAGCAAAAGATACGATTAAATCGAGATTGACACCTCACTCGTGCAATCCAATGTTGAAGGCGGGCTCAATGCTCCACCGCTGTGTTCGTGATTGGCGGAGCTGCCTGTCAATCAACTGCTGTCCGCAAATAGTAACGAAGAGGCGCGGGACTAGGAGGGTTTGTGTTGGAAGTTCCACGTCTCGGTGTACCCTAATAACGTTTTGACCCATTTCTTTGTCGCGGTTGTCTAGAAAAGAACTATTTACATCCGAGTATTAAAACGGTTATGTAACCCATTCCAGAATTTACTCCTGGTTTCACAGGAAATACATTATTAGGGCTACTTGTCATTCATTTTAAGGGCTGCTCTGCTCCTCTTGATGGTGTCCTTGCAGCTAGACTCTCGTCTAAATGGGCTGCACAGAGCAATTAGTTGGGGAGGAACTGTTTGTTCCAGCCAAGCATGATAATTATGCATTAGCAGCAAAATTATCTTTGTAATGCACTGTTCATCCCAGATTTAAGAGATGAATAGAATTGTCAGATTGCCCAAATAAACTTACGGAAATGTTCACTTAAAATGATTGTTGGTGCATTTTTAAGAATTTTTTTCGATATGTTCCAAATGGAACACTATATAGAGAACATATGTGTATAGAATGACAACAGTGTGGGTAAATAATGACAGAATTTCTATTTTTGCATGAACTGTCCCTTTAAAAATGGTTTTTACCTTATGTAATGACACAAACAAAGCTTTTGATGGAACTTGCCCTTTCATACTGTTGAAAAGCCTGTTTTCCCTGCCTAGATGCTAAACATTTAGCACTGTAAACAATACAAGTCATGCTAAACTCAGTAAGCTAGTTATAATTTTCAGTTCAGCATATGGATGGGGTTTCTCTAATCCAGAATGAGTTGAGTGTAAATACAAGAACTCTTTTTAAAGTTAGTCTGGGCTCTTCATGACAATAAGGAGTTAAGAATAAGTTATGTTGTCAGACGTTCAGTGTTTGTAACTCTAACAGTATCATAAACCACCCTGTCGATGACTAAAATAGCAATAATGTCCTGATGTAATAGCAAGCCAGTTGACTCACAGTTTAGTGATGTTTGTTGTGCGTGTGAGCGTGTAATGAGTGGTTTGAAGGCAAGAGTAAGTTCCTTCTTGAATCTATTAATAGGGAAGAATACTAGTTAGCTTGCAAACATCTACATAATCACTGTAGGTACTTGTCTGTTTCTGCATTTTGTTCAGTTGTGCTTAAAACAAAGGAATGATAAGTATGTGAACAAAACAACATTTTAGTTTACATTAAGGCCTCTGTGTGTTTCTCTGACTGTTTCTTGGTCTCTTCCTCAGAACATGCCACCAGTTCTTCTCTCCCGTCTGAAGACTGGGGCCTCAACATGGAGATCTGTGACTTTGTCAATGAAACAGATGAAGGGTGTGTATGTTGTCAAACACAACAGATTTCTGTTTATATGGTCATGACACTTAATTCTTTTTAAAATCTTCCCTAATTGTATTTGGACACCTAAACTACACTTAGAATGTCATTGTGTTTGACCACGGATTCCCAAACTGACATTTGACCTAATGTGCATAGATTTGACCTAAAATATTAGTTTGAAATGCCTCAGGTTTTAGGTCATCCAAGATATAGATTAGTTTGTTTCTTCATTGGATCAGATTATTATATTACTTGCTTACCAATAGATCCTTTGCAGTGAATGGGTGCCGTCAGAATGAGAGTCCTCAAAACATTAATCCACAGTACTTCAGTCTATCAGTTAATGTCTTATAAAGCGAAGCGTTGCATGTTTGTAAGAAATAAATTTATTATTAAGATGTTTTCCAATTCGAACCTTTGCTTTAGTCCTCTGTCTAAAATATTGGTAATATTGGCTAATATTGTTTTCATCTCATCTGAATCAGGAAAGAAATATGCACAGGTCAAGCATCGTTTACTAAGCAAAAGCAGTCCAAAACGGTTGTAAACAAATATATTAGTAGAGACAACAGGAGATGAACTTAAAGTTATTATGGATTATGGACTCAAATTTTGGCCAGAAGCAGTGGTTTAAAGTTAAAACATGATTATGATGGATTTATTTCTTACAAGACATAGGTTTTTACTTCACAAGAAAGGGATAGTTCACCCAAAAATTAAAACTACCCCATGATTTACTTACCTTCAATCCATCCTATGTGTATATGACTTTCTTCTTTCAGATGAATATAATCATACAGTTATATTAAAAAAATGTCATGGCTCTTACAAGCTTTATAATGGCAGTGAATGGGTGTTGAGATTTTAAAGTCCAATAAAGTGCATCCATCAATCATAAAAGTATTCCACATGGCTCCAGGGGATTAATAAAGGCCTTCTAAAGCAAATTGATGGATTTTTGTAAAAAAAAAAAAAAAACATATTTAATCTTTAGTTTCCACTAACTGTCGTAAATGCGTTCATGAGAGAGTGGCGTAGGCAGATGACGTAGGAGGTAGATGTAGAGTAAGCTCCAGTGAGAAGAAAGGACGAATGCAGAAGCGCAGCTGTCACAAATTTGAAGTACAAAACAGGATTTGTAAAGGAAAATATCTGAGGATTTTGATATATGCCAAGAGGAGACTGGTTTTCCTTTGCTGTAAACAAGACTTGGTTCTCAAAAGACTAGCATATTCTCAACGAAGCTTATGCTACGCCTCCATCATCCACTGGACGCCACTCTTTCGTGAACGCGTGTACGACAGTTAGCGGAAACTAGAGATTACGGTTTATAAAGTTTTAAATATGGACATTTTACCCACACATACAAATCGATTTAATTCAGAAGGCCTTTATTAAACGTGGAGTAGTGTGTGGAGCTGTGCACTTTATTGGACTTCAAAATCTCCATTCATTGTCATTATAAATCTGGTAAGAGCCAGGACATTTTTAAATATAACTCTGATTGTATTCGTCTGAAAGAAGAAAGTCATATACACCTAGGATGGCTTGAGGGTGAATAAATCATAGGGTCATTTTAATTTTTATGTGGGTTATACCTTCAGTTGATGGACTAAAATCATGTTAATTACTACTGTTTTTATCTGCTCTAAAACAAACTCATCTGCATGACCTGAGGATGAGTAAATTGTAAGCAAATTATTGAGTAAATAAATTCCTAATCCTAATACGTGTGTATGTTCGTGGTTCTCTGATTCTCTGTTGGTTAATGGTCACATGATATGCAGGTAAACAAAATCAGTGTTTTAGTAAGTGTTATATTTGAACAGTTTTTATTTTAAAATTATCTTAATTGTAACTACATAACAAATAATAACTAATGTTCCACAACCACAAAGCGTCACAATACAATTTGTCTTCATTTTGAGCAAGTACAGCTGTCATTTCAAACCTAATAAACCTACTTTGCTTCTGTTATCACTGTTAATTTAACTGAATAGTGTTTTGAGCTTCTAGATAGTATAACATACATTAAATTACATTGTATAACCATTTTTGTGACGCCGCTCTGTTTCCAGACCTAAAGATGCAGTCAGAGCAATAAAGAAGAGAATACTGGGAAATAGGAACTTCAAAGAGGTTATGCTGACTTTGAGTGTAAGTGTCAAACGTAATGGCGTTACTATGTCTTGTTTCACATAATATTTCACATTATCTTTGGAATCATACTTCTGGTTTTGCTGCAGGTGTTGGAGGCCTGTGTAAAGAACTGCGGCCACAGATTCCACATCTACGTGTCCACCAGAGACTTTGTGGAGAATGTTTTGGTCCAGACGATCCTGCCTAAAAACAATGCCCCAATGGTTCTACAGGACAGAGTCTTGAGCATGATACAGGTCCGGATAAACCCTTTATAAACTCTCATAGGGCCCTATGAAATCCAGTTTATTTTTTTCCCAAATTCCGTTTTATTTTATTTTTTTCAAAATTCAGATTTTTCCATTTAAATTTTTCTGGACTGGTTAAATTACATTTTAATAATCAAAAAGCAAGTCTAATTAATTAAAATGATGAAACTTGTACAATTTAACATCAATTCATTAAAAGTTTAACAAAAGTTATATGTTTAGGGCCCTATGAAATGTTTTATTTTTTCTCACCTTCTGTTTTATTGTTACCAAATTCTGTTTAAGCATGTCTAATTATTTGAATGCATAAAATCAACTTAATTTATTAGTTTTTACAATATTTAAATTTATCCTTTGAAAATTAAACACACTTTATTTTTTGGCAAAAATACTATTACAATTAAAACATGAAAGAAATATTGTGTGATTATTCCTTAATAAAATAAAGTTTTAACTATTTTAATAATAATAGTAGTAGTAATATTATGTACATTCTACTAAACAATAGCAATATATGTCTTCAAGTTAAACCGAACTTTTATTTTGACAGGTTGCCGTGAATACCTTTACATTTGTGTGTGTAAATATGAGGATAGTTTCTCTCAAAAGAAATGGTAAAATGCACATGAAGCAACTTAAGAGCAGTCCTGGAAATGTTGTTTATGTATTCATGTCATCATTTGGTGAGACAGCAGACACTGAAATCACCGCCAGCGTCACGCGGGCTTCAGTCTTTGTGTAGTAAACAAAACCGCGCATCTGCGTCATTCACACATACGGAGACACGCAGAACATGTTCATATTCATATTTAAATAGCCTTTTTGCTTGATATTTAGAGATACTAGTCCGTATCAGTGAAACGACCTACTTTTGATTTATTCATCCAAACTTTGACCAATTCTGTGACATTCCGTGTTATACAGTACATTCCGTTTTATGACTGGATTCCGCGATTCGTCCGCTTTTTCCGCATCGCGGAAATCATAGAGCCCTACTCTCAGAGTAAACATCTTCATGCGCTTCATATTTTTTGCTGTGAGGTGTGAAGTATTCAAACAGAGCTCTGGGTGTGTCTGGCGTCTGATTCTATCTTTCTCTCTCTCTAGGCGTGGTCCGATGCCTTTCGTAGTTCTCCAGATTTGACGGGTGTCGTGACTGTCTATGAGGATCTCAGGAGAAAAGGCGTGGAGTTTCCCATGACTGAACTGAATGGCAGTTCCCCTATTCACACTCCCAACAGGGTATAAACTCAGATACATGACAACATATTGTTTATAAACAGATGTAAATCCAAATAAAGATATAGTGGGATTCATACGTGTTTATAAAAAGCTGCACATCTCAGAATCAGAGTATAACCTCTATATAGACTGCTAGCATCCAGTATGTGCTATGAATTTGCTTGATTTCAGATTTAGATTTTTTTTAATTTATAAAGTTTGATTCCAACAGACCATTGACTCCACCTCTCCGGTAACGGCTCGCACAGAAAGTCACTCCGTCACATCCTCACAGCCACAGAATACAGAGACGCCCGTCACGCTGTCACCTCAACAGGTAACACACACACAAATACGCAGCAATACTGACTCTGGCTGAAGTGTGGGTGGGACTGGAATATATTAGGAATGAACAAAATGTTATGGATGGACTAAACTAACTAGGCCAAATCCAACAGTAACCATTCAACAGGTCTCAATTTAGCGTTAAATTAAATATTAAAATATGCAATATTAATATTGTTTAATAATTAAAATTAAATAATAATTTGTATACATGTATAATGGTCATATGATTACATATATGATGGCCATTGCACAATTCATGTGCATTGGTACTATTTAAGTAATATATATTTTTTTTAAATATTGAGATAATATTTGTATTAAATTATATAAATGATATAATGTATATGTGTGTGTATATATAAGTTTGTTCATTTTTAAATATACTATTAATAACATACTATTAATATTTAATGTACTATTAAATATAATCAATAAATGGGTGTATTTGTAGCAATAGCCAAAAATACATTGTTTGGGTCAAAATTATAGATTTTTCTTTTATGCCTAAAATGATTAGGATATTAAGTAAATATCATGTTCCATGAAGATATTTTGTAAGTTTCTTACCGTAAATATATCAAAACTTAATTTTTGATAAGTAATATGCATTGCTAAGGCGATTTTCTCAATATTTAGATTTTTTTGCACCCTCAGATTCAAGATTTTCAAATAATTGTATCTCGGTATGTATGTATTGTATCTTGGTATGTATAAATCTATCTCAGTAAATTGTATCTCGGTATGTATAAATCTAATTCGAAAAATTGACCCTTGACTGGTTTTGAGGTCCAGTGTCACAAATATGTACTTAATATAAATGATTGATGTTTGTTCATAGTACATGAACAGTTATACAACTTAAAATGTGTTAGTATATGTAGAAATGAACATTAACCAAGGTAAGTAAGTGCTGTAAAATGACAGATTTTATTACTATAATATTAAATTCTGCTGGTTTCAATTGTGATTGTGTTTCAGATGAAGACATTGAAGACAGAACTGGAGGTGGTGCGTAATAATATATCAGTGATGTCAGACATGATGAATCAGATGGAGCCTGCAAGTCTTGAGCCGTCAGACATAGAGCTGCTACAGGTGGGAATCAAATACAGATCCTTACTTTATTTTTCAGCATGTGCACACACATCCTTCAGTCACGATTTTAGGCCTGTAAATGTGAAGAACTGTTGCTGTTTCTCTTCTCTCTTCCGGTCAGTAGCAGCTCTACTCCATGACCAAAGATATGCAGGGCCGGATGGTGGAGCTCATACCCAGACTAAGCGACGAGCAGCTTATAGAGCAGTTACTCTGTGCCAATGATGACGTTAACACCACCTTTGCACAGTATCACAGGTTAGAGGCAAATTGTCTTGATGACATGATGTTTGTGAGCATTCTATAAATTATTCATTCCATGAATGCTCATTTTATGCACTTGCAGACCTGCAAGGTGTAAATGTGTCTCCAAAAATATGATGAATAACTCATGATAGATGATCCAAAAAGGCCTTTCGTCTTTCTTTATAATACTAAAAACAGATAAAATACACATTATAGTTGAAAGGATTAGTTCACTTCCAGAATAAAAAATTCTTGATAAATTGCTCAGCCCCATGTCATCCAAGATGTTCATCCAAGATGTTTCTTTCTTCAGTCACAAAGACATGAAGGTTTTTGAGGAAAACATTCCAGGATTTTTCTCCATATAAAGGACTTCAATGTGGATCTAATAACTTGTTGAAGGTCCAAATTGCAGTTTCAATGCAGCTTCAAAGGGCTCTACATGATCCCAGCCGAGGAATAAGGGTCATATCTAGCAAAACAATCAGCCAAAAACAAACAATCTAAAAAAAAAAAAAAAAAAAAAGTATACCTTTTAACCAAAAAAAGCTTGTCTTGCGCTAGCTCGACCTCACGCATTTCATAATCACGCATGTATGACATACAGTCATGTGAAAAAGTTAGGACATCCTATTGAATTCAATTTCCAAACAATTTGAAGTTTATTCACAAGTGGAAGACATTTAAAACAGACACCTCTCCTTCCAAGAGTGGACATCCTAGAAAATTCACCCCAAGATCAGACCGTGTAAAGCTTAGAGAAATGGCAGACAACCCAAGAACTACACCTCAGACTCTACAGGCCTCAGTTAACATGTTAAATGATAAAGTTCATGACAGTACCATTAGAAAAATATGGGACAAAAATGGCATGTTTGGAAGGCTTGGCAGAAGAAAGCCTCTTCTATCTAAAAAAAAAAAACATTGCAGCACAGTTCAGGTCTGCAAAGTTGCATCTGAACAGAACACAAGTCTTCTAGAATAATGTCCTTTGAACAGACGAGACCGAAGTAGAGATGTTTGGCCATAATGCAAAGCGCCAAGTTTAGTGAAAACCTAAAGAGCATATCAACACAAACACCTCATACCAAAAGACAAGCATGCTGGAGGAGGGCTGATAATTTTGGGCTTGTTTTGTAGCCACAGGACCCAGGCACCTCACAGTCATTGAGTTGGCCATGAACTCCTCTGGATATCAAAGTATTCTAGAGTCAAATGCGAGGGCATCTGTCCGACAACTAAAGTTGGGCCAAAATTGGGTTATGCAACAGGACAATGATCCCAAGCTAAAACAGAATGGCTGAAAAGAAAAGAATCAAGGTGTTGCAATAGCCCAGTCCAGAGCTCATCCTGACTCAAATGCTGTGGTGAGAGCTGTGCATAAGCAAATGCCCACAAACCTCAATAAACTGGAGCAACGTTGAAAAGAGAGTGGTCCAAATTCCTCCAGAATGATGTGAGACTGATGAAGTCTCAGAAAATGAATGCTTCAAGTTATTGCTGCTAAAAGTGGCTCTACAGGCAGTTGACTCATAGGGTGTCCTAACTTTGTCACACATGGTCTTTCCCTCTTGGCTGTATTTTTCTTAAATAAATAATGACACTGTGCAATATGTCATGTGATGATGTTTATCTGAGGATTTATTTTCAAAAATGTAAGACCTGCCAAGGACCAGATAATTGTTTATTATGTCCTGATACAGAAAACTATGGAATTCAATAGGGTGTCCTAACTTTTTCACATGACTGTAGGTGGAAGTACTGAGTACTGTTTATAAAGTGAATGTGCAAAGAAAGTCAAATGCCTTTACAAAAAAAGGTAAAACAGCGATGTCGGACGATTTTGAAGTTAGGAGAAAATGTGATGGAGTTTTTTGCCCTAACCTGCCTTTTTGAACCGAAGTACACAGATGATGAACTAACCACGCATGACATTTTCAATGTGATTACGCACCGCTTGAAGACACACATCGCAGAGCTAGTGGAAAATGAGCATTTGTGGTTAAAACCTATTAAATGTTCTTTTGTTTTTTTTTTTAGAAAATGACCAATCGTTTCACTAGATAAGACCCTTATTACTTCTCTGGGATCGTGTAGAGCCATTTAAAGTTGCACTGAAACTGGAATTTTGACCTTCAACCCGTTGATCCCCGTTGAAGTCCACTATATGGAGAAAAATCCTGGAATGTTTTCCTCAAAAATCTTAATTTCTTTTTGAACATCTTGGATGACACGGGGGTGAGCAAATTATCAGGAAATTTTTATTCTGGAAGTGAACTAATTCTTTAAGGCAAGCAGTTCCATCACAAAGTTCAGTATGTGTTTGACTTGCTTGTTTCACAGAATCTCACATGCTATAAACACAAATTACAAATAGTATACTAGGGTGACCAGTTTTCTGTGGACAGTTTTGGTTTTTGAAGTCCTGTCTACGACCTGATCTGTTCCTGGAAATGTCCCTGTATTACAGCATATTCAAATCACCAATAAAATAATACAGTCCAGAAAAAGCCAGACTAAAATAGCCTGCTGGTTAGGCTAGTTGTGTAGTTATTTATACTTTTTTACCAATAGAGGGCGCAACGAGCTAAACTGTTTGGTTGCTCTCCTAATTCAGACATTAGGAAACTTAACCTGAACAAGTGTTTAACCATACTAATAAGCAAAAATTACTTTAGATAAACATTTGTGCTTCATTATTTTAATTGCTGAAGAGTGTTGGACGTTTCTCCTGCATTTTACTGTACAGATGTGAATTTACTTTTCCTTCAGCCTGAGGTTTATTCATTTCACTTTTGGTGTGAAAGGGCTTTTCCATTTGCCAAAAATTTATTTATTTATTTTTTTTTTAATTTTTTTATTAAAAACAAACAAGCAAGCCCCGCCCAGATTTAAAAAGTAATGCAAAAATAACGTAAAATATTATTTTCCACAAAAAGTAACTATGTAAAGTAATTAGTACTTTTTTAGGGAGTTACACTATTGTAATACATTACTTTAAAAAGTAACTTTCCTTAACACTGATTACCAGTGTGTAGCCATTATGTACTTAATAACAGGGTCTGAACAGTGTTCAGTATTGTTTTGCACACTATTTTAAACATTCCCAGTGACAAACACACATCATAATTATACCAAGTAGGTGGAAATTAATAGATAAAAGATAATAATCAATTAAACAGCTACACTTGCAACAATTACATATGCAGAAAGTGCATATTTTGTGATCAAAATAAGCTTAAAATTTAAATAATAATAAGCATATTTAAGGTCCATTTCAAAAAGCACAAACATAAAGCAATAATTGGACGGATTAAAAAGTTGACATTACTCTACAGTATATTCAGTTTGTGAAAATGAAAATATCAAATACAGTTATTAAATACAGAATTGTTAATGGTTTATTTATCGTATGTTCTCACATTTATGTGTTTTTGTAAAGCCTTTTTGTATAATTCTGTTTTGATCTGTTTGCTATTTGCCATGGTTACTGTTTAGCATACTATTTATCATCACATGGTAGAAATAGTAAGAGTAGTACGCTACTCTAAACCCATCTAAAAACTACTTTCCCTAATTACCAGGACACCTGACCTCGTAACCTCAGATGCTCTCTTTATCTGCCACCCAGTGAACAACAAAATCATTGCATGGTACAATACAAGAACTGCTCCAAGTGTTGCTGTGGGTAATAATAGCTAACCAAACTATTCAAAAACATTTTTGTTAATCGAAATAAATCTGAAATAAAACGAAATATTGTTATTAGATGAAAATTGGAAATGTTGCCTTGTCAGCTAAAAATTACTATAATAAATAAATACTAAAACTGAACTGAATCTAAACTGAGAATAAAAATATATTAAACCGAAATAGCAATATCTAGAAAAAATGGATGAATAAAAATGACAAAAACACATAACAAAATTAATACAAATTAAAATGAACACTGTCAATATATGAATAAAAACTATATACAAATAATAAGACTTTGATGACAGTCACAATAAATTGTAAAAGTCCAAAGTGCCAAATGATCCTTGATGATCCTAAATCGTAATAATATTGGCAATTGTGGGAATTTATCTCTCAATTGTGATAATTTACTCGACCCCATGTCATCCAAGATGTTACCATCTTTCTGAAAAGAAATTAAGGTTTTTGAGGAAAACATTCCAGGATTTTTCTCCATATAGTTGACTTCAGTGGGGATCAACGGGTTGAAGGTCCAAATTGCAGTTTCAATGGAGCTTCAACCGGCTCTACACGATACCAGCCAAGAAATAAGGGTCTTATCTAGCCAAACGATTGGTCATTTTCTAAAAAATTATATGAATACCCTACCTTTTGGAACCGGAGTACACAGATGAAGAACTAACAACGCGTGACCTTTCCAAGTGCACGACGAGCATTTGTGGTTAAAAAGTATATACATTTTTATTTTTTTAAGAAAATGAGCGATTGTTTGGCTAGATAAGACCCTTATTCCTCGGCTGGGATCATGTAGATCCCTTTGGAGCTTGGACCTTCAACCCGTTGATCCCCATTGACGTCCACTATATGGAGAAAAATCCTGGAATGTTTTCTTTAAAAACCTTCATTTCTTTTCGACTGAAGAAAGAAAGACATGAACACCTTGGATGACAAGGGAATGAGCAAATTATCAGGAAAATTTCATTCTAATCATTGTTACCTAACTTCTCTTTTTTTAGATATGAAAGACATCTCAACAGACAGGGCAGTGCACAGTCTGTAAGAATTCATGATCAAGTTGATATTAAATGCACTATAATGACTATGTATTGATTCTTTATTTGATTCATTCATAATTCATTGTTGTGTTTCAGAAGCCAGCTAGCACAAACCTCATTGACTTGGGTACTCCCAACCAATCAAAGGCAGCCAATGGTGCACATAGCGCAGTCAGCCAATCAACAGTCGGCACACTATCCAATCAGATGGCAGGACTGAGTAAGTTCCATTTTGGCTTGTATTTTAAAAATCATTTACACTAAAATTTTATTTGAATATTAATCTTCACAGTTATCAGTGTATTATCTGTTGCGTGGTTTCCTACAGGCACAAAAGCGGATGACTTAAAACTAAATAAAAGCAGCTCATCACAAAAAAGGTAAGAATTAAATATTCATCCAAAAATGAATATTAGCTGAAAACATACTCACCCTCAGACCTTCATCTGAACAGATTTGAAGAAAATGTAGCATTACATCAGTTGCTCACCAGTGGATCATCAGTAGTGAATGGGTGCCGTCAGAATGAGATCGCAAACAGCTGATAAAAACATCACAATAATTCACAAGTAATCCACATCACTCCAGTACATCTTGTTTGTAAGAAACAAATCCATCATTAGGGTATTTTAACTTGAAACCCTCACATCTAGCCAAAATGTCCATAATCCATAATAACGCTTCTTCAAGTGAAAAATGTCATGTCCTGTTGTCCTCTCACATCCAAATCCAACATATTTAAAACAGTTTGGACTGTTTTTGCTTGTAAACGCTGCTTTATCTGGGCATATTTTTCTCCTGATTCAGACGAGTTCGCTTATTCACTGGGAAAGCGATATTGTGGATATAAAACTCATTTTTTTAAGTTAAGAACATCTTAATAATGGATTTGTTTATTACAAACATCCAGCTTTTCACTTCATAAGATGTTAATTAATGGACTGGAGTGGTGTGGGTTACTTGTGGTTTATTGTGATGTTTTTATCAGCTGTTTGGACTCGCATTCTGACGGCACCCATTTACTGCAGAGGATCCATTTGTGAGAAAGTGATGTAATGTTACATTTCTTCAAATCTCATCTACATCTTGGGTGGCCTGACAGTTGTTTTTTCAGAAAATGTAAATTTTTGTGTGAATTATTCCTTTATTTTATTTTTTTATTTATGTTCATTTTCTTATTTTGCATGATTTGATGTATTGATTATGTCCATAGCATAAATGTTGCTGGACAACAACACCAAAGTTTAATACTTGATCTTTACATTATATATTTTCTGTGATTTATTACCAGTCCGGAACGCCCTGCAGGTCTCGAGGGACTTGCCACCACTCAAAGAGAGCGACAGGACACTGGAGTGGTAAGAGTTTCTGAATTATTTAGACCTGCATAAAAGAAATCATGTTTGAAATGTATGTAACAGCATTCAAGACGTTTCTGTATTGTTTTCCCCTGCCATTGGATGCAACGATACATGTCCGTCATTTAAAATGATTGTCTGTCTATGTGAAGGATGACAGCCAAAACTCCACCTCCCTCGGCACCTCGCCTCAGTTTCATTGGATGCTTGAAAAGGGAATGGTGGGTCTGATTGGCTGATGAAACAGTCAGCCTGCAGTGTGACGTGCTTTTGGTCAGGCTTACAGACCTGCTGCTCTGGGAGCTTTTTTCTTTTAGCATGTCAAAGTGTTTTTGTTTTTTTTTACATTTGGTGAATAAGTGTCCGCTGTCTTGCTTCTGAGTGGCCCGCATGGTTTGAGGAGCTTCATTATCTTTATTTGCTGAAGTTTCTGTGGGATTTTTTTTGGTGTTTGGTTCATTCTGTCTTTCAGGCCTGGATCCTGACTGATCCATAGCTCCTCAGTGCCTTATTTTATGGTGTAGCCAAATTTCAAAAGAACGTACACTACCAGTCAAAAGTTTTTGAACAGTAAGATTTTTAATGTTTTTTTAAAGAAGTCTCTTCTGTTCATCAAGCCTGCATTTATTTGATCCAAATACAACAAACGCAGTCTATTGAAAAACATTTTTACTAACTGCTTTCTATTTAAATATATTTTAAAATGAAATTTATTCCTGTGATCAAAGCTAAATTTTAAGCATCATTACTCCAATCTTCAGTGTCACATGATCCTTCAGAAATCATTCTAATGTGCTGATTTGCTGTTTAAGAAACATTTCTGATTATTATTATCAAATTTTAGAACACCCAAGTACATTTTCAGGATTCTTTGAACAGAAAGATCCAAAGATCAGCATTTATTTATAACAAATAGTTTTTGTAACATTATACACTATACCATTCAAAAGCTTGGAGCCAGTATCTTTTTATTGTTGTTGTTGTTGTTGTTGTTGTTGTTTTGGGAAAGAAATTATAGAAATGAATACTTTTATTTAGCAAGGATGCTTTAAATTGACCAAAAGTGATGATAAAGACATTTATAATGTTACAAAAGATTTCTATTTCTTTCTGTTCATCAGAGAAACCTCAAAAAATCTAATAATTATAATAATTAATGTTTTTTGCAAATCAGCAAATCAGAATATTAGAATGATTTCTGAAGGATCATGTGACTGGAGTAATGATGCTAAAAAATCAGCTTTAAAATCACTGGAATAAATTACGTTTTAAAATATATTCAAATAGAAAACAGTTATTTTAAATAGTAAAAATATTTCACAATTTTTTGCTGTACTTTGGATCAAATAAATGCAGACGTGGTGAGCAGAAGAGACTTCTTTAAAAAACATTAAAAATCTTACTGTTCAAATACTTTTGACTGGTAGTGTATTTTCCCATCCTCGGGACTGAAACGTATTGATTCTTCCTTTACTCTTTAAAGCACTGAGAAGCGTGAAGCTTGTTTGGGATCGATGTGGTTTAGATAGTTGTGCTGTATTATGCTAACATAAATTAACTAATATTTTTCTTCTATTATCAGATTCCTGTCAGTCAGAGTGAAGTGATGGACGATATTGAACAATGGCTGGACGTAGATGATGTAAGTGAAATGTTTTTAGACCTCTAACTAGTGCTAAGCATAGGAATTGTGAGGAATATAACCGTTCTGGCTCTAATTCAGACTGCATTGAACTACAGTTCAGAATTATTTTTATTTTTTTTTAACAAGGATGCAATAAATTGATAGTAAAGACATTTATACTGTTAGAAAAGTTTTTTTTTTATTTCAAATAAATGCTGTTCTTTTGAGCTTTCTATTCATCAAAGAATCCTGAATATAAAATGTGTCACCGTTTCCTCAAAAATATGAAGGAGCACAGTACACTCTTTAAAATTTAAAGCTGCTTTAAAAGGTTCTTCACAGCGATTCTTTCATATCTTTTTATAATCTGAAGAACCTTCTTTCGCCACAAAGAACATTTTGTGAAACAGAAAGGTTCTTCAGATGCTAAAGGTTCTTTATGGAACCACTTAGAGAAAAAAAGGTTCTTCTATGTTCTAAAGTTGCATCGTGAAGCAACTTTATTTTTAAGAGTGTAGTATGCAGTTCAGGTCAAAAGTTTACATACATCTTGCAGAATCTGCAAAATGTTGATTATTTTACCAAAATAAGAGGGATCATACAAAATGCATGTTATTTTTTACTTAGTACTGACCTGAATAAGATATTTCATATAAAAGACATTTACCTTTTTGTGATGAGCTGCTTTTATTTAGTTTAAAGACATCAAAGAACTTATAGGACCAGAAGGATTTTTTTTCTGAAGAACAGCAGGCAGCTTAACTGTTCAGGACCAACAAGGAGCTCATGAACAACTATCATGTAAACATCTTTTATGTAAAATATCTTCTTCAGGTCAGTACTAAATAAGAAATAACATGCATTTTGTTTGATCCCTCTTATTTTGGTAAAATAATCGACATTTTGCAGAATCTGCAAGGTGTATGTAAACTTTTGACCTCAACTGTATATGAATGTGTATAACTATGAACTGTCATATAAACCAGTCAGTAATTACTCACAAGACTTAATATAAAATAGTGAACACTGAACATGACAAAAGTAATGATTAGCAGTTCAGTAAAAGAAGAACTGCTGCAAACGATTCAGTAACGAATCTCTTTTATGTAGAACAAGACAATATTCAATATAAGTGGGTACATTTGGATTTCATGTCAACTTAAAACATTGATTATTGTTTCATTTGATTATTGTTTGTTGTTTTGTGACACAGGAAGATGACTCTGAAGGAGTGACTAGTGAAGGTAATCCTTCTTAATATGCCTATTATGATAATGCTTTCTTTCGGCTACAAATAAGACTGTAGTACTCTTAGCACCTTTTAACACATTTTGCTATATTTAAAGGAGAAGTCCACTTCCAGAACAAAAATTTACAGATAATGTACTCACCCCCTTGTCATGTTCATGTTGTCATGTTCATGTCTTTCTTTCTTCAGTCGTAAAGAAATTACGTTTTTTGAGTAAAACATTTCAGCATTTTTTGCCATATAATGGACTTATTTGGACTGATATGATCCCAGTTAATGTCAAACTCTCGTCTTGTCTTGCTCTTCCCGACCTCTGTTATTTCTTCCTCGGCTGGGATCGTTTACAACCGCATTTGGGATCATTTGAAGCCTCATTTAAACTGCATTTTGGAAGTTCAAACTCGGGGCACCATAGCAGTCTATTATGTGGAGAGAAATGCAGAAATGTTTTCCTCAAAAAACTTAATTTCTTTACGACTGAAGAAAGACAGACATGAGCATCTTGGATGACTATGGGGATTATCTGTAAATTGTTGTTCTGGAAGTGCTGGACTTCTCCTTTAATCTGAGGTATATTTAAATTGACGTCAAAAATATCGAAAAAAAAGTTTCAGTCCTTCTGGGCCATATGCTACAATTACATCAGTGGCCAACGTTTATGCTTTTAAAGAGAGTCTAACTGCATTCTGTCAGTCTTCTGTATGACCCAGTCTGACTGTTGTAAGACTATCAGTCTGTGTAGCTCATTTCTGATCAGCCGGATGTCCTTTAGTCACCTTCATGATATACTCGTGATCATTCACAGTTTCCCTGTGGTTTAGCTTGTAGTCTGATTACATCCTTTGTACCCTCATGTTAACATTATTGTGGTCATTTAAAAAGAACTTGCTCATCTTTTTCACACTTGCAGGTACTTTCCAAAACCGAGAGTTCCACAATCATGTTTCACTATAGGGCAAATTGTTTCAGTATATCGACAAGACCGGGCTACCAACTGTCCTGATATTTGTGTCATGGCAAATATTACAGTTTTTTATTAGCTTTTTTTCTCTGTATTAGTATCAGTATTATTAACATGTTATTTGTATAGAGATGCACAAAACAACACAACTTTGCCTGTTGGATATTAAAGAAGTAGTTCACTTCCAGAATAACAATTTCTTGACAATTTACTCACCCTTATGTGATCAAAGATTTCTTTCTGTCTTCTGTCACAAATAAATAAAGGTTTTTGAGGAAAACATTCCAGGATTTTTCTCCATATAGTGGACTTCAGTGGGGATCAGCAGGTTGAAGGTCCAAATTGCAGTTTCAATGCAGCTTCAAACGACTCCCAGCTGAGGAATAAGGGTCTTATCTAGTGAAATCATTGGTCATTTTCAAAAAAAAAAAAAAAATAATAATTTATATACTTTTTAACCATAAATGCTCATCTTGCACTGGCTCTGCGACGTAGATTAGGGTAGATCGGGTACAGTTGGTACACTTTTTGCTTTTTCTGTTACTACACCAAAACTAGGTACTGAAAAGAAGTGATTTTTCATGACATTTTCTTAACTTGTCTACTGTCGGGTACAGTTAAGACACCCATCCGTAATGCTGTAAAGCTGCCTAATCAATTCATTGCAAATGTAGAATTCAGCTTTTTATTTCCATTCAGTATTTTGATTATTTGTTTAAAGTAGTTCATTTGTAAAACATTTTACAGTAATGGCAAACAGTGAAACAATATTTAATTTCAGTTCATCATTTTAATAGTAACAGTTGAAAAGTTGAGTAACAGTAAAAAAAAAAATAAAAAAACTGCCATAATAAAACAGATGAAATGCAAACAATAAACATAATAATTATATACATAATAAATAAATGATACATTGTGTCTCAACTGTACCCCGCTGACTAACTGAAATATTTCTCTAGATTTTACGATGACCTTGCATTACACAAAGTCATGCAATATGTCTGTTTTTAGAGCATAGATTAAGGTTTAAAAAATGTAAGTTAACAGTAATGTAAGGATGAGAAGCTATTCGATGAAGTGAAAAATTTACCTTAGTAAAAAAAACTTGCCAAAATCTTCGGACTGGAGAAGTGCATGCACTCCAAATTTCCCACGATCGAAGAGCGTGCTAATACGCATATGCAAAGCAAATATCACAAATCAGACTTGTTGTGCACCCCTGTACCAACTGTATGTAATCATGTTGGAAAGACACATAGCTAGCTCTTCATCTGTGTACTTCGCTTCAAAAAAGTAGGGTAGGGCGAAAAACACAATCTCATTTTCTCCTCCAACTTAAATCATCCGACATCATTTTACCTTCTGTCATTTTTTTTTTTTTTTGATTTTCTTTCCATGTTGGCTTTGTAAACACTGGGCCGGTACTTTGCTACGTCACACAACCTTTTCAACTTGACTACATAATGTGTGAGGTCAAGCTAGTGCAAGACGAGCATTTGTGGTTAAAAAGTATATATATGTATATGTATATGTGTGTGTGTATATATATATATATATATATATGGAGAGAGAGATAGATAAGAGCCTTATTCCTCAGCTGGGATCGTGTAGAGCCCTTTGAAGCTGCATTGAAACTGCAATTTGGACCTCCAACCCGTTGATCCCCATTGAAGTCCACTGTATGGAGAAAAATCCTGGAATGTTTTCCTCAAAAACCTTCATTTCTTTTCAACTGAAAAAAGAAAGACATGAACATCTTGGATGATATGGGAGTGAGTAAATTATCAGGAAGTTTTTATTCTGGAAGTGAACTAATACTTTAAGGTAGCATACACTGATTTAAACATTTGATTACCACGGGCCCTTTGAACTAGGCATTTTCTTCATATGCTATTTCCTTTATATATTGTTTAAATCAAACTGCATTTCATACAACAGCAGACTAATTTCAGTGTCTTATTTCTGTCTCACCCTCAGAGTTTGATAAGTTTTTAGCAGAAAGAGCGAAAGCAGCGGAGCGTCTTCCTTCAGTAAAAGCGTCACATCATGACCCCGGCCGTTCACAACTGTAGTTCTGATTTTTCCTCTACAAAACCCTGTTTGTAACTTCCAGTTCATAACCATGTTCTCACTTTTCAGTTTATTTATAGTGTTTTTGGTTGATTTCTAACCACGTAATATCCTTATCAAGTAACTTCATAAGTCTAAACATTAGGTGTGGGTTTTGGAGATGTTTCATATCACGCTAATTTTGTTTTTTGCAGGTGTCACCTTACGAAATATTTTTATAACTAGACTCTAATTTCTTCAGTAGTCTATTGTAGAGGTAATTTTCTTTCATCTTTTAATGGAGAAAGGCTCCATGGTGATACATGAAGAACTTTATCGATCTTTATTAAAGATCTCGATTGTTAAGGTTGAATCCATTGTGTATATATACTAAATATCTTGTATTAGGCTGGTTTGAAGGAAGGAAGTGGATTTTACAGAGGGAGTTTGTAGGTTTACTTTTACTTCTTACCAGTTGTAAGCTGCAAGTTTCCATTTTCCGCTTTACAGCTCTGGAAAGTGTAAACTTAAAGAAAAGCCACAAAAACGTGCTTTAGAAATTAAGAAAATAATTAAATTACAGTGAATGTGGTTTGTGTCTGCAGGCTGCTGTATGTCTATAGTATGTGTAACATGCAAAACAGTTTATGTTGAGGTTATGTTAAAATGTATTGAATAAAATTTGTTGTTTGAAAATCTTTTATTTTTTACTATTGTTTTTTTTAGTTAGCACTGTGCTATTTCACATAACAGGTGTTAAAATATCCACAAAGACCAAATACAAAAATGACCCTGTTCAGAAGTTTCTCAATACTGCATGTCATTACCTGTTTTTTTGGTTTGTGAAAAATGTATGGCCTAAACTCTATGTACTGTTACTCTTACTGTTAATTTCTTAGTTGTGAAGCATTGCAATAAGTTATGATATTCTTCTGTAACTGCTGTACCACAACCAAAAAAAAAAAAACATTTAAAAAGCATTCAAATCTTAGATGTTTACTAGGATCCTTCTATTATATATTCTATTGAAACCCACAATAATATTAGAAATATCAATAAGCTTAATATATATAAAATTATCATTTAATGGGTACTTTCAGTTGGGAGGTGGCTGTCCCGAACCCTAACCCCTAAATTTAAAACTATAATTATATTGAAAATATTTTCATTTTTTTTTTTTTTCCATTGTTTTTAAAAATATCTTTTTGATTTATTATAATATTTTATATTAAATCATGAAACTTGAACGTAAACAAAATTGTCCTGCGTTTTTCATGTCACTACCAAAACAGTGTATGATGATTTTAACTACACCCCTACATTTATGATCAGGAAATATTTATATTTATGTCACTCTCTCTCATAGCTACATGGTGAGTAAACAGACCGCAACATTTTAAGGTAAATGTGTTGAAAGGTATGAAAAATCTGTGAGTAACTTTAAAGAATGTCACTACCAAACTTTTTTCTGCAATTAAACACTTTTTTTAGGACTAACATTTAGTTTTTATATGTGTACAACTGTTCAGAACCGTGCTAGCTAACCATGTGCTGATTAGCATCTTAGAGCTAGCTTCAAAAGTATCTAAAATTGTCACTACCGAAACATTAGGCGGCATTTCGGTACCAAAACATTTCATCATCGTTTCAGTAGTGACAAACGGAACACGCAATCCTTTATTTGGGGAAAATTAAATTTTAATACAGTTATGTAAGGTTTTTTTGTATTTAAGTATGTTTTAGTATATCAATTAAAAATCTGTAATGTGATGTGGTGGCTATAAAAACATCTCCGTCATTACCGAAAATGTGCAGTCACGGCTGAAACACAGGCTATTTTGTCAAAAATAAAGTATACCGAATTATCAAATAAGATGATATAACAGTGTTTGGTTCAATGTATATTTAAACTAATGAATCCTTAACTTCGATATCAGTATGATCAACTTTTTGCCTTTTACCAAGAAAAATTGGACTGAAAATAAATCGATTGTAAAATGGTTTTACCTGAAAATGTTTTAATAAAATAGCAAAAAGGTAGATGTAAACAAAATCTTAATAGGTCAATATAACCTTTATTAAATTACATACTATTGTGTTTTGTACTTACAAATTTGCACAATTACTAGAAATGCGTACATTACATATACAATTTGCACACATACAAAATTTGTGAAAAAAAGACATATAAATAATAACAGAAAAATGGATTTGGATCATTTCCCTTCATCACTTCAAAACACACATCACATTTAGGCTGTGATAATCATTGCAATATGAGACTTCATCACAGCATTGCATTCACATATCTCTTTTCAGACACTTAACACACTGACATCCATACATCCATAATCTTAAACAGAAAATTTCTTCACAAAAATAAATAACCAAAAGAGAAACAAAAAAAACTTTAAGATAGGGTGCAAATCTACCTGAACTACTTAAGATCTTCAGGACTACTAGAAAATTACAAGCAGATGAGCTTCCTTCCTATATTCAAAGTTTCACAACAGCATTTTCGTGGCTGTCACATTGTGGGGCTGAATCAAACAAAACAAGCAGTGCTGTGTTAAAACAACCCCCTTGAGTTAAGAACAAGTTGTAACAAGAGAATATCTATTCAAATATAACCATGTCACTGCCAACGAGAGACATGCAAAACAAGCAATTTTGCTCATTTGCACTGTAGACAGCTTTGTAGGTAGCAAATGGAAGTGATT
This sequence comes from Cirrhinus mrigala, assembly GCA_036247105.1. NCBI lineage: Eukaryota > Metazoa > Chordata > Actinopteri > Cypriniformes > Cyprinidae > Cirrhinus > Cirrhinus mrigala. The sequence continues at coordinate 30,948,380 of CM070009.1, forward strand.
TAGCTTGTGACTGACTTCCAGTGTAGGCACATCGTGAGAAACTGTAACATCCTGCATGCCTACTATAAATACTCCAGTAATGGTAATAAAACGTTTGTTGCAACACTCAAGCCAATGCTTGGTTTTTAAGGTAATTCCCACACTTTGGTGCATGCATAGAAACAGGAAAAGGCCCTAAATGTTGGTTTTATCATTGCCTGAGTCAAAAGGGCCAAAACTGATCATTAATTTCTGCTCCTAGCTTTTAAAACCAAACATATCAAAACTTGTTTGACATCTTACCACAAAGTTACATAATGATCATGCCATGTAACCACAGTCAAACCAAAAATTATTCAGACACCAGATATAATTTTTGTTGGTGCAGGACAATATAGTCCATTTATTAAGGATGGGCGATATGGGCTTAAAGATTTATCACGATAATTTCTGGTATTTATTGCGATAACGATATCAATGACAATAATTCAGGGAAGACCTGTTTCTTTAGAGAAAAGTATTATCTTTCCTATTTTTACCCAAAATAAGGTGTTGTGAGCATTACTGAGTACACTGTTTAATTCACTGGAATGTAAATTAAATTGTACTTTCTGTACTGGGAGCTTCTAAATTCGACAAATTCCTTGTGTGTGAAACACACCTGGCAATAAAGCTCTTTCTGATTCGGAAGCCGGAGGGCGCCCTTGCGCAGAAACTCCACATATGCTTTATAGCAGAAGTAATAGTACTGACGACGCTTCAGCAATCTCTAATCCAGTGATCGCTGTAGCTGAATAAAACGCAGAGAGAGGAATTTTAACGGAGGAAACTTGATAAAATATATGGTTTGTCTGTGTTCTTCAAGCAATCTTGGGTATTTTTATAAGGATTAAGTACATTTATAATGCAATGCTAATTGACATAGCCCTTATAATACTATAAAATGGTATGATTTCTGCCTCATTCTGTGATATGAAGCCACGTCTGATTGCAAAATGTTATTTCAAACATTTGACTATGTTATGAAGTTAATTTGGAGAAAAAGCATGTCAATGAATGATATCTTTGTTGGACAACAGGCTTGTAAACGGGCTCATACACGTGCAAAACTGCATCGCACACTTGCTACTAGTACAGTTAACGTTATTCAAGGCTCAGATCGATTTTTGTCGCACTGCACAGTTTTGACCAAACCAGCTCCCGTAGATTGTAGACTGGAGCTCCTCATTTAGCGATATACTAGTTTCACGTCCGCCTTTAGCATGTCACTCCGCACTGTCGCAAACAGAAATGTCAACAACTAGACTTTATTGTTATTATCGCGGGAAGACTAATTCTTATTGTGTGGAAATTTTTTACCGGTATATCGCAAACGATAAGATATCGCCCATCCCTACCATTTATGTAAGTGAGGATAACAAAATAAAGTAAACTATGACATATTATACATAAACATTCTTCATACAATGGACTACCAGTAAAACTGATCAAATTTGAGACCAAAAATTATTTAGATACTTTGACCTGACCATGTTTTGACCAAGCATTGCTTGGTAATTGGTCAAAAAATATTGATAGTTGTGTAAATATTGTCATACTAACAGTTGTCTGAATTTTTGGTTGATTGTAATCCATTACATACCTTTCTATCAAAGTTATCTGACATTATCAAGATGAATTTGTTCTGACACAGTTTAACTCTGAGTTTGTCATATTTTATTACCATTTTCCAAAATATAGCAAATAAACTGCGATAATATTAGAAATGTTAAAGGTGTCTGAATACATTCTGGTTTGACTGTAACTGTATCTCCACTTATTATAAATTCAGTTTACAATCCTGAGTGTAAACAGTCATGCCCTGAGTTAAAAGCCTCCGCTTGAAGACAGTTCAGTCAAATTTCACTCCCCCTAGGGTCGTTTTAAAACCTGTATGACTTTTTCTTCTATGTAACATAAAAGATGTTTTGAGAAATTCTAAGTGGAGTTTTTTGATCATACAGTGCAATTCAATGGTGACCAAAACAGTTTGCTTAAAAGCAAAAATATCTTTGTGTGTGTCATCCACACAAAGCACTGGCATTAATTTTCATTTTTGGGTGAACTATCCCTTTAAGAGGTTTAAGTAGAACAGCAGTGGTACAATCCATTATAAGTACTGGACAAAATCATTAACCACCCTGTGGTGAACTGACCAGCACAAAACCTGATTGAAATGTATCAAAAGATAACAGGCCACAGTCCCTAATGATGTTACATATTAAAGCTCATTAATATTCATGCCAGATCAACAACAGTTATTTGTACTTAGCTTGATGAATGTGAATTATTAAAAAAATAAATAAACTGGAGGGAGTTTCAATGATTTCTGTATGAAAACATTAATGTGCAGCTTTTTATGCACATATATGTGCATACACTCATTAAAAACTATCAACAACAAATAATACCTGTTGCAACAGTTTCTAAAATTTAAGGACACTTCACAGCTACAGCACTTCATTATCTTCAAGCTGGCCAGCTAATAATCAAAAGCCTCTTTGCATAGACCTAAACCAACTAATTTAGGACAAAACAGTGACCACTACAGTCTTTTTTCAGTTTGGCAAAAGTGAAGATCATCTCAGAACTCAGACCAGACTCAGACCAGAACTCTGAAGAGACAATCACTGAGAAGCTTACGCAAAGTGTGATCCCCTGAGTAGGCAGTAACAAAGTACCTTGGTCGTTACACATTACATTTTGGAAGTAGAAATCCATTCCATGTCAGTATGGCAGGCGGACAGACATGTTGGACGGCTGCGCTGATGATTTGAGGGGGAGGTATATCCATCATCCATCTTTTATACTTGGGTTTAAAATGTAGGTCCAAGAATTCTGTTGTTTGGCTGGCCGTCAATTCATCAAAAATGATCATCTATATAGGAAAAAGATGAAGAGGTCATTAGCAACAAGCATGCGTGCCTTACGGCCCATTCAAACCAAGAACTTTATTTTATTGACAGTTTATTTAGGGATCATTTATAAATTACTTCACTACTGCATTTGTTTGAAGGTTTGGCCTGATGTATTTCCACAGACTAGATGGTGGATACCATTAAACGTACCAACAAAATTATTGGTGAAATTGTTAATTTAAGTTTTTTATTATTATTATTTTGTCAAAAATAAGACAAAATTGACACATGGCAATAACTAAACTCTTTGAATTCAAACACTGTTGATGAGAGTGTGTGTGTGTGTGTGTGTGTGTGTGTGTGTGTGTGTACACTTGTTTTTGCTACATTGTGGGGACCAAATGTCCCCACAAGGATAGTAAAACCTCAAATTTTTGAAAAATGATTCAAATAGTAAATGATGTTTATCTGAAAATGTAATGATGTAAACAGATTTTCTGTAAGGGGTAGGTTTAGGGTTAGGGTTGGGTGAGGGGATAAACAGTGACATTTGGTCAGTAAAAACACTATAGAAGTCTATGGAAAGTCCCCACAATTCACAAAAACAAACATATGTATGTGTGTGTGTGTGTGTGTGTGTGTGTGTGTGTGTGTGTGTGTGTGTGTGTATGTGTATGTGTATGTGAGAGAGAGAGAAAGAGAGAGAAAGAGAAAGAAAAAAAGAAAGAAAGAAAGAAAGAGCAGAAGTGCACACCTGAGCTCCTGCATTTATACAACTACTATTAAATTCTGGATTAATTTGGACTATCTTGAATACTTTCACAAGGATACATCACTACAACTTGGATACATCAACGATATACCACAACAACCTGATTTATTCTTCATCTAGTCAGGATCTCAACTGATCGAAGACAAAAGAACAACTTTCAGAAACCAAACAAAGGCCAACGGAGGAACTAAAAGAACCACCTGTTAAGACCGAAGTGAGTACTCTCCATATATGTGACCCTGGACCACAAAACCAGTCTTGAGTAGCATGGGTATATTTGTAGCAATAGCCAAAAATACGGGTCAAAATTATTGATTTTTTTTTTATGGCAAAAATCATTAGGAAATTAAGTAAAGATCATGTTCCGTAAAGATATTTTGTAAAATTCCTACCGCAAGTATATGAAAACTTAATTTTTGATTAGTAATATACATTGTTAAGAACTTCATTTGGACAACTTCAAAGGCAATTTTCTCAATATTTTGATTTTTTTGCACCCTCAGATTCCAGATTTGCAAATAGTTGCATCTCAACCAAATATTGTCTTATCCTAACAAATCATACATCAATGGAAAGCTTATTAATTCAGCTTTCAGATGATGAGAAATTGACCCTTATAACTGGTTTTGTGATCCAGGGTCACATATCTAAATTAAATACATTCTGTTTAAATTCAGATTCCCTGGATAAACAATTTGGAAAAAGATCTCTGAGCTGACTGAGGACAAACAACATCCAAAAATGAGGACCTAAAAGAACCATCTATAGAGAGTGAGTACTCTCTAAATATCTAAAGTAAATGCATATTAAAAGAAGAAAATGACTCCAGAAATAGCCAAAAAAAAAAAAACTAGGGGGACTGGAGTAGCCTGTATGATCCACACGACTGGCCCAAAGAAGGTTTCCAATTGTGGGCTGAAGGTTTCCTCCATGTTCAGTCTTTTCGGCATGCAAAGTTATTAAATTTAAGTTAAATTTAGGGCTGTCAAATGATTAAATCGTGATTAATCACATACAAAATAAAAGTTTGAGTTTGCCTAATATATGTGTGTGTACTGTGCGTAATTATTATGTATATACGCGCAGTATGAAAGGGGTTTTTGAGTCTCGTACCCGCCGGTATACAATTCTCATATTCACAAACTCATCAGTCTTGGTCATTAGACAGAGGGATTGACTAATATTCTAGATGGCTTGTGCAATACTTAGCTCATTCTAGAATGTTTTTATTAGTCCCCATAGATCTGTAAACACTTAATTAAGGTAAGACTGCAGCTGTGTCCTAAAGTGGAGCGTGCGGACTCCGAAGTGCATATTTGAAGTGCGAATGCATCACAGCGGCGCGACAAAGGCTGTCCCAAACTGAAGTGGGTGGACTCCGAAGTGCGAATTTGAAGGGCGATTGCATCACAGCGTCACGACGTAAGCTGTCCCAATTCAGGATGCACCCTCCGAAGTGCGCATTCCAAGGCCAAATGCGTCACCGCGGCGCGACGAAGGCTGCCGTAATTTGAAAGCGACTTCAAATGCGGTCTCTGATTCCCAGGAAAATGAAGTGTACATCTGATGGACACTTCGCAGCCTACTATATCCCAGAATCACTTACGCACAGATGATGATGGAATTTATATTCAAAGAACATGACGGGTGAGAGTTCTGTTGGGGAATTCACATTGAAATGCAAGTATTGTGTTTTCATTTACTGAAATACCTAGCGAAAACAAGTGTTAAAACAAGAGTTTTTAAAAAAAAAAAAAAAAAAAAAAAACTAAGCCCACAAACAGTAAGACATTATTAGCCATTCTCTATTAGGTGAGAGAAAACAGTGGGGAAAAAAAAAAAAAATGTACATTACAAATTTTTAATCTCTTTTTTGTCACTTTGTCAATGAAACAACCTAATTTCTGTAGTTTATTTTTGTGATGTAAGTTAAGAATGAAATGAATAATTTTTGTACATTTCGTATTTTTGTATTGTATATTCACCAGAGGTCTGCTAATTAATGTTGGATCACAAATAATTTTTTGTAAAAAAATAAAAATAAATAAATAAACAAGGGTAAAAACATCAAAGATAAAATAGTTAATATTAAAAATATTATAATTATTGCATTGACAGCTTTAATAAAACCCTTGCATCCATGTGCAGACACGTGAATGTGCGATACGTCAATGTAAACTATGAGCAGGAAAAGCCAAACAAACTACGAGCGCACTTGAAAATGCTAATGGCTATTAATTTCTACACAATTTAAGAATGGATCACTTTGTAATATCTAATATCTGTAATATCAAACTCTGGACATTTGTGTGACAAAGTTGGTGAGCTTGCTTTGAAAGCATCATATCAGGTGGCTCTTAGGATTGCTCTGTGTAAAAAGTAGCAGAAGATCTGATATTGCCTGCAGCCACTGATATGTGCAAAACAATGTTTGGGAATGACGACTGCGTAAATAAACCGAAAACCATTCCGTTGTCGGATATATCCATTGCTTGGTGGATTAATAAAAATGCTGTCTGATATGAGCGCAACTGGTAAAACTGAAGCCGTCAGAGGCCTTTGCATTACAACTGGATGAGACTACAGATGTCACAAAGAATGCGCAGCTTCTGGCATTTGTACGCTTTGCAGATGGAAATGAAATGCAGGAAGAACTTTTGTTTTGTAAACAGGTGCCTGAATGCACAACAAGCTCTGAAATTTTCAAAGCAATTGATTAGTTTTTTCCAAGAACAAGACATACCCTGGGCAAAATGTATCACGCTGTGTACTAATGGAGCGAGATCAATGTACATGCCATTCACCTTTATGACAAGATAGGCGGTTTACCGAAGAAACTGAAAAGATGGATAGAGTGAGTCAAGGAGGGAATTTTTTCCATGTTTCCATCTGTGGATGACCTAGTTGATTCTGCAGTGCAGTCGCCTCAAGTGACAGATTTAATCGTTGCACACTTAAAGGCCCTGAGGTGTAATTTGAAAAGTACTTTTCTGAAGTCAAGTCCTGGTGAAAGGACAAGACATGGATACAGTTTCCATTTAAAGACAATGAATCAGATGGATCAAATTTGACAGTGACAGAGCAGGATTGATTTAACTGATTAATTTAACCACTGACAGTACATACAGAAACATATACGAGACAAATCCTCTCGCCCAGTTCTGGATCTCCTGCCAGAAAAACTTTCCTCAACTGGCAGCAAAGGCCATGATGAGCATTTTGCCTTTTGCCACAACTTATCTTTGTCAAAGTGCATTCTCCTCTCTCTCCTACCTAAAAAGTAGATATCATGCAAAACTACAGCCTGAATCTGACATGATACTCTGCCTGACAACATCCCCGAGAATAGACAGACTTTGTGTAATTCACCAGGGTCAGTCATCTCTTTGAAGACATCAAGTTGAAGGTTAGTTTTCAAGTTCTTTTAAACTTAAAGTTGAAGGTCATTTAAAAGTATAATGTTCCCCCTGAAGTAAATTTAAATGTAAAGTTTTTTTAAACTTAGAGCAGGACAGGAAATACTAGCATAAGGGCACGCCACTAATGTTAGTGTTAATGGAGGATGAAAGAATAGTTCCTGCTCCCTCCTCGGTGTAAAGTGTGGCGTCATGTCTACTTTTGAGGTTAACTCCAGGACAAGCAGCGGAACTGGCGCACGGCCGCCACCCGTCTGAGCAGTAGAAGCGTCCCGTGCAGTCGAGGCGGCTGCCTGGCACTTTCTCTCGTGGTGGGGTTGTTTTGTGCAATTCTCAGAACAAAAAGTTTCTCAGAATGTCCAATATCTGTATTTATTTTATTGTTTTACAATTCTTTTGTTTTCTTTAGGAATCCTGTAAGCACTTTATTTTTTATTGATATTAAGCAGATGTAATTCTTAAGTTCAGATCTGACATGGTTACAATTGTAAACTTAAATTGTAAAGCAGGGTCTAAAAATATATATGGTCTGTTTATAAAAGCTTACATTTTATACATTTAATAGCTAAAGAATCTTGCAAGCACTTCATTTTCCCCCCTTTACTCCTACTGTTCAAAAAGTGATTCAATAACATTGAATGGTTTGCATATGGTGGTGTATTCTTAATTACAGCTTTCCTAAAATTATGTCCTATTCATTATGTCCTATTCATAAAATAAGAAATATCCCAATATATCGCCGACCGGGCAAGTAAAGATTTGAACCAATTGCCCGACCGGGCCAGTAGAAAAAATCCTTAGCATTGATCACTGACGTAGTAACATTTGAAGTTCCCCTCAGTGCAAACACAAATATGCTGAGCAGGTCAGTCACACTGGTGCCCCTAAATATTTTTTTCACAGTCACACGCAGTAGTTTTCAGTCACAAATGTGACTAAAATTTTCGCACTGTAGAGCCCTGCTACCAACGAACTTCCCCCAGAACTGTAAAAAAATAAATAAATAAATATTCCTTCCACTTAGAGCCAACACCCAGGAAGCTTCTGTGAGCACGCCAGCTCTGTCACATGCTGAGATCATCCCAGCCAGCACCACATGCTTTCTCAGCCCTCACATTCAGCACATCAGGCCAGACCAAGGCCTTTCCTGCCTACCCCCTCCCTCCTTCAATTGCAACAGGCCCCTGGAAACCACAGCTATGCTCAGACAGAGTGCTGAAAACCCACAACAGCATCAACACAAGCCACAACAGAAGAGAATCAGATGCTTTACCTAATCTGCTCACACCTGCAGTCACAGCACAGTACACGTCACCAATACTAAGACCCCATGGGCAACAAAGCATTTATTATACCATGTTGGAATATTCAAGGCCTAAGATAATCTACATTTGTGACTCTGGACCACAAAACCAGTCTTATGTTGCATGGGTATATTTGTAGCAATAGGCAAAAATACATTAGATGGGTCAAATTTAATGATTTTTCTTTTATGCCAAAAGTCATTAGGATATTAAGTAAACATCCATGAAGATATTCTGTAAATTTCCTACTGTAAATATACATCAAAACTTCATTTTTGATTAGTAATATGCATTGCTATAAACTTCATTTGGACAACTTTAAAGGCAATTTCTCAATAGCTTGATTTTTTTTGGCACCATCAGATTCTAGATTTTCAAATAGTTGTATCTCGGCCAAATATTGTCCTATCCTAATAAATGGAAAGCTTATTTATTCATCTTTCAGATTATATTCATTGCCCTCCAAAACTTTTAAAACACCCTAAAAAATTGAGGTTTTGGACAATATTGGAATGAATGCTTTTTAATTTGTGATAATTTTGCACTGATAAGGGACAACACAAACTACGAAAACATAACGTAACAAACGTAAATTTTCGATTCATCAAAATATCCACCATTAGCAGCTATTATAGCTCTGCATAATCTGGGCCTAAATTCATTGTATTCTAAACTTAATTGGCAATCAATTGTTGAAGCCATTAAGGTGTGCTGACCCAAAAATCTTTTAAAAAACTGGGCCAAGTTTAGACCAGTAACCAGGCATCACAGCTGGCAAAGGGGCATGTCTGACTTTGACATGTATATATTGCCATTATTATGTAATCAAAATGGTCTTCAATGATAATGTCAAGTTACTTTAATGTATTTGCACCAAAAAGTGATAAGGATTTATGCTGATATCATCCAAAAACCACACCTTGCCAGGAGTGTTTCCAAACTTTTGGAGAACAGTGTATAAATCTCAATTTCGAGAAACTTACACTTATGACTGGTTTTGTGGTCAATGGTCACATTTGGCCTCAAAAGCAGAAACCCAGACATCGTAAAAATGCAGACATCGTTTTAAAGAGAACTCATCATCCCATCCATTAAACTGCCCGGAGTATAACCCAGGGAAGACACTCAGGAGGCAAATCTTACCCATACCATCAAAATAACCAAAAGAGGACAATTCTATACACGATTAGAAACTAATAAGACAGTCAGTGCAACAGAAAAAAAAAAAAAAAAAATCCTCCTGTGTGACACTTGTATCTCTCCAGCAGAGTCTCGCTATTTTAACAAGGACAGTTTCTCCATCATTGAACAAGACATCAATTACTTCCAGTCACAGGGTAGTGTACCGGTCTGTGAAGACCGAAATGCACACTGGGTATTTTCTTACAGACCTCAACCCAAACTCTCTCAGAGTCAGCCCACTGAAACCACTATCAGACCACTGTTTTCTTTTCATTTGCCTATGTATAATGCAAAGTTGCATTCATAAGCACTACACTGCTTTGTTTACAGTGGTAACCAGGGAAACGCTGTATCATTATTCCATAAACACCACCCGCTGGCAGAGACTGAATATGCGTTCATTCAGTCCGTCTGCTGTTTTTATAAAATAATAACAATAAAATAATTTTTAAACAAACAAAAAAATGTTTGAACTTTATAACTTTATATAGGCTAGTAGGTTTTGCTGTGATATCAAAATTGGAATCGAGAATTGTACAATTTAATTGGTGTGTAAAATTGATGTCATATATGCTTATTTATTCAAATAAAAGATAACATGGGTCAAAAACAATGACAGCCACTATTTTATTTTTCTGTGGCAGGGCCAGTGAAAATTTTGACCGGGCAAGTAGAAAAAATTCCTTAGCGTTGAGCCCTGTCTTTAATACCATCCTTAGTTTAGGCATATTCCCCAACATCAAAGGAACAAAGGTCTTAATACCCCAATCCATAAAAACAGAGACAGATTTGATCCAAATAACTACCGTGGTATGTGTGTTAACAGCAACCTGGATAACCTTTTCTGCAACATCACAAACAGCATAATAGCACACTTTCTCAGAGTCAGAAATGTCCTGAGCAAATGTCAAACTGGCTTCCAACCAAAAAACAAAAGAAATATTTCCTCATGTTTTGTTGACTTCCAAAAATTTTATAACCCAATTTGGCACAAAGGTATTTTACTTTAAGTGCAGCATCTGAGGAAAAAACATACAACATAATCAAATCAATGTACACAAACAAATTTGCTGTTAAAATTGGAAATAAACACACAGAATGCCTCCCTCAGAGTCGTGGAGTGAGACCGGGCTGGAGCTCAAGTCCGACAATGTTCAGTATATAAATAGATGAACTGGCGAGGACTCTAGATGAGTCAGCAGCACCTGCACTCACTCTAGTAGACACTAAGACACTGTTTGCTGATGATCTGGTGCTGCTGTTATCCACTAAATAGGGTCTATAGCAGCATTTAAGACCTCCTACACAACTTCTGTCGGACATGGGCCCTTTGACCCCAAAAAGAGACAAAAATTATTGTGAAATATATTGTGAAAATGTAGACATTTGACTACCAAAAGAAGAAAGGCTGTCTCTCCACTGCACAAAAAAGGAAGTGGAAACAGAACTGCACTTTCTAACAGCCAAATTAAGGACACATGCTATCCCCATTTCACAACCCACTACAAAGACTTCCATCAGGAACCAAGTACGGAGAAACTCCCATACCTGCTTGGAGAAAACCCAGCAAGTTCAAACCTGGTTGCCAGGCACGTGAGGTCCTGTCACGACAAAAGAGCTTCCAGCAAATGACAAGAAATGACAAGAAATTGTATTGCGCCATCTCAGGCTATGTAATTAATCATTTTATGACTATTTTCCACCTCACCTCCTGTTACGGACACAAGCGTTACTAGATACTAGCTTAACTAGGATTCATATTCCACTGAATGATACAGGCATTAGCTTAATAATATACAGAGGGTGACCTTTAAAATGTTTGAATTTTACACAGACAATCTTTAAAAACAGGGTCAAACCTAAACAATGTCATCCCTGTTACCCACATGTCAAAACCTGCTAATTGCTAGCTAATAGTCAAGTTTACAAAAGCACATATTGTACACTTTAAAAGGATTTTACTTGTAGATATTGATATTAAATGTAAGAAATAATTGTTTAAATTTACATTTTAAAAATGGTAACATTATTGGCATTGCATGATGTCCCCCCCTCATTCAAGCTTCACAAATAATCAAAAATAGAATAATATAGAGGAGTGAGAGAAACATGCTTGTCTTGTAAGTGTTGGAATCTTGGTTGAGAGATGATGTAACCTCCTAGAAATTACCTTGAAATGTCACATGAATAAATATTTTACAAATAGTTTTTGATGAGGGTAACAGGGCTGACATGAAATCAGTGGACACCAATAAAATGATTTACATGTTATAGAAAAAAAATGCATACTTCTGCCAAAAACATTGATTAACAATGAGACTATTTAGAACAATATGCAAATGTTACGTTTATATTTATTTGTCTTCATTTTGCAAATGAAAAGTCCTACCGAAAAAGAAAACTCATGGTGAGGGACAGGCCAAAAACCTTACCCTTATCAGCATAAATGCTATTTAAATTATTTAAAATAATATTTACCTTTGAGTTTTTTGATGTAATATTGATGAAAGCATACATAGTATTGTTATGTTTTTAAACTGCACATTTATTTGTTGTTATATTAAATCGGTTTAATTATTTCTTAGGGACGCAAAAGGCATCGATTTCGCAGAATGACTCGTGTTTATGTCTTGTCTTTATCAGCATTTTAATCCATCTTGTAGATGTCCTGGAAACTAAGGTTCACTTAAAGTGGGAATTAAATGTGTTTTCCAACTTGAGAACTATATACAGTCATAAATAACTGTTTATTACACAGAATCTGTGCAAATATCATGGACCATACCCATGTCAGCATCGCTGTTTACACCTGGTCACTTCATGCGTTTTCTCTGATCGGACAGCTATCTGATCGTGAAAAGACTAGGTGTAAATGCCCTCGAAACGCTTTCGAGATGGATTTAAATCCAATTGCTCAAACCACTTCTGGAAGTGGTCCGGGCCGCATTCCAGACGAAATTAGACAAGTGTAAATACATCTGGTTGTTCAAACCACATATGCAAATACTCCTCCCAAAATATTAAAATAATATACATGTGAGAGCGTTTTATAGGCTATATGGCATGTTATAGTCAGATATGACAGCGCTAATGCAACAAGCATCTCCACGTATGAGTAGCTGAGTACCTTTTCAGGAAGCCGACACACAAACTGCCACAAATTAAACAGATGCTCAAAACACAATCATCTTCATTAAAAGTAGTGAGCCTAACCTATCTTCCCAGTGCTGATGGCGTGCTCTCTCCTTTTGCAGTCTTTGACCTTGAAATTAGCTGATAATTAATAAAATGCAGAGCTTATTTGTTGCTTTCGCTGACGTGAACGCCATTAAATTTGCATATAGCACGGGAATTGAAGAACGGATTTATATTCGTTTTGCAAAGACACATTTATGTGGCCAAGTGTAAACGGAAACAACAAATCAGATAGATATCCGATCAGAAAAAAGTGACCAGGTGTAAACAGGCCCACTGAGGGTAGTTTGGGCTCCTCCTCAATGCATCCTACAAATGTTGTAAATCTTTCATCCAGTCTGCTTTTCTTCATTAGTAACATGCAATTTTATAGGTGAATTCTATCTTTAGCTCCTTGCATAGTTTTTTTTATCATGTAGACAACAGGTCAAGTAAAAATATCAATATGCAATATAGCGCATACATTTAGCAAAATGCTCTTTATCGCTATGTTTGCTAGCTGACTAATGAGCTTATGGACACCGAATGGTTCTTTTAATGGAGCCTGCTTTTAGCAGGTGTGCCGTCAAAGTTAATGTCACTTTTTTTAAAAACACTTTTTTTCCACTAAAACTTTGATGCGCATCGTCTCACTTGATTACATAATACGTAATAAAAAAAATGATGTGATCGCAAAACAATCAGGAAACAAAAAAGGATTTTGTGCACATTTTAAAATCACAACATGTAAATATTTAGTCGCCACTGGCAACCTCAGCAAAAACTTCACTTGCAAGTTAATATTTTTGGTCCGACCATTCGTAGTTTGGAGCCCTGCAATGTGAGAGCTACCTTCACATGGCGCTATATGCACAGACACCTTTAAAAATATAAGATAAAAAAAAAAAAAAAAAAAAAAAAAAAAAACATTTGTGTTGCCAAATATATAATTGCATTCCATGTTATATTTAAAAATATAGGTTTTTGTGTGTGCATGTATGTTGTAAATTTGTATGGATATTTGTATGTATAGTGTTATTAACACTTTAGCAATGTAAAGAGTCATTTCACCATGCCTATAAAAGCTATTTGAATCTGAATCTAATGAGAAAGTATAATGCACTAACAAGGTTTTTACTTAAAATATAAATAAATAAATAAATAAAATTCAAATAATTCAGTCATATGTTGAGGACTGACCTGCTTGAGCTGAATATTTTTTGCTAAAGGTTAATCACAGGAACATCCTACATGAGATTTGTCTACTATAACACTGCCGCAATTAAAGTGAAATGTCTGAATGAAATAAACAGTGTTATTTACAACATTACATTTGAACCTGCTTATGTTGCATTGAATTTGAGTTTTGGCAACACTGAGCAAAACCGATTATATGTTTCTATTGAGCATATGAATGCAGTGGCAAATCCAAGGAGTTTAGATTAGTCCCCACTGAAACACTAAAGTTTGTTTCAATGGCACATCTTTACTGGACTGAATTCTGCTATTGGGAAATCACTCAGCCTAAAGTGTGGATATGAGATTGTTTTTGCCATGTAGACAGCTTAAGTAATTTAAGGATTAGCTCACTTCTAGAACAAAATTTACAGATAATTTACTCATCCCCTTGTCATACAAGATGTTCATGTCTTTCTTTCTTCAGTCATAAAGAAATTGTTTTTTGAGGAAAACATTTCAGGAATTATTGCCATATAGTGGACTTCAATGGTGCCCTGAGTTTGAACTTCCAAAATGCAGTTTAAATGCAGCTTCAAAGGGCTCTAAATGATCCCAGCCGAGGAATAAATTGTCAACAAATTAACAATGTATATACTTTTTAACATCAAATGCTCGTCTTGTCTCGTCTCTGCGATGTGTATGCGCAGTCTGTGTAATCCGGGTCAATACAGCTAGGGTATGTCGAAAAACTCCCGTCTTGTTTTCTTCTTCAACGGCAAAATCATCCTACATCACTGTTTTACCTTTTTTAGTAAAGGGCATTTGATCATCTTTGCATGTTCACTTTGTAAACATTGGGTCCACATTTCTGCAGCAATGTAGGGCGATTTTGAAGTTGGGGAAGAAAACAAGATGAGAGTTTTTCGACATACCCTAACTATATTGACCGCATTGAACCGGAAAAAAAAAACAGACTTAGACAAGATGAGCGTTTGAGGTTAAAAATTATATAAATCTTGTTGTTTTGAAAATGGCCGATCATTTTGCTAGATAAGACCCTTCTTCCTCAGTTAGGATCATTTAGAGCCCTCTGAAGTTGCATTTAAACTCCATTTTGGAAGTTCATACTTCATTGAAGTCCACTATATAGAGAACATTCCTGAAATTTTTTCCTCAAGAAACATAATTTCTTATCGACTGAAGAAAGAAAGACAAAAACATCTTGGATGACAATGGGGTGAGTAAATTATCTGTAAATTTTTGTTCTGGAAGCAAACTTCTCCTTTAATAAAGGGAGTTTTTGTGAGACAGATGGAGAATATCCTTTGCTTGCTTTCTGAATATAACATATTCTCAGTTTGAATAACCATTTTATTATTATTTCTACTAAAATAATCATTGTGAAGTCTTTAATTTTTTAATGCGCAAAAAGCAATAAACTAATTTTTAAATAGTTCTTAACTTTCGACTGTGTAGCCAGAATATCACATGCCATTTTCACAAACACAAAACATCTTTATATATTATATTATTAACAACCATAAACATAAACCTGTGTTAATAAACAAATGCAATGCTAGAGGCAACCTACAGTATTCTGATGGATCAAACATTTTGATATAACTTGACATAAGACATATACATTTAATAAGTTCACCATAAAAATTACCATTACAAAGGTAAAAATGCCAATGGAAATCAAATCCAAAGGACAAATGTTTTTTCTTAATGGGAAAATAAATTTTTGACCCTGACCGTAAGAAATAAATGTAATTTTTTTTTCCATCCATCATTAAAAATACTCTACACGGCTTAATAAAGGCCTTCTGAAGTGAATCGATGCATTTTTATAAGACAGATATTAATATTTAAAACTAGCAGAAGCTAGCGATTCACTTCATTAGGCATTTATTAACTCCCTGGAGTCGTGTGGAGTACTTTTTGGGCTTCAAAATCTCAAGGAAAGGAAAGGAAAGGACGTGACGTGACCCATACTCAGAATTTGTGCTCTGCATTTAACCCATCCAAGTGCACACACACAGTAGTGAGTAGTGAACAAACACGCACACACACACCGTGAACACACACCGTGAACACACACCGTGAACACACACCGTGAACACACACCGTGAACACACACCGTGAACACACACCGTGAACACACACCGTGAACACACACCCGGAGCCATATTGCTATCGCTGCAGCAATTGGGGGAATTGGTGCCTTGCTCAAGGGTCTCACCTCAGTCGTGGTATTGAGGGTGGAGAGAGCACTGGTTATTCACTCCTTCCACCTTCGGACCTGGGGCTCGAACCCGCAACCTTTCGATTACAAGCCCGACTCCCTAACCATTAGGCTCCCTAACCCAACCACAATTCATATTTTTTAATATAACTCCTATTGCAAGAGGAGTCATATGCAGTCATATAAAGAATAATACAAAAATTATTCAGACACCAGATATAATTTTTGATATTTTGTTCTTGCTAGTGGGTGCAGGACACTATAGTTCATGTAAGTGAGGATAGCAAAATTAAGTAAACCGTGATGTATTACACACAAAAATTCTTCATACAGTTGGATTATCAGCAAAATAATGAAATTATTTTTCATTATTATTATTACTTACTATTATTATAAATCATTTTTCAAAATTTGATTTGACACTTTGACCTGATCATGTTTTGTTACATACCTTTCTATCAAAGTTATCTGACATTATCAAGATAAATTTGCTCTGACACAGTTTAACTCTTGTGTTCTTGTCATACTTGTCATAGCATTTTCTAAACTATAGCAAAGAATCTGATAATGTGAGAAATTTTGGAGGTGTCCGAATAAATTTCAAAAGAAATTAAAAAAAAAAAAAAAAGTTCCAGCGCAGTGCTTCTCCCACTGCATATTTTGTATGTCTCCCACATGATGCCCAGCTAAAGTCCTGCAGTCTCTACTAGTGAGCTGATGACTATAAGGTGTGTTAGAAAGTCATTCAAAACATGCAGTGGTGGGGTGTTCACAAGACAGGTTTCAGAAGCACTGTCCTAACATGTAAACTCACATTATCACAATTCTGCATGAAACTAAAAGAATCGATTTGTATACCTTACCTCAGTGAAGACAAACAACTTGAGGATCTTCACCACGGACGGACAGAACTAGGTGAGGTTTCTTCCACTGAAAGTTTTATTTCTGATACAACATTACATAGAGAAATATTAATTTTTGCCTCCGTGTTTCATGGTATTTATATAGAATAAAAGGATAGTTCACCCAAAAATGATAAATTATGTCATTAATTACTCACCCTCATGTTGTTCCAAACCTGTAAGACCTTCGTTCATCTTCGGAACACAATTTAAGATATTTTTGATTAGTAGTCCATGTGACATCAGTGTCCATGTGAAATCAGTGGTTCAACTGTATTTTTACGAAGCTACGAGAGTACTTTTTTTGCGCAAAGAAAACAAAAACAACATTTCAACACATTTTCATCTCTACTGCGTCAGTTGTGGACACGTGTTCAGGACAGCACCATGGCGCATCCGTGTGGCGGCACTGATCCAGATCAATAGATTTCAATAGTTTTTATACAACATGTGTCTTTCTCCGCATGTAAACAAGGTATGGCGCATGTGTTCAACCTCATAACGGCGGATCTTTTGTTTTTTTGCCCAAAAAGGTACTCTCGTAGCTTCGTAAAAATACAGCTGAACCACTGATGTCACATGGACTACTCTGTTAATCACTCTGGTACTTTTCTGGGCCTTGAACGTGGTAGTACCCTTGCTGTCTATGGGAGGGTCAGAGAGCTCTCTCAGACTTCATCAAAATATCTTAATTTGTGTTTAGAAGATGAACGAAGGTCTTACAGATTTGGAACAACATGAGGGTGAGATTTAATAACAGAATTTTCATTTTTGTGTGAACTAAGCCTATAAGCAACACTTTGTACTACATTACATATTCGTAAGTATTAATATAATATTCAAATATACATTTTTTATATATGTGACCCTGGACCACAAAACTAGTCTTAAGTAGCACGGGTATATTTGTAGCAATAGCAAAAACTACATTGTACGGGTCAAAATGGTAGATTTTTATTTTATGCCAAAAGTCATTAAGATATTAAGTAAAGATCATGTTCCATGAATATATTTTGTACATTTCATACTGAAAATTTATTAAAACAATTTTTTACTGGTAATATGCATTGCTTAGAACTTCATTTGGACAACTTTAAATGCGATTTTCTCAATATTTGGATTCACCCTCAGATTTTCAAATAGTTGTATCTCAGCCAAATATTGTCCTATCCTAACATACATCGATGGAAAGCTTATTTATTCAGCTTTCATAGGATGAATAAATCATAAAATTGACCCTTATGACTGGTTTTGTGGTCCTGGGTCACATACATTCCTATGTCCTATTCATGAATGAGTATGCTTTATAATCAGTTAATGACTTCAAGTGTCACCCACTAATATACTGCAAATCTTTCAGATACACACCAGTTTCATCATGTCCACGGCGGCGCAGGAGTCTCCAGACTCTTCTCAGAGTCCTGCACAGACACTCAAATATCCCACCTGCGATAAGATAAGATATTAAGTTACTATGTGAGCGAGCACTTTTTAATCACTAAACGTATCTAAATATGGATAAAGCTATAAACCAGTCATAGACAAGCTTAGAATCGCTTATATTTAACTGAAAACATCAGAAAAACGTCGTGTGATCAGCCGGGGCTGCGCACCTAACACGACGTTTGTTCGCTAATGTCCACAAATAACTTATATTTCGATGTCACTTTGTATATAATAGTGTGAATTTTCTCCGAAATAGTTACAGTGGATGATAACTTGATCAACTTGATCCAACCAAGCAATACCGGAGAGTCGAAGTCGAGGTACCAAACAGGTTGAAAGATACAAAGCCCGCGCCGCTAAACATCAGATCGGTTTAAAACCACGCTGAAGTAAAACAATAATGAGTATTTCTCACCCCTGGGGTGGGTTTCCATATTGGAATTTGGTGTAGCCATCAGCGAGCTGATGTATCCGCTCAAAAGTTCTGCCAAAAAAGTGCTGCCGAAAAGTACGTGCAACCCTCTCGCGGCAAACTTGAAATTCATAAACTTGGGAAAAGGGGGCGTACCCAACATGACGCAATGACGTAAAGTCAAAACTGTGACAGCCTCTTCGTCGTGCACGAGTGTGCAGTGACACATACCGCGAAAGAAAGGCTTTACCTCTTAATAGCATCTTACTATTTCTAACATATAAAGATATAATAGAAGTAGTGAGAGTATTTATGGCAGTGTTTTATTCCGCATCTAGCTTAAAAAAAAAACCTCGCTTTTCATTGACAAATCAGATAACTTTACATACAACCAATCAAAAATGCCGTCACAAATCTAAAATGAAGAAAGGCGTGCATTTTGTGCAGGGTGTTTTTACTGGCGGCACGGCTACCAATGGCAACCGATTACGCTTCCGCGTTCCACCCAGTAGTGCAAAGGAGGCAAAAAAACAAGCCATGTGCATTGTAAAACGCCCTTCATTGATTTACATGGGCAGTTGAATATGTGAAATATTTAAATTACTTGTGTAAACGCGTATATTATTTTCTAAAAAAAAAAATCTAATCCAAATTGCAGTGTATAATTGGTTGTTTTAATATTTTCTATTTTAATCAATGACAATATGTTCGTGAGGCGAGTAGTATTTTGTATTTCTTTTTAAAGCCAGGTGCTTGTTTCTCTTACGAGATCTGGCGTTTCGCAATAACAATCTAAATCCGCAAAGAATGTCTGTATGTCTTTTTAATGTCATAAATAGGCTACAATAATGGAAAAAACTAAAGAAATGCTTACCCTTCAAAACCGCCCTTCTCACTTAAATTCCACCAACTGTTGCTCAGCAAGGAAATGAATGAACTTTAATTTTTTCCATTCTTCTTTTTTCCTGCCATTTTCCACCACAGTTAAATATCCTTAATCGACATCTTCTTTTCTTCGGTGTTTTTTTCATTAGATCCATTATGCTTGTTGAATCTCCGTTGTTTTAATAATTCCTGCAGGGAGTAGTGAACACGTTGCGTGTTGCCGAGAAACGGTTGTTCCCGCGTTTGGCTGGTTCTTCTTTGGTTGCTTTTTTAGTTGAATTGGAACATTGCGCCACCACCAGGAGGTCGATGACTATGCTGTTTAAACCACTGCAAAGCACGTTTATGGGATGATAAGCAATGCAATTTTCATGCGAGTATACAATCTGACATAATTCTAAAATAAATGTTAAACAATCCTGTTGCAAATGAATGCAAAGCATCTGTTGGAAAACAGCATGTGGATACAAATACTACACATAATTTTTGCAAATTGGTGGATTTTGAAGGGTGTCTTTACTTATTATTTAATCAATTGCTTTTACACAAAAGTTTATTTGTGTATAACAAGTGCAGTTGACTTATATCAACTAGTCTTTTCTGAGCAGATCAGACAGATCTTTATAAATGTCATAAAATAACTGTTATTTTAAGTGCATGAATCCAATATGCAAATAACAGATTAAAATTGCTGCTCCTAATTGTCTGTCAAAATTCATGCCTGTATAATGTTACATTTTGTTATATATGGGCCATTCTACAGAACTGGTTCAAAGTCACTCGTTCAGAGATGGAAACGTCTTAAAAAATGTCTTTTCCCAAATATTTTGTATGTTTGCAAATTGTATAATATCCAGGTACACATGTCTAGTAATTGTGCAGGAAATTCTCATATTGTATTTTCAGAAAGTTTTGGAATATTTGTCCTCTCCCCAAATGTATTGACCTATTAGTATTTTGTTTACATCTACATTGTAAAT